>CAXAMN010025117.1:312769-360973 GCA_963970005.1 Durusdinium trenchii | reverse complement strand
TGGAACACGATGGCGATGAGTTGTTGATGTGACGACAGAAGATACTACACATGTACCAATGTCGAGTCGCTCTCTTCGAAGTCTTTCCTCGTTGAGCGAAGGATTCGCTCTTGGCAGTGGCGCTTCATGCACACAGGCTCGAAGGACCTGATGTCGATGTGCGGCAAACAACTGTCAAAGGACATGTGAAAAAGGGAGCAAAGAAACGCGCGAGCTTTGCGTTGTATTTCCATCTTACAGCATCCTCAAAATACCACTCGAAGCGACACCCTAAATGTATAGGACTAACATGTAGAAATCACTGCAGAGACACAGGGTGTTGTAGAGCACCCAGTCAGGCTCCGTGCATAGATGACAAATAATGACATAAAACTCGTGGGCTGTTACAGGGTTTTTGTTGTTTGGGAGGCTTCCTCATGTTTACAAGTGCACACAACTACACATTCTGTTTGCAACCCGGAGGGACGTTGTTGATGGCTGTTGTTTTGTTTTTTGTTTGCCTCTGTTCTTCATGTTTTTTTTTTTTTTGTGTTTGTGTGCTTTTGTGCACTATGTGTTGCCTATTTGTTTGCAAGTGCTTTAGTGGGCAGTTGTGTTTTTGCACTTTGTTTCTTTGTTGCGCTCCAACTTTTCCCTTGATGACTTGTGTTTGTGTGTTTTGTACATCTTGTTGCGGCATTAGCTTTGCTTTGTTTTTGCGTTGTTTATGCATTCTGTTTGCTAGCTTTATAATGCATATCAAAATTTTAGAACGTTTTAGAAACACAACTGCTTTTTGGCGAGTCATTCAACAACCTTCAACAACATCAAGGTCCAAAGTGCCCCTTCGAATTCACCGTCTTTGTGCCAGGTGTCACCTTTCATGTCAGTTTGGGGTTTTGAACAAGATCGTTTTGGTTTCAGACATGGAAAGTCATGACTACAAACGGTTCATTTATAGGGTCCTGAGTATAGCTTTGGGTTCAACGCTCAGACTTTTGTTTGACCCTTTGACCCCTTGGCGGTCAGGCGGACCACACGAACCGGTCATCCGAAAGTACAGAACCGGTCTTCCGCCACTTCGAGCACGCTTAAGCTGGTCCGATGATTTCACTCGGCCCTGTCGGGTTGGGTCCGACCTCCCCAGGGGGTGCTGGAGCCGGAGCCGGAGCTGGAGCAACTTCTGATAAGTCTACTGTAGTTGTTGACACTGGGGGCGGACCTGGAGTACTAAAGATGCCCTGGACGAGGCACAGGAAACAGTGCCACGAAAAGTTGTGGCTGGTCGCCCTGGGGCACCAGGCTGACCGATACAAAGCTGCTTGGGTGACTTGCTGTTGGAGATGCAGAAGAGTCAGATGTATATACAGCCTGGAAGAGACCCACATGGAACCTCATGGCATGGACCCAGTCTGGAAGACGATATGTGTTCAGCTTCCATGATACCCCTTTTCAGGCGACATGAGACGACGTGAGACCAGATCAGATGATCTGAGGCGAGCAAAGGAAATTGGATGTTCAAGGATCCTTCCCTAGGGATCCAGTCGTATCTTCGTTTCGGTGGGACTGGGGTGGTTGGATTTGGAGGGTCGAGTCGTGCCGTACCTGAGAAAGTACGACTGGATCCCTATAAGCCTATAGGGCTTTATCAAGTACCGACCTCACTTCACATGCAGTAACCCAGCGACCCAGTTCTCACCAAACCTTCCTGCTAGAGGCCCACTTGGCCCATCGTTGACTTCTATCTCTGAGTGAAAAACCAGGGTGCAAGCTGCTTCACGTGATCTCGTTTTGGGGTGTCACTGCTCCAAGAGCGGTTGATTGAAGCGACGCAATAATTCACATGATTCCGTTCGTTTCGACCGCGTGAACGCGCTTGGGCACGGTGCAAGGGCACCTGTGAGGGCCCGTCTGACTCGGCAGCCGTACTTTTGCAGCCGAGAACGCCACTGCAGCCGTACTTTCGTGGAAGAAAAGCTGGTGAAAAAAGAACGGCCCTTTCCATCATTGATGCACTTGCATAAGGATTTCTGGGAGTGTACTCTCTCACACTTCTTGGAATCATTAGAGAGGTGAAATGTGGTTGCTGCAGGCTGAAGGCTGAAGAATACAGTTCAATGGGCTATTGTTGTTCCAATTCGGAAAAAATCAGGAGACATCGCAGAAAGCCATGTGCTGTAGGTATACCTAGACCCTCCCGAGGCAATAATTTTTGCCGTAGGCTGTTGAGGCAATAATTTTTGCCGTAACTCATTTTTTCTGCCGTAGCTCAATCCCTGGAAAGTGAAAACGCCGTCAGAGAAGTGAAAACGCCGTCACAAAAGAAGAATCGCCGTTTTGTTTGATCTACCAAAGAGGATATTGTTTTGGTCCGTCCATACCCTGAAATTGCCTTCTCCTTTTTCACTTGTAAGTAGAGCTCATCGTTTTCAAGCCTCATGGTAGCAATTCTCAAGATGTTGCAGCCCTTGTCTAAGGTCTCGATTGACATCACGGCAGGGTTGTTCACATTTTGATGATGCAATGGCTGAAAGGATCGTTGTGACATGTTGTTTCAAGTCTTGCTGCCACCTTGAGTGACCCTAGACAGGGTAAGGGAACGACGCGGTAAGTAGGGGGAAAACGCCGTAAGTACGGGGAAAAACGCCGTAAGTACGGGGAAAAACGCCGCAAGTACGGGTAAAACGCCGTAACTTTAAACGCAAAGTCTTCTGCAACGCCACGCAAGAGGTCGAGTTACCCGCGAAAACCGACGAAAACCCAGCATGTGACACTTCCATCAGCTGCCCTTTCCACTTCACATGACTATGCGAGTTTGCTGATATAATAAGACGCCTTTTACGTTCAGTTGCCTTTCAAGCAAGACCCTACAATGTTTTCATACTCGCCTGCACTAAAACTAAAACGAAATGACTCTTTGAGGCGCATGGATGTGTGGACCAAAATTGCCGTCAACTGACCGAAACTGCCGCAGTTCATCAAGAAACGCCGTCCCCATGAGATCAATATGGAAGAACGCCGCAGAACGGAAAAAGGCAACGTTTCATGAAAACGGCAATTATTATTGCCGTAACGAAGTTCCAGGTATATACCAGACACATACTTCGGAGTTTGCAAGAATGCTCTCCCTCTATCGTCCGGGTATCCACTGAATCTACTCCCCCTGCTATTCGGACCGCATGGGACCCCAGAGCGGGGTTGGTCTTCGGAACATGCGTTGAACAACGGGTCAGGGCCGGTCATGTTCGTCAAGACCGGGTGGAAATTTGTATGACACGTCAGGATGAAAAGGGTACCATCCTCCATACCAATTCCATACCATCCTCCATCCCCCCAACAAAAAAGACCTGGAATCGATCTATCTCCACTCTGGGCGAGCCGAGTCCTCCATCTTAGTCTACTGCTGTGGCGTGGTCCCGCGGTTCATCCTTGTGCCTCCCCCCCCAAGAACCCTCCAAGCTTCACGCCAGATCTGGTCCGGGTTGAAGACACCCCCCTGCTAGAGCAAGGTTTGAAGGGTCCAAAAGTGTCCAGTGTTCATGTCGGGTCGTGGTGGACGGTGAGGGAAACACCATGATTTACGATGCATTTCGACATTCTTGAAGCTCCAATCAGCCCTTGGCCCCTTCGTCTCTCAAAACCTTGGGATTGGTTCGACCTGAGACTCCAGACTCCTGAGGATTCGGGTGCAGGAGCGTATGGGACGATCAAAGACCAACGCAGACCGACCGACCGTAGCCCGCGCGAGACCTGAATCTTTGACATGTGGCATGGGACGGGCCCAGCGGTTTGAATCTACCCCATCCGGCGCTCACGCGGCACCATCCGGGTACCATCAAAAGAGGCGAAACAAAGTGCTGAAACAAAGCAGAGGTTGGTCTGCTGGTTGTGAATTCAATCCAATCCTGGGAATTTGGTTGCTTTTATTATTGAATTCTTCGGGATTTGGCATTCCAAAATTCAGTGAAGAAGCCGAAAGGTGGGTCAGTGGCTCTAGTGCCCTGAATCGGTTTTGTTGGTGGGGCTTTGGAGATGTTCCCACTATAGGAAGTCCACTCCAATCATGAAAACAACTCTCCACTCCAATCGGCCCATCACGCCTCCAGACTGGATCCGCAGATGGGTTTTCACGAGCTGACTCCAGCCCTGGTCCATGTCGGTTGCGAAAGAGTTTCAACATACCCAGCTATATAGGGAATACAAAACAAAAACCAGATGGAACCCACGAAGCCAAATGGAACCCTCCTGCACAATACTCCTAAGAATCATGCATGTTCCAAAACGGCCTGTTAGTACTTCCTAAGAATCCCAGTGGGCCCGACACCTGCTTCGCAGCGGGGTCCCGACAAACCACCATGGCTCCCTTCCCATTGGCTCGTGTCTGGGGGTCTGATTTTTGATCTCATGACTCCACCAGGCTGCTCCTGTTCCCCAACCTGAGTGGATTAGCATCATGAATCCCTATAGGGATACCTTCTCCTCAGCTTCGGTAGAACTGGACCCGACGTGGCACCTACATAGCTAGCGGTGTCGAACTGTCCTCACCGAGGGTACGACAACGGATCCGTCAACGGACCAAAGCCCAGCACCCTGCATCCATCGCCCCGAACAAGAACCTGGATGGGATTGGCCCAAAGCCCAAAACTGAAAGACTGCGCCTGTCGCATCCCAAAAGCTCGCGATGCGCCCGTAGCAATGCTGCACTGGTGAATGGGAGTGGGAGTGTTTTGACTCAGGAAGGTGTGCAGTTTTCCCGTTCAAAAAAAAGACAGCCAGCCATTCGTGAGGCAGTTGTCTAGTTTCTGTTAAAAAGGGCCATCCTCGGCACCAGCTTTATATCATTTTGGGCTCGGCTCAGTCCAGCCAGGAATCCCGTTGTTCACTCAAAGTTTGCGGATAAGAAGACCCTAGGGATCCAAGTACCTTCTTAGAAGGTGATTGGAGGCACTGTTATGTAGGTTTGGAGGGTCCAGTCGTACCTTCTGAGAAGTTATAACTGCATCCCTATAGGGAGAGATGGTGGACATGAAGTAGACTCAAAAAGAAGATGAGTGCCGATCCCTGCCCCACAGCTGATCCCTGCCCACACGGTGCCTCGTCGACGTCATAGGCCGTCGGCAACATGTACCAGGACCCGACGACCCCTATTTGGGGTGTCTATTTATAGCCCCGAAAAGCTGTGATTCGGGGTTAATCATTAACCACCCCGACTGGGGGTCCTGGGAATGGTCACTTGTGGGTCCTTGAGTGCCAAGACTTGGGTCCTTCAGTGCCAAGACTGGCCGAGCCAGACCCTTTGAATCGAAGAAAGGATTTGGCCTGTTTGCACTTAAGCGGCACCAGCGCTGCATGCCATGCAACCTCTGCCAGGTCGTCACCGCAGCGTTGATCACTTCAGCTTAAGAGAATCTTGACGTATAGTTCTAGTAAGTCTGTCAAGGCTTTCTTCATGCATCGTTTGCTAGGTGGATGTTGCTCAGTTGGCATCGGATGTTGGTATCGCTGGTATCGCTGGATTTGGATTGGCACCGACCGACCATTGAGAAGGTCAGGACGTCCCGGCGAGGATGTCCATCATTTCCATCGTCCATTGAAACATGTTTAGCTCCGCGGTTCGGGTCGCCTGGTTCGGATACCTGCCTCGAAGCTGCGAAGCTGCGAAGCTTGTTCTGGGGCTCCTCCGGGTCTAAGAATTGATAGTTCAACCCCCCACACCTTCCAGCTTTCCTACCTTTCGTGTCTCCCTCTTCTCTAAGTTCTTTATACCACCATTCCAAGCTCACAAAGCACCTGAAGCGCCGTGACTCTGCCATGCTGCGATGGACACCGCCGTGGAGGAGGCGCCCTGCGGCGTGAAGCGACGGGGAACCGACGTCTTCACCCCGTTTCGGGGGCTCGGTGACCGGGCTCGGGGCGGTGACCGGGCTCGGTTCGAGGTCCCAACGTGGCACCCACCGAAACAACCGAACCGAAACGAAGGTACCACTGGAGCCCTGCCGGGGTCGTTCGAACAGAAGCTTCCCACTAACCGGCCTCGCGCTCCGTACGGAGCGCTCGGGCGTGTCCTTACCTCGACGGACCGGACGTCAGGGGTCTTCTGACACGTGGCGAGTGAGAAGACACGGAAGACGAGGACTGCGGGTGAACTGAACTCCCCAAGTTGAACTGGAGAGTGATGGTAGAGCGTTGATGCATTCAATGACCACGGCCGGGAGATGTAACACCTTAAGTTGTTATTCTATATAGTCCATCATATGTGTGTGACTGACCTTCAGTTCTTCAACGTGTGCCATCCTGGGAGGCAAGACAAAAATCGAACTCGAAGCGAAATGCATTGCCTTTGATCAGAACACACCAATAATTCAAATATATTCAACTATGATGGACATTGCGCCGTTTCATGGAGATCTAATTCTCACATCTTCTCACCCAGAATTGGAAGTTCCTGAAGCCATGAAGCTCTTCTCAGATCTTGTCTTGCTCTTCAGCCCCACAAGTGACGCGAACTGTTAAGGTGACTCCAGGAGTTCAGTGGGTCACCTGGTCACCCTGTGTCGGGGGGCAGGACATCCAGTCCGTTCCTCCGATCGAGGATCGAAACGACTGCTAGTCACGTCATCGTTTCGCCCGCCTCAACCGACTTCCGGTGGGTCGCTTTGAATGAACCGTTGGACGTTGAAGTCGAGACGAGAGTCTCTACAAGAAGCTCAGCCCGACTGGACCCTCCAAAGCTATAACAGTGCCGAACACCGTGACAGCAGGGTCTTTCACAGCGGTGTTGGCGTGCTGACATGAACGGTGGCGAACACCGTGGTCACTGTGCAGGTGCTTGAAGCCCTCAAGAAGGAGGCCTTCTTTTGGCGTGGCAAGCAGGTGAACCGCGGCGCGGCCGCGTGCGCGGCCGCGGAGACAAAGATTCATGTTTGGACCTGAGGAGCCAGTAAGCGGCCAAAAGCTCAGGTGTCATAGTGGACTACAAAAAAACACCCACTTTCTTATCAAAGTCGGCCAATCGGGTTTGTCACTTGTTCAGACATCTAATTGCAGATGCGTGGTCGACAACTGTCCAGCAACCAAAGGTCATGAGTCATGAGTAACCAAGCTACATCAGATTTGAGAGTGTGCCACAATCCCAAGACCTATGGAATTCCCATTGCATGGTTTCCCTTTGCGGGTTCCAATCAACGACCGAGCTCTGATGTGCGGCAACTGAGAGAGCTCCGCACTGACCTTCCTTTTCTTCGCCAAGTCTTCCAACGAATTGCTCAGGATCCTCCGCCCTCGGAGCCAAGTTAAAAGAGAATCGCTTCGCTTCCTCCGGAGGCCACCAAAGCGGAGGTTCGCTCCGCCGCGGAGGCTGAGGCTGGGGCAGGGCAGGCAGAGTTGGTTGTTTTTAATGCTCTTTTTAAAGAGGAAAGGGACAGAGAACATGGGATCTCCTTTTTCCAATGTTCCAGTCTATACCCATCATTGACGGTCAAAGAACTGAATGTAATATTACATAATTGACATCACTGTTTGGTGAGAAAAGGACTGCAAGCTAACCATCATCCGGCTAAGATCACCTAAGATCTCTCCCTCCACTTCCGAGTTGGAGCGAGCTCTTCGGGATTCGTTGATGTGAGGGGTTTCTTCTATGGGCACCGAAACAAATACCATCCGTTCAGTCGGCGCCCAACGGTTTGGAGATGGTTTCACATGGAGCTTCCCCCCGGAGGGATGCGGTAGTTGTCTCACACAGTGTGTGTTCGTGGGGCCACTGGGGAGAAGGTTGAAGGTGGAAGCCAGATGTATTCATGGGTTGTCTCAGCCATTCATTTGGGCGAACATCTTTGTTGAATCTGCGCAACGCTTCCAAATGATGAGGCGTATGTATTGGATGGATGCAAACTGCTTGGAATTCTGTGGTGATCATTTTGGGATTTGTGCTAAAAGAAGAACAGTTCTCAAAACGTATTGAGTTGGTGTATTGTGCAATAACCTCCCGACGAGGACCGATATGTCGGGATAGGTGAGTCGCAGGCTTGGTCTCTTTTTCACGACCACAACGCCGTGGACCGAGGCAGATCGCTTTTAAGCGGAAGAGGGCTTTCGCGCATCGTTCGAACGCTTTCGTTCGACCAGGCCGTTGGTTGAGTCTATGAACTGCCAACAGATCCTCACAAGCCATGCTGCCTCCGAGCCAAGAAAAGGTAAAACCAAGTGCATCAAAGCGTACCTGGCAGGCATAAAGCAACGTCGAGACAGAAATTACTGTAACCCCGGCGGACCCGGCTGAACATAAAATAATGTCGCCAAACCACTGATGACCCAGTACAAACATGCACATGCATAAGTTTCCCGGAGAACGCAAAAAAGCGGGAGCATCTGCGGGAATGCGACCCGACCCAGACTTCCCATGTGACGGAACCTGTGAATCCTTGAGCTGTCGAAGACCTCAGCAGTTCCGTTCCATTGGCTCGGTCATCTCTAGTGACATTCCATTGTCCTATCCTACCTACTTACAGAAAGCACGCGCTGCAGGGTCACACGCTTTCCGGTCACATGCTGCAGGTCTGTCCCCACTCGAGCCCAAGAGGTGGATAGTTCGGATCCTAAACCCTAAACTCTCGAGTTCTCTCCTTGGAATCGGAATTCAACAATCACCAGTTTGGGCAGCAAAAGGGTCATCCTGTCGGGCCGTGCCATCCACTTCCATGATGATTCCAGCGTCGTGAAGCATGGTAAGCCTATTCCATTCTAGTTTTACCTTGACAAAACAAAACCACCCCCGACAGAAGTCCTTGTTTTTTGCACTGACGATGGAATGACCGGTCAGGCCTTCGACTGCACCGCGCGGCTGGGCTGGAAGATTGGGGCTGCAAGGAATGCCCGGTTGGGTTGCAACAGCGGTGAATTTCAACCACTGCGGTGGATTTTCCGGCGTGGGGTTCATGGGACTTGAATAATGCTGAAAAATCTCTGAGACCAAAGGATGATTTTCTCTGTGGAGTGAGTTGACGAGACGCTGAAAAAACTCATTTTTCTCGGTGGCTTCTAAAAACATCTAAAGCACAGGATCATGCACATGCAGACCAGAGGTGGAGTGCGGCCCCTTTGTTGGCAAGCATGATGCAGTTGAAAGGTATAGACATGTGAAAACAAAGAAAGGGCTCTTTGGTTGATTGCTCAGGTTTCTGGGATCTCCCAGGTCGCAGGAGATAGGGTTGGCCTGCAAATTTACCGATTTCATTTCAGACCATGGGATTCTTCATTCCAACTCCCAAGACCAGACAGATGGCCATGCATAGCCACAGATTTGTTTCAAAACAGTTCAAACATGTTCAAAGAAGATCACTTATTGGGTCCCCCTGGAATTTGGCATCCTCTTTGCCACTTCTCTAGAACTTAGAGAAGGGTTTTCAAATCATCAAAACACCATGTGTTGGGTCTGTCCCATTACTTGTAACAGTCGCGCTAAACATCATCATGCACCCGGCCCCGGTAATAGGATATACCCAAACAATGTGACAACTGTGTTTTTCCACCTGTGTGTTTGGTCGCAACTTCCGGGGCTCCCCCGAGGTCGAGGTCGGAGGACCAGGCGCGTTCTGCGGTCCGCGGTCGCATGCGGATTGAGAGCCAGACTACGTGTGAGCTTGCTGGTGTAGGAAACAACAGTGCAGAGCGCGCACTAGATGCACAAAGCTTTTTGGTACACTTCTCGATTTGTGGTGGTGGGACTCACCACCCCACCATGTAGCCTCAGTTGGTGAAGCGCCTTCCCTGAAGAAACTCGAGAAGCTAAAAACTGCGGAGCAGCAAAACTCGTGTCATGAATTGTTCCGGGAAAAAACTTGTCCCTCCCACCCACCTCAATGGATACTGCTCTCCTGATGTTCGGGCGGTCGCATCTTCCGCACCGGTGCGCCGGCGGAGAGAGCATAGGGCCCAGAACAACGAACACCAGGCCCACCCACCTCAATGGATCAAAACTGGTTACCAGGACTTGGAACTAAGAGCAGCAAAACTGGTCACGGCGCTTGGTCTGACTTGTAAGAAAAAACCCGCCTTCGACTCTTTTCCATGTTGAGAGGGATCCAGAGATAAGCACAGTTGCCGCACTATAGGCGAGCAATTATATAAATTCCCTGGCCCCATGTTCGGAAAGAAGGGGTCAAAAGGCAACACAAAGGCAAAAATTCTAGCATCAGTTTGTTGGTGTGACGCTGTACCAGAGCACTTCGACGACTATACAAAACAGAAGGGCTCTGGAAAACTGCGTTGAGGCGGTTGGGGTAACCACAGTTCAGAAAATGATAAGTACATTCGAGTCTTCAAAGTGAAGTTGAACAGGTGACAAGCCTGCATACCCTGCATAATTCAGCCTTGATCCAGGGTTCATGAACACATTCCATGGTTTGAGTTCAACAAGTATCGAAAAAAACATGTTGGTGGGCTTGAAAAAAAGTCTTGCACTTCAAGTGGTCACCAACCCTCGTGATCTCAAGGTCAAGAGAGTTGATTGAAAGTTCGCTCCAGACTCCATTCACACTTGGCTGAGTAAGCAGAGTTGCACGCATTGAAAGCGCTCGCAAAAGACTCCGGCAGCTCAGCGTCAACAGAACCAGGCAAAATTACAACAACAACAACATCATCTCTGAAGCGGTCATAGAACATGGCCTCATGGATGAGTGCAACAAAAACCTCGTAGGATCAATGAGCACAGCCACTGTGATGTCACACGCCTCAGAGGCAAGGATGCCATTTGCACTTCAGATGGCATTCGCCTTCAGATGTTATATTGGTGCTGCAAGATGGCGTATGCAAGGTCAGCAACAGCATGCAACAGCTAAGGCGTCATCAACTCCAAGCGTTTGAAGTGAAATCAAAATGCTTCTCGCAAACATGTCAGGAGAAGTGCTGGAACATCCTTGATGTCACCACTACCAAAACACAAGTTTCAGGGAGAATCAAGGATTCCAGAGCAACAACAAGCTGACGAGGGTCACGAATGACATACTGCGGAATCAACAACTTGCGATAGTCGCAGCGACAACGCCTTTTTCGAACCAATGGGGACACCCCCCCCACTGCTCATCTCATTTGGGAGGCACAAGTTAACTCACCTCCAGGTAGAACATGTATACTGTAAAGTTGAAGAACCATGCGATTGACCGTTCACGAACTGACAGCTGACAGGACAACAAAGTGGGACGTCACAGGTTCACTTTCCGTGATGTCTCGGTTCGAACCCCGGACCTAGGCCTTGAGCCTCCCGCGAGCCCCAAAAGGTTCGTGTGTGCGCTCATTCCGCGCTTTGCACTGGTAGCGGAGCCTAAAGGTTGCTCCGAGGCTGGTGTGCTGCCATCTTGTTCGCCCTGCGGATTTGGTTGGTGTCCCCTCCCTCGGAGCTGGAACTTGGAGCGGTCGTATTTGTGCCCTTCATTGTTCGGTGGATAGCAGTCTGGGGTGATTTTGGCTCACTATTGTACCGGAATTGTCATTCTCGAGTACTTTGTGAAGGCTGGACACTTCGGAAGTTGCTGAGGTAATTTGGTGCAAGTTTTTGTTGGCTCGCAGTATCACTTTTTGATTTTGCACGATTTCGATTTTACAATGCAGTCAAATGGGCAATCATTGTATGTTGACCCGAAGTCCAACGTTGTGCATTATGACGGCAATCCAAAGTTGGCTGAAGAATATGAAGAGCGGGTATGGCTGGGTTTTCAAACTGTGATGAAGGAAGAGAAAGTGTCCTATGCAGCAAAACTCAAGAACGCATTGCATGGCCGTGCATGGACACTCTGTCACAGGAAGCCCGAGATCGCAGCTCAGAAACTCCTTCAGCTGAGTGAATCGGACCCGAGCACAACGACAGGACCACGAGCAGCAGTACAACTGGTGGTAAAAGTTGTGAGGAATGCTTGTGAGAAGGTTGCTCCATTGCTCAAGACCCAGACCTTCGAGGACTATTTCTTTGAGAAAGGTCGAAGGAAGGCATCAGAAAGCATCCAAGACTACATCAGTCGTCGAGAGAATGAGTATGAGAAGCTGACAAGTTTGACACAAGGTCATACAAAGTTGTCGACAGATTTGCAAGCCTTTTTCCTACTGAGGAATGCTGGTGTGAGTTCATCGCAACATCGTGCCATCCTGGGACAGGCAGGGAATGAGTATGATTGGGACAAAATCGTTGAAGCTATGCTCATTCAATTGGACGGTGGTGATGACACCAGCAGCAACAAAGGTTGGAAAGGTGGCTTCAAGTCAAGACAACAAAGCAGCTACAATACAGGTGGCAAAAGAAGCGCATGGGCCTACCCAATTGAAGAGGAGTGGTCAAGCTATGATGGTGAGACTGAGGATGTGTATGCAGTCGATGACTGGTACCACGATGAGGAAACAGCAGAAGAAGGAGTCCCCATCTATGAGGTTGAAGAAGACATCCAGTTCGACATTGAGGAGATGGAACACGCCGTGGAGGTGATGGCAGTTGATGATCTCTCTCTGGAGGAATTGGACATCTTCGCTATGACCGCTCAGAAGATGGGTAAGGGTGCTTCAGAATATGCTCGCAAAAGACAAGCGGTCAGAGATGGAAAGGTCAACAGAGGATATCAACCTAGCGCAGTTGGCCACAATCGAACAGCAATTGCATTGGATGGCAAGGTGACTTTCAATGCAGGACAGCTACAAGACAAGTTGCAGCAGATCAAGTCACGGACGCAGTGCTATGACTGTGGACAAAAGGGACACTGGCGGGGTGACAAGTCATGTCCAAAGAGCATGAGTTCATCATCAAGTTCAAAAGGCGGCAAGAAAGGCTCTGGAAAGAAAGGAGGCCGTAAGGGTGGTTTCTCCAGAGGGTTGGAATGGCAGCAGCCATGCTCGCCTCGGCATCGGGACAGCTGCTCGCATCATGCCAAGATGCCTTGAACAGTTTGAACTTGTCGTGTATGGAGGAGTTCCATGAGTTTGACATCGAGGATCAGATTCACAGCTGGCCCAAGTTCGAGACCTTTGAGGAGCAGCAGTCGCTGTCACAGGTAGACGCCTTCATGACAAATGAATCTGAGTTGGCAACAGTTCCACACAGTTTGACATTCATGGCCGGAGCCGGACGCGAGACAGTGCCGTCCGGAATGTGTGTTGTTGACACAGCTGCATTGATTGGTTGTGGTGGTGACCGAACATTGGACCGTTTCATTGGCAAGTTTGGAAGCGAGACAACTCTCCAGACATCCAACAAGGTTCTGAAAGGAGTCAACGCAGACGCACCAGTCCTTGTGCAGCATCAGCAGTGGATCGACATCCACATTGCCGGTCAGAAAGGTCGTGTGGCTTTGCATCGAATTCCCAATTCAGATGTTCCATTGTTGTTGGGCCTTCCTCAACTCAAAGAGCTTGGTGCGGTCATTGATCTCACTGCAGTGCCAAAGCCGACCATTCAGTTTACCTCCATTGGTTCGGAAAAGGTAACCTTGGAATATGGGAAAGGTGGTCATTTGCTCTTGGACATTGGTAACAACAGTGAGAAGAGAAAAGACACTAAGCTGGCAGGTGAAACAGTTGAAGTGTTTCATCAATTGAAGGCGAAGGACTACAACGTGGAGTCGATCAGAATCATGAAGGGGAAGCTTCGAAAGAAAGTTCAACAGATGGCTGAACAAGCTAAAGAACATGGAAGAGCTCTATGGAAAGAACTACGAAAGGGAGCCGTAAAGCGAGGGAGAAAGGTGCTTGTGAAGGAGCTGTACAGTGGAGAAGATGGTGGTGTGGTGACGAGGCTGGCAAAAGACAATGATTTCTCCTATGGTCGTCCTCGAGACTTGTTGCTGGGGGACAATTTTCTGAAGGAAGAAGACAGGCGAATAGTGCTTGAGGAGATCAAAGTTGAGAAGCCTAAGCTGATCACCATGGGATTCAACTGTGACCCCTGGACACCGCTTAGCAATTTCCTGGACGAAGACACTCGTACAGCACAACAAGAGACAGCACTGGCACATCTGACATTTGTGAAGGAGATTTGTGAATTGCAAGTGTTGGAAGGGCGACATTATTTGTTGGAAAATCCATTGTCATCACAAGCTTGGAAGCATTTGATGGAGATGTTGGAGCACATTCCACATTACACTGTGCGGATGGATCAATGCATGACTGATCTGAAGGACGTGAATGGTGATTGTGTGCTGAAGGCTGAAACCAACCCGTTTCGTGACATCCTCTCCGGTTTTGGCTTCATTGTTGAGTGTTCGCTGTTCAGGTGATCATGATCATGCCGAAGTTCAAGGAAGAGGACAAAAGGACGGGCAAAACATCTCATCATTGCTGGGACAATGGACACCTCAGTTGGGGGTGATCATCCTTGAGGGAATCCAACGACAAACACTTCTCGAAGAGCAATGTGGTGAAGTGAAGTACCATCTTGAGGAAGCTAATGTTTTTCACAGTGCTTTGAAGAGAAGCTCAGAGGTGGTGTTCCGTCAACGTGAGGAAGAAGAGCTTCAAACATGGGAGGAGGTACCAGTTCTTTTGAGAAGCGCAATCACCAAGGTGCATCGACAATACTCCCATTCACTGTACAAAGAGAACTTCAGCAGACACCTGAAATTGTCAGGAGTCTCAGATCGGGCAATCAAGGCGGCAATGCTGTTCACATGTCCCACATGTGAAAAGGAGAGACGCAGTCCAGCAAAGCCAATCGCTGCCGTGCCCAAGTACAATCACTTCAACCAGTGTGTTGCCATGGACATTGCACACATTCCCGATCAAGATGATGTGATGCATTCCTTTTTGATGATGGTTGACATGGCAACAAACTACACCATGGCATCTTACCTATGTTCAGGTGACAATCCTGGAAGACCAAAGAAGCCACAATCATCACAGTGCCGAAAGTCACTGATGGATTGGATGGAAGTGTTTGGTGGTCCGGAGAAAGTGCAGGTGGACCAAGATGGATCACTCAGAGGCGATTTCCGTGATTGTTGGATCGCTATGGGATTGAAGAAATTCTTGTAGCCCGAGATGCACACTGGTCACATGGCATTGTGGAGCGAAAGATTCTGACAGTGAAAGAAATGATGTTGAAATTGGTGCATGACAGTGAAATCCGTGGCGCTACATTGTCAAGAGTGGCGGTCATTCAGTGCACCCAGACGATCAACAGACTTTCGAACTTCAGAGGATTTTCGCCTGCTCAGTGTGTCCTTGGTTTTCAACCCAACCTTCCGGAGATCATGAGTGATGGAAGAAGAATTCCAATAGCTGACAACGAAGATCATTTCGCAATGGCACAACGGATGAAGCTACTACAAGATTGTGAACACGCTTTTGTGAAAGCTAACCATTCGGCATCGCTTCGTCGTGCATTGCTGTCACAGACTCGTCAACAGCCAGGTCCGTTCGACATGCACAGCCTCGTGATGTACAAGAGGAAAGGCTTGAAACACAAGGTGTACAAGCAGTGGCATGGACCCGCTCGAGTCATTGGCAAAGATCTTCAAGGCTACTGGCTCATTCATCGCGGCTCGCCTATTTTGGCACATCCTCACAATTTGAGAAGAGCAATTGCAGAGGAACAAGAGTTGATGCTTGAGGATGATGATACACTACCAGCACGACCAGGTGGACAACAAGGATTTTTGGACCTTTCAAAACCTCAAGATCCCATTGATCTTGACGATGATGAAGAAGATGCTAGAGCTGGAGACTATTCACCTACAGAACCTCCAGTTGATGACGGTGCAGCAGCAGAAAGACCTATTCAAGGAGAAGAAGATGAGATGGCACGGACATACCAAGATGAATGCACATCCAGTGGTGATGAATCCCGTGAAGTCCGTGAGATGAAGAGAATTGCAAGACATGAGAAAAGGAAGAAAGAAGGTGAAGCAGAGGAGACAACAGAAGCAGCAGATGATGATCAAGATGACATTAAGAGGCTGAGGAGACCAAAGAAACCCGAGGAAAGCTCAAGCAAGAAGAGAAGGAAACGGAAGAAGAAGATTGAAGAGGCCAAAGAGCAACAGAATGTTGAGGAACAATCTGTTCCTCAAGGAAGTCAAGATGAACCTTCGAGTATGCCATCAAGTTCCATTTTGGATGAAGAACACAAAAGGAAACGTGATCTTCTACTTGATGATGTACCAGAATCCATTCGTGGGGTGATGAGACGAAGGCTTGAAGACAAGGAGGTGGACTCATCTGGTGGAGTTGAGATGTCCGCAGAGGAGAAAACAATGTGTGTGGCATTCCTCGCAGAAAGGATGGATACCTACACCAAAAAGAACAAGCACACGGAGCTCAACCCTCAGAAGATGAAGTCACAGCTTCCACAGTTCACAGACAAAGAGATCGAGGAAGCTATGCAAAAGGCTGTGGAGAAGGAAGTTGGCACATGGCAACGCTTTGATGCCATCGACATCGTGCCTCCGGATGAAAGCAAACAAATCCGGAAAGAAAGCCCGGAGAAAGTGATTTCCTCCAGAGGCGTTTGGACAAAGAAGGATGATGAAAAGAGAGATGAAAATGAAAAGGAAGAGCTCGTGCTGAAGTGCAGGGTCGTTGGCAGAGGCTTTCAAGAAGAGTACGACGAGAACCTCCGTCGTGATTCGCCAACGTGCTCAACATTGTTGGTTCAGGTCATTTGCAGCCTGGCATCATCAAGGCTGATGAAGTTGACAGCAGCTGATGTCAGAGGAGCCTTTTTGCAAGGGCTGAAGATTGACCGTGAGCTGTACTTTGAGCCTCCAAAGAATCTCGGAAAGGCCCAGATTCCAGGAGTGCAGCCAGGTGCTTTGCTCAAGCTCAAGAAATGCATCTACGGCGTGAACGATGCCGCAAGGCAATGGTATCATTCCATCAAGGGAATCCTCCTTCGTTTGGGCTGGGAAAGCTTGACATTCGAGCTTGCCGGTTTCGTGCTTCGTGACCCAGCGTCAAGAGAAGTGATAGCCATTTTGGCTTTACATGTTGACGATGTCCTCATTGCATGGGATGAAAAGAAATACCCAGAAGAATGTAAGAAGATGCAAGAACAAATGCAGGAAGAAGTTGAATGGGGGCAATGGAGGACTGATGGAACTTTGAAGTTCTGCGGCAGATCCTATCACCAGGATGAAGATGGGACAATTCACGTTCATGCTCAGGAGTATGTGGAGAATATGAGCACCTACAAGATCAGCCGAGAGCGTGGCAAAGACAACAACGCACAGTTGACCCCAAGCGAAACCAAGGCATTTCGAGGACTACTTGGTCAGTTGCAGTGGTATGCCCGGATCATGGGGTATTCCATTGGTTTCCAGGTCAGCAAGCTTGCCAGCGAGATCAAGGATTTGAGAATGTCAAGTCTCAAAGAAGCATCAAAGCTGGTGAGAGAAGTCAAACAATACCATCAAGAAGAGGAGCTCATTTTTAGGCCAGGCATGGCCTGGCAACCGGAAGACATTGCAGTGGTAGCAGTCCATGATGCATCCTTCAACAATCTTCCAGGTCATAAGAGTCAAAAGGGATATTGGCTTGGCATTTCAACCCCAGAGTTGATCAAGGACCGGACGAAGGTACACCACATCCATTTTGTTCATTGGACATCATCCAAGATACAAAGGGTGGTGCGGTCGACCTTGAGTGCCGAAGCGTATTCCTGCTCAGAAGCTCTTGATGCCTTCAGTTGGTTGAGAGCGACCATTTTGGAAGTGTTGCATGGAGATTTGGACATGCGTCACTACAAGGAGCATTTGCATCGCGTGCCAGGTGTCACGGTGACAGATTGCAGGTCCCTATATGATTGCATGAAGTCAGAGCGTGTGTTGCTTTCTGATCGCAGACTGTCCTTGGAGGCAGCAATCATCCGACAAAGCTTGCAAGAAGGTGTTGAATGCAAGTGGGTGCCATCAGAGCAACAACTGGCAGATGCATTGACAAAAGCGCTTCACCGAAAAGGCTTGGCTTATTTGAACGATGTGCTCTACTCCAACAAGTGGACACTTGGCCCAGATCCAAGATTGCCAGAGACATCGAGGAGCCGGAAGTTGGAAAACCCAGAAGAAAAGCCAAAGCCAGAAAAGGTGACCAGCCATGAAGAAGCCGAGATGATCAACCAAAAGCCGATTGAACTTGAGGAGAATGAAAGTTCAGCAAGCCCCAACAGGACAACCCATACATCCACAAGTCCCGGAGTAAGTGCGAAGTCCGTACTGATGATTTCATTTGCACAGCAGTTCCTCCCTACAAATGCCGAGCCGGACGTGAGGACGATCCTGCCCCAGTTTCCATGGGAGTTGATGTTTGCGCGCGTGATCATCGTGCTGACAGGTCTCTTTTGGTACAACACAACTTACTACACGGAGTGGTTTTTGTGGTATGAGGACCTTGCATTGTACAAACAAGGTGCACTTGTTTCTTTCACAACAATGCTGGTGGTCGTGATCGGGTTGAAGACAACAGTTTCACAGAATTCAGAATGTTTGATGTTGATGTGGGGTGGAATGGTGATCATGATAGTGTTGCTGGTGAAAAGACTTGATGAAAAGACATCAACGATCTTTACCCTTTTGGGCCAAGAACGCAAGAAAACCCAGGAGCTGATTCATGCAGGTATGTCACAAATGTTCAATGAAAACAACATCATGTTGACAGGGATGGACCGCATGAAGCATGCCATCAACGAGGATTTCAAGAAAGTCTCAGCGTTCATTGGTGACAGCAACCGGTTCACCTACCAGAAAATGGATGACATTGCAGAAGAAAGCAATTTCAGGATCACAAAAGTCATTGACAGGTTGATCAGGATTGAATACAAACAAGAACGACAAGAAGTAAGAGCTCCGGACTTAGAGAAACGTCTGAGGCAAAAGAAAAGGCATCGAACCCCATCCATGAGTTCAGATGAGAAGCGAGCAATCCTGTTGAAGAGGCAGGACAGAAGAGAAGCCCCAGCGACTTCAACGGAGTCAGAAGTCATGAGCATGCTGGAAGACCCCGCAGTGCCGGAGTTGTTTGTGGAGCCAGGAGCAGATGGTCGGCTGGCCCCGCATGACGAAGATGAAAGTTTTGAGGAAGATCACGGAAATGATCATGATGCAACTTCAAGGAAGAACATCGGCATGACTCAGGACAGCTGGGAAAAGATGACAAGAAAAGAAAAGAAGTACTTTTTGCTGACAGTGATGTGGGAAGCGACATGCGTGTATAAAGATGAAGAAAAAATCAATAGCATCAGCCAACAAATGCAGATGCTTGCTGATGAGATCAATGCTGAAGCCCTGATATCAACATCAGGAGCAAGCAGCTCACATCACGATGTCCAGATGCCAGAACGTGAAAGGTCACAGAATGTTGAGGAATGTAAAGTTGAAGAACCATGCGATTGACCGTTCACGAACTGACAGCTGACAGGACAACAAAGTGGGACGTCACAGGTTCACTTTCCGTGATGTCTCGGTTCGAAACCCGGACCTAGGCCTTGAGCCTCCCGCGAGCCCCAAAAGGTTCGTGTGTGCGCTCATTCCGCGCTTTGCAATACATACTTTAGAGTTGCTTGATGTTGCTTGCCTGTGAGGATGCACGAGAGTGATTGGTCAGAAACTTGAATCTGACCCCTTTGATGCCAATCTCTCCAAAAATTGAGGCAGAATGAAGCATGTGTTTGTCCTCGGTCCTGCGTTGACCATGTGGAAGCAAGTGAGTTGGGACTCTTCTGAGATGTTCCAATTGATGTGCTTCTTGGACATGTGCACAATTCCTACTGTAGGGCTAATTCGTGCAAATTTGGGGCATGAAAGACATTTGAGCATTTGACTTGAGAGTTGTGCTAGAAAGCTGGATGACTTTGGATTGTACTTGTTCCAATTCCAAAACACATGCAGACCTCACCAAAGTTTGGTAATGTTTGGCATTACATCCAGAACCAAATAGGATCTCCTTGGTTTTGGTGAGAAGCGTGTTGCGACCAAAATGAGACATTGGAAGGGTCGAAGAACATGGACCATGCGTGCAACTGCAGCTATTCCAGTCCATTCCATAGCCTGCAATGCGGGACCACTATCATGGGTGCCAAATGCAGCTGCATTGGCTTAGATGCTATACTGATGCAAGTCAAAGCCTGGCGCACGGGATCTCCAATCTCCGCCTCCCCCAACCCAATTGTTTGAACCAATGGGGACACCTCCCCACCCCACTGCTCATCTCATTTGGGAGGCACAAGTAAACGCACCTCCAGGTAAAAACCATGTATACATCCTACTTTAGAGTTGCTTGATGTTGCTTGCCTGTGAGGATGCACGAGAGCGATTGGTCAGAAACTTGAATCTGACTCCGTTGATGCCAATCTCTCCAACAACTGAGGCAGAATGAAGCATGTGTTTGTCCCGGGTCCTGCGTTGCATGTCGAAGCAGCACGTTTCGTTTGAGGCTTGCAGAACAACTGGCAAACCCACTAAATGAAGAATTGGACCTTTGCCATAAGGATGCAGATCGCTCAACAGTTATCCCTAGCTGAGAAGCAATGATGTTTCTCATGTTCACCTCTGACAGCTGACCTGGCTGACAGCATGAACAGATCTGAACCCAAGCTCAAAAGAATGAGAGCAGAAAGTGACCCAGAATGTCAATTTGACTCTTGTGATGTCCTGTGAGGATGCATAGATCGACTTATCCCGACGATTTGAGATATGAAAGGGCATGTGGCACGTGGAGCAATGCAGTGATGACGTCATGTGTCTTTGGAATTCCTCGTTTCGCTCAGGGTCTGCATGGACCTGATGGCGATGTTAGACACAATGTCTCCTCTGAGCATTGATTGATCAATTTGTGTCAGAAGATCAAGATTCCTGTGATGTCGAGGAGAAATAGGTCAGAAATTGATCCAGCTTGATGTGGTGCATCTCCTCTAAGGCAACATAGAGGATGTTGCGACAAATTAAATAAAACCTCAAACCACATGCTAGATTGCAACCCCGCGCCCCCGATTTCAATGTTACAATAATAAGATTAATTTGTTGAAATTGATCTCCCTATACAAACCGGGGGGCTTTCCACTTCCATGTTTGTTGGAGGGAGGGTAGTAACATTGAATCTAAAGATCCAAGTACATCAGGAGGATCATGGACCCGGAATTCTTCCCCTTCTTCAACGTGCAGCTTCCCTCAGGGAGGAGAAGTCGACGAAAGCCGGAGGTGTCAAAGGATCTCTTCGTCTTCGAGTCTCCCTCCCCCAGCTACTTGGACCGACAAAAAATACCATAAATGCCACACATTCAATCCCCTCAACCACTCCTCGCCGGTCGCTGGTGTATGCCAGTCCCAGTCACTCTACCCCAGAAGCGAACACCTCCCCACTGCTCGAGCCGCGCAGGGCGAGGCCCGAGCTGCGGTGGAACGAGCCTTGTCCTCCTCGGGGCTTCGAAAGAAGATCAAGGCATGCACTGCAGGTGGAGGGGGATCGGGTAAGTTGGGTCCAGCATTTTCCTTGCACAAGATAAGTGTGGTCAGTGTGGTCGTATCCTTTATGTGGGAGCAGAATGTGATAGAACTGAGATGAGGATGAGGCTGGTGGTGGTCAGGATTCATAAGGATTCATTTTGTTGGACAATGAGGCGGTCGTTTGTCATGAATGTGTGTGGAAGATTCTGCTTGTGAGTTTGATCGTGCTGGCTTCGGAGACTTTTTTGCTTGGGGTCGGTAGTTCTCAATCTTTACATCCCTAGAAGGTACTTGAACCCTCCAAACCTACATAGGGTAGCAACGCGGCAACACCCAGGTCGGGTGGTTGATAGACCCCCACTGACGATGTATATTCCTTCCAACAAACATCGAAACTGGGTGGTGCTGGTCAACATGGTCAACCAGCAACAAACATCGATAGAGCGACACCGTAGGCAGAGACCCTGAGGTCGAAGGTTGTAACAGAAGATGTCCTTCAACATGTTACCCCCCAACTTGTACACCCTGAAAGAACCGTGTGGAAGTGGAAGTGAAAACCACCTGTATTGGGAACATGGGAAAATGGGAGCTGCCTCCTCCCACCCAGAACTCCTGGCACATTTTTTTGGCAAAGCCATTCTGATCAATCACCCTTTCAGATTTGATCCGTTTGAGTCTTGAGATGTCTTGGCTTTCCGAGGGGGTATGCAAAGAAAAGAAGCCCATCCCAGCCCCCCCCAACGGTTATGTTTGTTCACCACATCTCCGGCGGACGTCGGCGTTCACGGAAGGCCCAAAACCTCAGGCCTCGTCTCGTGTCTCGTGCTCTCTCGACGGCATCGCGTGGTCTTCCGAGGCCTTTGCCTTTCATCGTTTCCGAGCGCAGATTCAGCAAGGCCGTGGCGACGGTCGGAACCGACCTCGAACGGATGCAGTGACGGAACCGACTCGAACACGACCTGCTTTGGGGCAGGACGGACTGCCGATCAGTTGAGGTGGTTGACCCTGGGGGTCTTTCTGGGGCGGCAGTCCGAACTGCCAGTCCCATGCCAGTCGCGTCTGGGGTTGGAAGAAACACGAGACTCCGAGAACATCCGAGAACATGGTCCCTCTGAAAGTCTTAAAGTCTTCGACTAGTCGGGGGTTCAACGGGCGCACCACTCAAAGCCACACTGGATTCCGTTGGGTGAAAAGCGTTCAATTCTCTCCTTTCCAGGGAACATGGAGGGATTCAGGTGTCACTATAGCTGGTGTGTTTGCTGGATGTCGCTTGATCAAAACATGTCCCAGGGCGCGGTTTTCGCCCAACGCGGCGGTGGCGCGTGGAGTGAAGCAGTTCGCCAGAGACTTTCCTGGGATGTCGACGTGCCAAGCTTCGGTGCCGCCAGCCACGAAGGTCTGGGGGTCTGACATGGAACTGGAGGTACCTGGACCTTCAAAGGGGGTGTCCTGTGTGGAGACCTGTAAGGAGTGGGCTGGGACGTCCAGCCAGGTGGCCCCTTGGAAGAAGGTGCTAGGACGTTCTCGGATGTTTTGGCTCAATGCATGGTATCTGATCGTGTGAGTGTCCATGACGTCACTCGGGGGATTGTTGTGTGGTGGTTCTAGCGGAGGATGACTTGAGAATCATGACAGCATACACCTATCATATGTGTGCCTTCTCCATGTACTTGCTGTATGACCGATGATCTCTTCAGCTTAGCAGTTTAGCAGTTTAGGTGCTGAAACGATCCTCCAGATTCATGGTATTTCACATGGATTTCACTCCTTTCTGGTATTCGAAGCCTCTTCATGCCTCTTCAAGCCTGCAGGAATTCTGCAGGTGGCTCTCTCATCCACCGCTTCGCCTGCGTCGTCACCTCACCGCAGTCACCTCCTGACCAGGTCGCGGCTGCGGCGACGCCACAGCTGCCGGGGCGGCCCAGGGGTGGACCCGTGGGGTACCATATGGGACTATGGGATAGTTGAACTAGGGTTCTTCAGTGTCTCACCAAACACATCAAGACTGTTAAATACTGTATGATTGGCCAAGTATGTGAAGAAGTACATGAACAAGGACTGTCAGGTGCACTTGACTCGAAGAAGATGGGCCTGGCAGATTGGGATTTCCATGCGTGTTAGATTCTTTTCTTTTAGCCTGAGCCACAAAGAATGCCTGATCAACACTGCAGCACGTTTTGTTCAGTAATTTCAGAGTGCCGGCGACTTGGAAGCCTGGCGTGCCCATGACTGAACTATAGGGCTTCATTCTGTGACTAGACTTGCATCATGGCACCTCTGTACGTCCCAGGTCCCAGACGTTCATCTATGTTGAGCCGTTGGGGGTCGGAGGAAGTTGTTCTGATCATTTGGGGTATATAGGATGAAGATGGATGAAGATTCATGGTTCTACTTTAAAAAACAAACAAAGGATCATATAGGAACCTAGGATCCTGTCAACGGTAGCCTATGCGCAGGCACTTGAGGGTCACCTTTCATGAGTGAGGACCCTTTCATGACCCCAATGACCCACCACTGACCTACCTGGAGTGAAGAGATGCATCCTGTGGCCGCTGATGTCATCCTATGATCATCGTATGTCATCGTATGTGCACCCCCTCGCCGAATGGTGCCGCATCGGCTCGGCGTGCAGCCTTGAGTCTTTCATGAGACAAGTTGGACGAAATAGGAGTCAAAGTCAAAGAGTCTCATACAGATCTCTATTGGTATTATAGGCACATGAATGTACTTATACAAAACTATACACACTTTTGGCACGTGACCCAGAAAGTCCTTTTAAACATCTTGCTTGCAAGCCCTTCGATTTGTGTCGCCGTTCCCAAACAAGTGCTGTCGGGTTTCGGCCGCTGCGTGTGATGGAAGAGGACCAGGACACGTCTGACTGGAGTATGCATGTGGCCAGGACACTGACCCACTTGCCACCAGAAGTCCCACCTAATAGCCTGACAGCTACAGTTGAGTCGGACAAAACTCGGGCTGATTTGGACCGACTGCCAGAAATTGGCCGTATACTATCTAGGGTTCCAACCACTTCGGACGTCCAGCCCAGCTGAGAGGGGATCCAAGAAGGATCGCTTTTACTGCATCGGCCAAGTCCTAGGATATGGCGCATTTGTTTCTCTCCAGAGCAGGGTACACCAGGTTTCTCACCAGGCGTCATCGGTGTCGAGCAGCGCCAGTCCCGGATTTCCGGGCCGAACTGTCCGTCTCCGGGTCGTTGGCTGCATGCTGCGAGGACGGCACGGGCAAGTTCGATGCGGCGACGCTCAAGGTAGACCTGAACGTGGCACGTGTTGCGGCATTCGTGAGAACCCTCCCATGGAACAAACGTGATTTTTGCAGAGAGCATTCAAACGATATGTAATTGCCAAATTCGACATGCTTCTTCTTCTCCTTCTTTTTACTTCTATTTTTCGTTTCCTTCCGCTGGCACCGGCTATTTGCCGCTTGTTCGACACCACGTCCACCGGATCTGGATGGATCTCGAGAGTTCAGGATCCGGTCTTAGCACAGCTGCAGATCAGCAAGAGCGCAGAGGCGGCTTCAGCCGACGGAAGCCGAACAAGAGCTTAGTGTGTTCCATGGGAGGATGGTTTGGGAGGATGGTTTCAATGGTTTCACAGTGCATGATCAGTAGCATGATAAGTAGCATATATAGCATGATCAGTAGCATGATCTCATGGATGATCGGATACCTGAGATACCCACCCCCTTCTCATCAGGTATTTGGAGCTCTAGTCTGGACAGATTATGACGGCGACGATGATGATGATCATGATCAGGTGATCATGGGATTCACATCATTCACATTTGATCTCTCAGGTGGCACAAACGAGCCCAAGAAATGAATTGACTCCTGCCAATCTTCCCTTTCCGTGCTTACATGCTTTTGCAGCTCAGATCTTTCACTGTATTTCACTGACGATAGGCAGTTGGAGATCCAACAATCCTTGGGTCTACGAGTCTACCACATCACATGCATTTTTGCAGTTCATCGTTAGATGGAGGACCCTCACGACCCTCACGCGTACTGGGTGTTCCTTCCAACCAGTCTTCCAACCATTTCCAACCGAAGATGCCTCCAGCGAACCAAAAGTGGCCAGAGCACGGTGCCGGAGCACAGGTGGAGACCCGCGTGGCTGAGAAGCTGACGAGTGATCCGCAGCTCACCTCCGGCAAGCTCCTCGCTGGGGGCCCTCGGGTTCTGATCGAGAGCGGCAGTACCGGTAGAGAGCCTTCAGTGGAGTACTCCAGTGGAGTGCGAAGTCTTTTCGGAGACTCACTGACCCCATCGAACCGGTCTTTGGGGGTTCGGTTTTGGTCCTGTCCTTCAAACGATCATGAACCCCTGACCCCAGGGCTCCTGGCCCACCTCCGATTCGAAGATGGTTGGGGTGGGTGCCAGGGGGGGTCTAACCACCGAACTTGAGGATATGGTTGGAGCCCTATAGGGTGAAATCAACCCGTCAGACCATCCTTTTTGATCATTTTTGTTGTTTTTCTCTCAGGGAAGTGAATATATAGATCACCCGTGGTCCTAGTAGTGGTCTTACCACTTAGAGTCCAAACACAAGACCAGAGTTGATGACTGTCACAGGTGTTCTTCTCCCCAGCCACCCTGAGGTCAATGGTATCGCGGCCGTGCTGATGTACATGTTGCTTGGCTTGATATGGGGGTTCACAAACAACTGTCCGCCTGACGTGGGCCAACAGCGCTTCCATTCCCCTAAAGGAGTCTCGCAACAGGTCAGTCATGCAGTCATGGCTATGTTGTAACGGACTGCATGGTGATTCTACTTGAAGTTTTGGGTCGGGGAAACACACAATCTTCTTGTCAACCTGAACATGGGGTGCTTCTATTCTGCCTCAGAGAATATCACACACGGACATCGGCTTTTAGGAAGTAACATTAAAGAACATGGCTCAAATTCACTGAAATACACCACCCATGCAGATATTGAAGCCATATAGGTCATAAAGTCCACCACGCGTCCAAGACGCAACCGCACATCTTTCTCCGCTCTAGACGGGCCCCGCGACCGCGCACGCTCGCTCTAAGAGCGCGTGGGTTTACCCCAGGTGGTGCGACCTGTTGGGCCGCCCTATCTACCCACTGGCTGCGTACATCGCGCTCCTCATCTCGCCCCTGCGCTTGGGCTGGAGCAACTCCGAGCGCTGTGAGGTGGGTTTTCATGGCGTGACGTGGTCGGTGTTGAGTGGAAGATGGCCCGTCAGAAGAACCGTCTTCTAATGATGGGCCATGTTCCACTTCCGTGGGAGGCAGGGTAACCAAGAGGTGTCGTCAAAAACAAGGCATTGGTCATCTTGTTGGCGGAGATTGCATTGGTCATCTTGATGCTCTGACAATTCCCTGACCTGGCCGCTTGCCACGGGCACGTGGGATTACCGCATTGCAGGTGCGTTCTGTGATCTCCATCTACTTCTTTGCGACTTGGTTTCTTGAGCCTGGGCGATGGGTCAAAACCTTGAGCCCTAATGCCCCACAGCTGTACCCCCAGAGTATGCTTGTGTTTCCCCCAGAGTCTCCGCTAAATCCGCGCCAAACCAAGCGCGTTCGCTGCTGGAGTTGACTTGCGTGCGACGTGCGATTCCTTGACTCTTCGCTCGATTCTTGAGTGCTAATGACTCTTGAAATGCACCCCACCGTCTTAGGAAGTGGATCTAATAAGGACGGATGTCGTACCCAAGCGCACCGTGGGACTGCCATTTTTCCCTACAATATGGTGGTTTCGGAGGCCAATGTAGGCACATAATATCACATAATCATATAATATATATATATATTATGTTATAAGTTATACGGTATACCGGTATACCGGTATACCTACTTCAATCATACATCATACATCGAGTTGTTTTGGGTTAAACTCAGATTGAGTTGATCCCTTCCGGGTTCCGCAGAAGCTGAGCCAGAAGCTGAGATCTTCAGCGCAGCGGTCTTGCCGGTGTGGTGCCTCAAGCGAGGAGGTGCCTGCTTTTCCACTTGATCATGTCGCTCATGAAACGAAGACACAACTCCCAGACACGACCTGTCTGGGACTGCCATATCTATGCCACATTGGGGTGGTGCCAAGGGGGGTCGTCCTGGGGCGGCAGTCCTATGGCAGTCCCGAGTGTTTGGGACCTGCAACCAAATCGACAAAACCTGGCTCATCCGATCATCCGATTCGAGGGCGTTTGTCCCGTTTCCTTTGTTAATGACAGAACACGGAAACGCTTTGTGTTGAGACGACCTTGCGAGTGACACTGAAAAATCTGACGTCGTGGGGTTTTGTTGCAATCCAAAAGCGACCGTCGTGGCGACAGCCCGTGCCGTCCAGCGATCGCACGACTGTCCAGCGTGGCGACAGCCCGCGTACGCCGCGTTGGGTTGGACCGGACTCGGGAAGTGCGTGGCAGGTTTTGGAGAAACCGGGAATCAGGTTGATTCTCAAACAGGCAGACTGTCTTGGAGCCTGATTTGATGGGTGACTGGGTCCGTTTTCGCCATGCGAGATCTGAAAGCGCCGAACGCGCCTTCGAACGTTCGGTCTCGCGTGTCTCAGCCGCCTGTGCTCTTCTGGCGCCGCTCTTCAACGCAGAGGTACTTGGGGGCGCAGCCTCTTCGCGATCTATGTGTCCTGGTACATGTTCTGGGATACTGCTCACCTCAGAGGCCAGTCCCAATCGATCCAGCCTTAGCACGGTAATATATTTTATGTTGGTTTCTTACCGGCTCCTCGGCTCCTTAAGCAAATCCAAGTGTGGCTTGGGCAAGCTGTCTGTGGTTGTGTTTCTTGCATGGCTTCGATCAGCAAGCAAAGCCTCGGAGAACGAACAGTGGATCCCAAGCAAACCACCAAAGTGTATGGACCGACCAAAGTGAAGACCTATGGTTCCGTAGATCATGCAATTACTGGGATACACTGGGATAAAGGAGGAGAAACAGTTGAAGCATGTTGAGCTTTCTCACTCGCATGGGGAAACTCTGAAAGGTAGTCTCGAAGAATCACCAAACCTTTTGAACTGTGAACAGCTCCGCTTCGGAACGTCCATACAGATCACCTCTGAACACCGTTTTCGCATGCTGAGATCGGCTGAGATCAGTTGAGATCCGTTCCCATCACCGCTTCGGCTAAGGGACTGATCCCTGACACTGCTCGAACATCACATACTCGTTTGTTACTCGTTTGTTTGTTGACCCGAGGTGTCCTGTGTCAGGCCGTCTGATGGGTCAAGCCGTTGCGACTTGGTCACTGGATCCTTCTGGAATGACCACTTCGATCAATTTCTCAAGTTGGTTAACAAAAAAAAAATACATGTAAAGACTGAATCTCCATGAAATCTTCATACCTCCCATGCGACGCTCCACCCAAATCCAACATCTTCTTCGACCTCCCACGGCTCCCCACGGACACCACTCCTCAACCGCACGTGCGTTGCCTCCACCAGGGGGTCGCTTTATGCCCACCTTTCGTCGGCGGAACTTCTGGAAGCACTTCGCGGTGGCTCGGATCTCACGTGTCGCGCAAGAGACCGCGGTCAGAGAGAGAGAGAGACACACATGTACATTCGTGGTAGCTTAGGGTGTGATGGCGAGAGTTGGTTCTTCCAAAAATCGTTTCGCATGTCTTCCCATACCTAATAGAGCATTTAACCTAATAGCGATGGCCTCCAACCTCAGAGCGATGGCCTCCCACCTAATACAGAGACCGGGAGATAGAGACCAAGTGGAGATGAAGAGGTGTGAAAAATCAGAGGGATGGAACAGGAGGTGTTTCATGTGGATGTGATGTGTGTGTGTTGATTGGAAGAAGTCAAATTGTTTTGTCTAAAGTCTGTTGTCGGAATTTGTCCGTGTTCCTGGATGAAGCACTGATAAACATGTGAAGCTGTTCCTTTTTTTTCCAGAGGTTGTCAAACGTGTGTGTGTGTGTGTTTTTCCACGCCACGTGGATCACAGAACAAAACACCCAAGAAGTACGAAGAAGGCACATGCTTGAGTCTCAGGACACCCATGAATCCCTGATCCAGGACGTTGTACCTTCGTACCCGCTACGGTGATTGGAGACACTGTGATGTACAGTAGGTGCCAGGAGGTACCTTCTGAGAAGGTACGACTGGATCGCTATAGGAATGCCTTTTGCACGGTTTGTTTTGCTGCCATGGGCGTCTGCTGCCCTTGACAGGCCTACTTCCCCATGTCCTTGACAAGAACTGCCAAGCTTGATCCCAAGCGGAACTACATCTTCGGCTACCACCCACATGGCGTCTCCTGGCTGGTCAGGAACCACTGCACCGGTTTTTAAACATTTTGCGCTGATGTCAGACATCGACAATCACCAGAACATCATCATGCCTGAGCTATGATGGTCAATCATCCCAAGCCAGTTAGGCTGCATATTCCAAGGCCCGGCTTGGCCTTGAACATGTCTTCCACGTCCCACATGTAGAGGCCCCGAGGAAGGGAGGCCTCAAGTTCTGGATGGTCCAAGTAGAATGTTAGCGGCATGATTGTTGTTTGTTATGTTTCTTTGCCTCCAAATACCTGACAAGGTGTTTCTCATGAGTTTCCTGTGAGTCGTCTAGAGGGTCTAAGTCGGGTCTATTCTGTGCCCTTCTAACACAGAATACTGGATGGAGCCCCAGGGTTGACCGTAGCAGTGTGTTCTGATGTGTTCTCCAATACCCAGGTCATCAGCATGGGCGCTTGCTGCAACTTCGCCACGGAGGCCCCGGATGGGGCCGGATGGGGCGGGTGGTGATTGAGATCAGATGGAGCGGAACTGCAGCGGAAGTGAGGTGAGAAGATACCATCCCTAGGACTCCTGGCCTGCCTCCGTGTTGAAGGTGATTGGGGTTGGTGCCAGCGGGGGCCTAACCAAACTGAGGATATGGGCCAGGAGCTCTAGGGCATATAACTTTGCTGTTGATGGAGGACATCCTACACCACCTGGTCACTGGTCACCCAAAATAATCATCAATCATCATGCTGGATCTCCGCAGCTGTTGATCGAGGAATTCTTGCGCGAACAGGGCCTTGCGCATTGAGTCGATTCACCACCAAAGAGGTTGCTGAAATCGTTGAGCTTTTGGTGGCCTTAAAGACTCATATCTTGCAGGGTGACCCTTTTGGCTGGCGACTTCCAGTCTTGGACGGGACCCTCTCGACGGACCCTTGGCGTGGGGCGCGAGAACCGCGTCCCCGATTTGGAGCCGAAACTCACTCCGTTCGCCGTAACGGCTTCGTATCCGTGTGGTCCCTCCCCACACCCAACCCCGAAGGTCGCGTCTTGGACCGGTATGCAGGTCCTGTTCAGGTCGTCCGAAGCCACCAACCCGAACCCTCCTGGCGCTCGTATACCTGGAGTATCCTGGAGTCGACCCGGAACTCGTACCTCGGGTTCAATGGGTACAGTCGTACCTGTCTTTATAGGGTCATGTGCCATGTTCTATCCTTGAAGTCGGGTCCAGGTAGTCTGAAGAGTCTCCCTGCTCACCGGACTCAGTAAAACGTGGTCCTGTACCTCTTGGAGTCCTGTTTTTTCTGTGACCATTTCCCAGACACTCCATGGGACTGCCATATATGCCGATCAGTTGGGGTGGTTGACTGGGGGTCAATGTAGGCATAGGCATAGGCATACATGGAGTGTCTGGGTTTTATAAGTTCATGACGCGACGACTGCTTCCCCGTTCTGCTCGCCGACAAAAAACTGAGGCGACCGGCTTCAGCGAGCTTTTCCCTGGCATCGACCTGCGGTTGCTCACACTGCAGCAGAACTTCAGGAGACCCTTGACATGCGGTCACCCCCAAAACAACGATTCATGCCTGGTGATTGCTTGCAGAGATGGAATGCTTGCAGATATACAGATGCAAATGGTTATGCAAGTACATGCAAGTACCATGAACTGTATGACGTACGTCATGTAGACGGAACCTCCTTTTTCAACTTGCTGTCAACGGTGTTTGCATTGTACAGTTTGCGGCATCATGAAATATATTTAAGATTGTAATTAAAGTGTACGCACTTTGTTTTCACCTGACTTGATGTGTCTTTTGCAGTGCCCTGTGCCTGTGTTCTTGTGTGACCAGGATCCCCGTCTTCCGGGAATACTTGCTGGGCTTGGGGGTGAACAGTGTGAGCAAGGAGACCAGAACGACCCGACACCGAGACGATTTTTTTCCACGGAGACACCGTCCTTGTGGGGCGAGTGGTTTGCATGTGCTTCACTGTTGAACCCAAATGTTGCAACAGAACTATCCATTTTTGGTGGACTCGGAGCTGACCAATCCCTTGCTTGGAAAACCATGAGTGTTGAATGTTCATCAACCTGAGTGGGGTAGAGGTGGACATTTGCAAGGAGTGCCAAAACATGTTGTAGAACTTTAATACATGATGCCCATTGCCCCTTTTTGAGTCGACACACTTTTATATAATGAGTTCATTAATACCCAGTAAGTCTAAGTATGTGCAAAAGATACCCCTAGGAAAAGGTCAAAGCTCTGCCAAAAGACTCTCTGAAAATTATGTGTCTTTTATGTTGGATGTCCTGGTTGCCCGAGGTGCATTTGCCTGAGACACAAAGGCTGTGGGCCGCATCCGCCGCCGCCAGGACTCGATCGACCAGAACTTGAAGCGTTGCCCTGGCTCCTCCGTGATGATCGTGATCGGCGGTGCACAGCCCGGCACGGTGGACGTTGGACGTGGGACGGACGTTCGTTGGTTCGTCTCAGAGAAGGAGACGGAAGAGTTACGACCTATGACCTATGACCTGTATACGTCGTCATTCCGTAGAAATGGATGTTTTGTGGGATTGTGAAGCATGGGTTCTAAATCAGAAGAACAGATCGGATCGCAACAAAGGATTCGCCTCAGCCTGAATTCACCTTCCAAAATACAGGCTCCAAGCCAGTTCCCCAGTGACCGACTCTGGTTTGGGAAGCACATCCTGGCACATCCAGGGGCTTTTTCAGCGGCACACGGCAAGCTCTTGGGTTTGCTGGAGCGACATCCGCGCAGATGTGAAAACATGATGTTGCGCAGATGGGGAAACCACAGCTCCCTCGCTTGGCCGTTCGCACAAAGGCAAGACGTTGATGTTCATGACTTTTGTCGTTTGTGACCACGATCACAGGTCATGATCTGCTGGGATATCGTTGAAACCCGGACCAAGAGATGCATCCGAAGCTGGGCTAGAGAGCTTCCTTAAATGGCTCAAGCTGGACTTGTCTCCGCACCCCACCGCTGCGAAATGACTGCGAGAGTTCCCCATGCTCCGCGTGGCTGCGCGAGATGCACCGAAGCGGCTTTTCCTGAAGTGACTCCACCTTCGAGAAGAGATGTGCAGCGTGGAGAAGCGTCGAGAAGTGGAGAAGGCTGCAGGAGAAGGCAGGAACAACCGCAGGTGATGTTTGCAGACTACAAGATGCTAGCATGCTACAAGGGTGTGGTTGTTTTCCCCTTGGGGATCTGTTTGTTGCATCAATGATGTTTTTTTACCGCAACTCAACGGCACTGGAGCAATGCAGGGTCCAGCATTAACTGAAGGGTGATAAAGGACTCTATATTAATCACTATTCCATCATACACATGCATGGTTTGTTCAAGAGTACAGGAGCTTCCAACCCTTCTTTCACGCACCGGGTCGTGTGCGACATGGTGAAGCTGTGTTTAGGAGGTGGGCGAGGCCACTCTGGGTTTTGTAGATGAACAGTATCCAATGAGAAAGTATCGATGACGGACGCGGGACGCCAAATGCAGTCACGACATAGATGCACGACCGCCCACTTTGGCCCAAACCTGATGAGTGGGGCGTTTGCACCAATTGGCGGGCTTTGCGACCATGGCCTCTTACTGGCAAAGGATTTGGTGGGGCCATTTGCTGACATGTTCATGTAGACTCATTAATAAAAAAGCTCTTACAATCTAAATGGGATGGGGATGGGGTGAAGGAATCAGACTCTAGACTGATCTAGACCAACCTTTCTCTTCGCGCTGTTTAACAACCACGTCGTCTGGGATGGGGTATCGACTGCCGTCCGTGGCTCACGAAAAGGGCCCATCATGGCCCATCCATGTGTAACATGGTGTAACTAATCCCATCCATGTATTGGTCTGGGATGGTCTGGGTATTCCATGTCGAAGTCTCAAAAAAATCGCCAATAAGAAGCGGCTCAAAGAAACGGGTCAAAGAACTTGTCGACGACGATGTGTTGAAACAGCCATTGATGCAACCAAGTTCGAAAGAAAACGACCTCGTGGTATACACCCTAAATGGACTTCCTAAGGTATAGTCTAATAGTCCCAGACACTCCATGGGACTGGACGCAAGAAGCGTGCCGCTTGGAGGCCATCGCTTCTTGTCAGTCGGATCGCTCGTGCCGGTGACGGGTCAGTCGGATCGCTCGTGGTATACCCTGCACCCAGGCAGCGGATCGCCTTCAGCCAGGTGCGGCTCCGATCCAGCGGAAACCGTGGAAGCAACGGATGTCATTAGCTTAGGCCGGTCAACGGTGGTGGTTGGTGCTGGTGGTGATGTTCGTTTTAGACAGGAAAATCATGGAACATCATGTCTTCAGCCTTTTTGGCCAAGCAATCATTGAAATCTCACCCTAGGGATCCAAGTACCTCCTCAAAAGGTACTTGGACCCTCCAAACCCACCCCAGTCCCACCTTCTCAGAGGGTACTTGGATCCTTAGGGTCAGAACATTAAGAACTAAGCAAGTTGATCCAGCAATAATGGTGGAGAGTTGTGGGATCAGTCGGTTCTGGGACCGTTTTCACCGCACATGTTTTCCGGGTTTGGCGATTTGCAGGTGACTGGGTGCATCCCATCCTATTACATTGACCCCTCAAACCACCCCAATAGGTAAATGTGCCAGTCCCATGGAGTGGGTTTGTTTTGTTCCTGTTCAACAGCAAAATCCCAGTTTTGCCCGATGAAAGGCCCTGAAACATGCTTCACATCCACGCCAGGGGTTTATGCTGTCCATTCGTCCGCTGAGTACCTGGCCCCTACTGAATGGGGTGATGGGCGAGGTGAAGGGTCCGGTGGGGTGGAGAAGCTGCCTACCTTTTGGGGGTTCGATCAAGAGACTGAGACGATGACTACTCAAGGAGGTCAATGACCAGGTTTTACCACTTGTAGAGCGGCTCATATTGAAGCAATCGTCCCGACTGGACGGTATGTAGATCGGATCTTTTATCCGTCTTCAATCGAATTTGGCCAGCAAGACAGGGAAACTGCCGCACCTATGACGCCCCCAAAGCAGTGGACCGGGGAATGCATGGGACTTTATAGCCATAGCTGGACTCTGCAAAGACATGTGTGATCATGCATGCAGATCTAGTTCCATTATTGTGTTCAGAGTAGATGGCACTGGCACCCCAAGATGTCTTGAACACATGGGGATCCATATTCACCACCAGCATGGGACAATTGTGCCACCTACTCTCAACCTATTATAATTGTAATTAGTTTATTAAGTCGTCATCCATTGGTCCATTCCGTACAGGTGAAAATGAAAAGGGCCCTTGTTGCAGCCCTTCTTTGGCAGACCAGCGGTAGGCTGGACGCAAGTGGAGTGGACGCAAGTGGTGTTTGTTCACATTCGGCCCCGCTCCAAAAACTGGTGCCACAGACAGATCTGGACCCCTACCCCAGACACTCCAGGTATTGATATGGATCCACATACCGAACCTGAGGTACGGTGATTGGAGACTTTTGGCTTGTAGGCGCCGCAAAACATCTCGCTCCGCCCGTGCGTTCGTGCGCCGCGCCAAGGCCGATGTTTGTGCTCCCCTTGGGTGGCGAATCGAAGGCGAGCCGGGATCGTGCCCTTTCGACGATGGAGGATGGGGCCTCCATGGTCAGATTGCAAGTCATGAATTCATGGAATGATCATGCCCTAAGGATCCAAGTACCCTGTGAGAAGGTGGGACTGGGGTGGGTGCCAGGAGGGGTCCAGTCGTACCTTTTGAGGAGGTAACCTCCTGGATCCCTAAAAAATGGATGTGTTCCTCTCTTTTCTCCGGCCGGTGAAAAACACAAGGCCATCCATTCATGGTACTTCTAGAGGACACATCCCTTCTTGTACCAAACATGTAGTTCTTCGCTCCGTAAGACGTGGCGCAGGACGTGTTGCGCTCTGGCAGGACGGTCGGGCACGTGAGGCGATCGTGGGCCGGATGGAGTGGAATGAGAGAATGGTAGACTCTTGAGGACCATCAAGCTCCCCTTTGAAGAGGATGTTCAATTCAAAGTGGGGGGGGTGTATGGTCCTCAAGAGTCTACACGCTATTTCCCTCATGACTACGTAGCTTGTAGACGGTCCGTTGGTGTGTGACAGTGGTGCAGAAATGCAGACTTCTGCAGTCTCGTTTCTACAAGAACCAAACAGACTGATTCACTGTACACTTCACACGAAGCCAGTTGGGCACGTCAGCCAGTTGAGCTTCGACGATTTGCCCAGTCTCTCTATAGACCTCTGGGGCCAGCTGGTGAGTCATTGAATCACTTTGGAGGTTGTCTGCTATGCAAGGCTGCAGGGTTTCTGCTATAGAAGGCTGCTGGGTCAATGAAAAACGGCTCTGTCCGAGTGAAGCAAACACGAAGAAAACCCAAACTTCAGGCCGCGTCTGCAGTCCGTTTGTTCAGCTCATGTTTGGTGGTTCTGGTCCTCAGCTTCAAGGCTTTAAGCAAGCTTCCGGATTCAAAAAGACATCAAGCCCTAAGAATCAAGGACCCTCAGTGGTTTTGAGGGTCCAAACCCCTGCATAGCAGGGTTAAAAAGCCTCCAGCTTCGTAGGGACGTGTGTGCCAGGATTCATCCAATCTCACAGCACCTTGGGCATCAAGTGGAGGAGTCTTGTGACGGTCCTGCAAAGATTGGATCAAGGATCTCTATATTTTTAGGGCTCCAAGTACATCCTCGGAAGGTAGGGACTGACCCCCCCCAAACCACCCTAACCAGGAGGTAGTTGGATATCTTAGGGTCCAGGGTGTAAACATCGGATCGATGTTCTTCCTTTTATCTTATGCTCAAGTACGTCGCAGGAAGAACATCCAATAAAAGGAGCTTGTTCGATCTTCTACTTGTTTGAGGACAATGATAATATGTTCACTGTCTCAAAGACAGTCATAGGTTGCATTGCGAAGGGACTGTTGACAGTGGATAGTTGATGATAGTTGTAGGATTGTCAACGAGGAAGTTGAAGTTTAAGTGTTTATGATTCTGGCAAGTGTGGTTTGGCTTTCTGAATACGGTGGGAGTCAATTGAAAGGAACAAAGCATGCACCAGCCTGTAATGTGTTGTGCCAGGATTGCCCTTCAACCAGAAGGAATCAATGAGAAGATGGTGTACCTGTTTCATGGAGGATTCTTTTTGAGAGTGCAGACCTGGGAGAAGGCCATAAAGAAGGAAACCGTTTAGCAGAAATACCTTTGGCAGAGGAGGATCCGAACAAGGTAGGACACCTGTAAGAGGGAATGCCTTTCTCGTGGATGGCGAGCCTTGCACCGGCGGGATTCAGAAGTCTCAGGAAGGGACACTCTTCCCTCCCATGGACCATGGAGGGTCTTCCCTCCCAGGGACCATGGACGGAGTGCCTCGTTCGGTGATGTGTAAGCTGCACAGATGGAAGAAATCACATCTTGCGAACAAACAAGAAGGTGATCTCCGTGAAAGGAACACACACACTGTCAACAAGAAACCATTTGAGGAGTTCAACAAATCAGCAAGCATTCTTAAGGAGTAAGGGCCATGGAAACAAACCCGAGGGACACGGAAAATCAATCAACCTCGAGAAGAATGGAGCTTCTAGTATATGGATGACCGTTCGATGGGGAAAGAAAGAGATGTGGGCAAGAAAGAATCAGAATTTGAAGGTTGATGGATCTATATACCCCCAGTGCTCCAACCCATAGACTCCAACACCAACCCGACCAGGTAGTCCAGGAAACACCGGTAGGCCTGGAGTCGCCCTGGCGGCTACAGATGTACATGAAAGACTTGCTACTCCACGTACAGAAGGGGAAGACTTGTTGCCAAAGGATGAGACTGGTATGATAGGGTTTGGAGATTGGATAGGATCCTTCATGAATCAACGAGTTTTTTTTGGTCATGACAGCACAGGTGTAGGGATGCTTAATACAAATGGGAAGACCCTTGAAAGGATGAGGAGGCAGACGGACCCTAGAGGAAGGAGTTCTTCAGCATGGTAACTCACAAGCTCTTTGGGGTGTGGCCTTCATATACAACCTCCAAGGGCCTAAGGCTGAAGGCTGACCATTCCGAAGCGTTTGGTCTTTGGGAGGTCTCCCTATATGTTTTAATACACGCGATATTTCTCAGCAAGAGTCCAGTCCCAGCAATACTCTCATCGGTAGAATCATTCAACAAAATCTGTATATGTGCAGGTGTCCCTACGTAGGGCTCCAACCACATTCTCAGACTGCAGTTGGGAGAAACCTCAAACAAAGTCTCAACAAGTTGGGTGGGAGTCTAAACATGGTATACTTGACTTGGGCATTCCTAGAGTATGAGTTGAGGGCTTAAGAGTATGACTGAGGGCTTGAAAAAGAACCTAGAGATGTGAAAGATAGCTCCCTAAGAGGAACAAGCTCTTGTGGTAGTTAAGTTGGAAGACATGACTTGAGGGTTATGTTTGACTTTGCATTTCTGAGTCTTTTTCGCCCTGTTTCACCTGTTGCTCGTGCTAGTCGCCCCAAGCGGGACACCGACAGGATCTTGAAGAGTCTTCAAATGTCTATTGGCTAGTTGAGTGCATCCCAGTTACCTGGGTCTTTGGTTTACGGTTCCCTCCTACATAGTGATCCACTGGGTACCATAATGCTTATGTATACATTATTCTCTAATCAGTCTGTCAGCTGATCTATGCTTTTGTAGATCCAACAAGAACACCCAAGAACAGAGGATCGATTTGCTTTTCCCAGACCAGGCATGATGTCTTGGATGTAGAGCTCAAGAAGCGCTCCAAGCGAGTGCCTTGGAGGAGGTTTTGTGATGGAGCTCATTTTGGCACCCCAGACTATGAAGAAACCAACTTGCTCTCAAGTCAGCCAAGATCAGCCAAGTTTTCGGTGGCTCCACGGAATCTGCACTGATCAACTGGGCTGGAGGTGTCTTCTTAACTAATTATCCTTCGCTTGATGATGAATTTGAGGTTGCAACTTCCAGTAGCAGATCGGTTGGTTTTCGGTGGCGGTCCAATGTTCCAGCCAAAACCAGCCTACCAAATGGATATACCTGGAGTCGACCCGTTCATACCTCAGGTTCAATGGGTACAGTCGTACCTGTCTTTATGGGGTCATGTCCCATTTTCTAAGGTACTTGAAGTCGGGTCCAGGTAGTGGGTTGGCCCCCAAGAGAGACTCGTGCATCGTGCATCGTGTTGGGTCACCTCGTCCCGCCCGCCAAAGCCTTAAGCAGGGAGGACCTGGGCCTGACTACGGTGCAAGTATATATTTTTGTATCATACCAGTAAACCTCTAACCTTTTTGTTGGGAGTGGTGGCACCCCACTAAACCAGAAAAGGTAGAAACTCTGGTCCGTTTTCGTCTGCACTTCGGACGGTCCTTTCGTTGGTTCCTTTCGTCCGTCGCGCGGAGATTGCATCCGGGCGAAGGGCGCGAAGCATCAAGCAGGAACATGAAACCTCAGCACTTCCAGCATCTTCCTCGTGGTTTGGGCCGGGCCTTGGGCCGGGCCCAGCCGATCCCAGACCACGAATGAACCAGCCGGCTTGAGTCTTTGGAGACTAGTGTTCGAACTCTATCGAGGTTTGAGTTGGCCATCTCGCCCAGGCGCGCAGGAACTCCAACTCCTCGCAGGAGAGACACGACACCGGTGGGGTGTCCACGCGGAACTGGACGTCCGATCGAGCGACAGAGGTGACCAGACTGGGGTGTCCATTTTGTGGGGCAGGTCTGACTGTATGGATCCACTGCCACCGTACCTCAGAAGTTCATTGGAGCCTTCAAGCCTACATAAAAAGATATATATATATATATAGTCTCCAATCACCTTCTCCAGAATCAGAAGGTATGTGGATCATTTGTGGATCCATAGGGGCTAAGACAATACACCCCGTCCATGGCATACTACTACCCTAGGGATCCACATACCCTCGATTAGGGCACCGTCATATGTTGTCTCTGTGATGAAACGGTGCCAGTCGGGTCCATATAGGCGATCTGTTGCTGATCTGTTCGGGATGTTGTTCGGCAAAGGGGGGGGAAGTTGTCGCAAAGCCCACGCGTTCGGCAGGGGAGATCCGTTTTTGGTGGAGTTCGGCAGGGGAACAAGAAAGACCTCCACCCACCGGTTTCGTGAAAAAGACGAGACGTTCAACGATCTTCCGCAAATAAAAAGACAACCTGCATCGATCCAACCGAGCAAGTTCGGCCGAAACGATATTAGACCTTTCGTTCTATATTTGTGCTTCTTTGTTTCTTAATAGCAATGGCCTCCAACCTAAGAGCGATGGCCTCCAACCTACTAGCAATGGCCTCCAACCTACTAGCAATGGCCTCCAACCTAAGAGCGATGGCTTCCCCCTACTAGATTCTTCTTTTTAGCGAGTACCACGATCAGGCTGAAGGTGATCGCTGGTGGACTCGCACGGGCACGGTGATGTGTCCTTTGACGCACTTTCCGATCAGGCCCGCTCCGGTCGATTCCGAACTTGGACGGAGAAAGCCAGGGGGTATTTTTGTGGCAGAAAGCGCTGAGATGTTGGAGTCAGGTCTTTAGGCTGAAACCAAGCGCCTGGAAGATGTTTAGATTAAGTGGGGAGCAGCGTTGGAAAAAGCTTGAATCTGCAAAGGCTGACCTCACATGTGTGCTGCATGCAAGCAAAGTCAGTGTTTTGCAAAGTTGGGTAAGCAAACCATCGCGTAATGCGCCGTGGAAGTCTTGTGGATGCAATGCTGCAATATCGATCTATTTGCCAGAATAGGCATGCAGAAGCCTCCATATAGGAGCTCCTCGTTATTCATGCCACTAGAGCTGCTAGAACATAGTTGTTTTCATGGAAAAAGCGGACCTAAAGACGAACCTGCTCAACTGGTCCATGTCTTACCGCGGTCTTGACCGATCCCACGGCCCATGAGGCTATTGCCGTATCCGCCCTTCAAGTTGCGTTCGGAAGCACCGAAGTCCAGCCCCTCGGATCTGTCGGGGTCGGATCTGTCCACGACCAACCGTGGACTCATGGGACTGGCAGACTGCCGAGAAACGGCCAGGGGTGGTGCCAGAGGGGTCAATGTAGGCAACCAAAATCGTATACATGGAGTGTCTGGGTATAGTGGCGATGGCCTCCAACTCCAACCTATCGAAACGGGACTGGAATATCATATGCCTCTTTCTCCAGTGACCCCTGAAACAACCGCCCCAATCCCTGAAACAACCACCCCAATGTCTTGTAAATACGCCAGTCCAGACGTACCAGGGGTTATTGTCGGGGTGGTTAATGGACATCCGGGCCCTTTAATCCGGTCCACCTATTAAAAAACACGGTCCCCCCCCCCGTATGTTCAACACTTAGGGGCCATGCAGCAGGCGCACTTATCTAATTCATGTAAGCTAAGATAACAACGTAGCCGCTAAATGGACGCAATGACATCGCAAGATGCACGCAATGACGAATGCTAAGAGAAGCAGAAGTTGACTGAAACGAAGTCGATGGGTCATAATAATATTGATGATGATACTTCTTTGCATGAACTTCAAAGTCTTGATCTTGAAGAGCCTGATTGGCGTGCTTTATCATCATCAACTCAAAGACCCACTTCAAAGCTCAGCAGTGAGGCTCCCGAGCTGAAGGAAGCTAGGCGAAAGACTCAGACTGAAGGTTCTGAAGCAATAACAGTGGCCCCCACACACCGTGGGCCAATTCAACCAAAGAAAGGAATCATTCATTGGGAGACAGTGACATGTGATAAGTTTGGCAAAGTTGTTGGTCAGTACAAAGAGGATCCAAGCCCTGGTTGCCGAGACAAAGCAACTTACTATTACAGGGTCCATGCCAACGAGGTTGGAGGTGCCTTGGTTTCACAAGCAAGTTGTCTTTGAGGCACTGAGATGTTTCTTTTTTTTCATTGATTGTCTTATGAATATGGTTTCATGATGAGTTCAGGTGACTGGGCAACACGCGCGCCCTACAAGGGATCATCCACAAAGATTGATGAGAAGGGCGCGTTGGACTGGATCTGCAAACACAAGAAATGTGGCTGTAAGTGAAAAAAGGTATGTGCTGAGCTGCTGCACTGTGCTGAAAGATTCGCATTTGGCTTATCATTTTGCAAGGCACATGTTTTGATTGTATTTTGATCTTAGCAGTCAAGTTGAGCGTTCAAACTTGTCCTTAGTGAGCTGCTGCACTGATTCGCATTTGATTTATCCTTTTGCAAGGTGTACGTTGTGATGGTAATTTGATCTTAGCAGCCAAGTTGAGCGTTCCAAGTTGTTCAATCAAACGTGCTGTTTATGATGGAAGCCATGGCAATCATGATGGTGACATTTAGTGTGGCTTTTGCAACCATCATGGTGGTGATTCACTTCTTCAGTTCCTGTTCCATCAACATCGTTTACAATGAATGCTTATTTGATGATGATGACTCTGACTCCCACATCTCTTGGAATTCCGATGCTTCCGATGTGTCATCATCACATTGGGGCACTGAGTCAAACCCTGGCATTGAAAGACTCCGGTCCAGCTACGCGATGGTCTATCAATTGCGTGAGCTTCAAAGGATTGATAGAGAAGCCTTTCGCATGTTCTTTCAAGTCAGTGAAGCAGTGAGTAATCATCGGAGTCGAAGCTGAAGGGCACTGTGCCAAACTCTTCATTTGGATGTCAAATTAGCAGACATGTTTTTGTGATGGAGACTGGGCACAAGTTCCATGTCTGCTTTGCTGAATTAATTCTGATTCAGGTTGTTCACAGTTGTTGGGCAAGTTGGCATAAGAAAAAGGGGTGTTTGCGACCTGTGATAGTCCTTGATAGTTTCAGTCATGTTTTGATTGCTATGATTCCATGTCATGGGACTCAGATGTGCAGCACAGTAAACTGAATAGTGCACTTCGTTTGTGCCAGCCAGGTGAACCACCATGAAGATCAATAATGGATGACCATGATGACTTGTTTGATGAGGTTGATGCTGATTGAGCTGAATGTCTTGTCGCGTATTGTTCAACTTTAGCCTAGACTAAAAATTGTGCCCTACTGCATGTTTGACTGACTTTGATGTTGTTTGCAAGGGTTGGAATCCCTGCCAGCACAGTGCTCTTCAGCCAAAATTCAAAACTTACTAAGCTAGTTAGTTCAAGATTTTTCAATGAGGCCAGGAGTGATTTATCGTTAAGGAACCGTTTGTACTTAGTACATATTTCATTGTGTTTTGTAAGTTGACTTGTTGCCTGACTCGTCAACTTATCGTAAAAAGCTATGTTGAACTTTCATTTTGTCTGCAAGGTCACTGCAACTTCACTCGTGGCTTCACTCGTGGATGTACCCGTGAAAACATTTTTGGTTCACTCATACTTTTACCCGTTGGTGAATTTTTGTTCAAAATCATGTCTAATCACTTTTGAGTCAGTATTACTCTTATTTGAGTATTTCCTAATCATTTTAGATCTTTTTTTGTGACAATTTTATGCTTAAAACATGATTCAAAATGATCAAAACAATTTCACAAATGCAAAAAAAAAACTAGCCAGACTTGCCCTCAAGCCTCACCCTCCAGACACCACTTTGATTTGGTGATGAACACCCGCTCGTCACTCGGTCCGGGGCCCCCGAACAACGACTGGTCCACGTGAATTCGCCGGCGAAGCGAAGCCACGGACTCATGAGACCCAGGCAGGGGTCCACTGGAAGACATGGGCCACCCCAGAAAGACCCCACCCCAATCAACCTTCAACCACCCCAAGGTAGGTCGCATCCGTCCCATGAGTCGCATCTGGGAGAGATTGTTGTCATCCGCGTTTTCTCCTTTTTCATGGGCGTTCTTCTCGTCCACTCTTTTGTGCAAAGCATGAAGATGGAGCTCCTGGCCCATATCCTCAGGTTCGGTGGTTAGACCCCCCCTGGCACCCACCCCAACCACCTTCTCAGGAGGTGGGCCAGGAGCCCTTATATAGGGCATGAAGATGGACCCAGACTTTGAACCATCAATGGATTTCTTGCAGCCGGGAAGTCCGATGTTTGGCCACACCTGACTGTGGGTTGGAAGATGACGGATGTTCCCAGTTTGTTTTTTCGTTACAAGGCCCAAGGACGACCAGATCCATTGCCACCTGGTGCGCGATCCATGGGGCCATTCCATTGACTTTTGCTTGGCTTAGGCCCACATATACTGATCGATGGCAAATATTTGGCAATGCAGCTGATCGTGAATGGCAAGGCACCTGCTGGCATTCGCGAGATGACCGATCAGGATATCATTGCCTTGGACGGCTATATGCAGCGATGCAAGTCTCTTGGATGCAACAATCACGGGTGTTTCTCTGATATATCCCAAGCACATCCATATGAGATTGGAATTTTCATGCCTTCTAAAGCCAGCCCAATGGAAAGAACATGAAAGAACTATGCCAGTCTCATGGAGGGCTTGAGTTTCATGTTTTTCCCATGGATTGATTATATTTATGTTAGGGCAATACCTTCTAATAAGGTACTTGGACCCCTAGGGAATGATGTTAGATGTTTTAAATGTTTGTGCACGTATACAAACCAGCTCTATGCATCCGACCAACCGCCACACGTCCGCTCAGGTTGTGCCCTTGGCGTCCGCGCATGGCTCAAAATCTGGCTCGTGTGCCTCAGCTCCACTTCGCACCGACACCTCACGACCTAAAACTGGAAGAAACGGGTTGTGTCCCAGACAGGTCGTGCCCTGCTCAACCAGCCAAGAGAGGTTGATACATAATATATATATATATATGATTTATATGATCTTCTAATATACGATACCTACAGGGCTGTCCGGTCAACCTCTCCAACTCAAAGAGACGAAGCACAGAGCTCCACCGTTCACCGTCCGAACGGACCGGACCCGAGCGGCTGAGAGTCGGAATGACCGGGTGACCGGGTGACCGGGTCGTCCAACACATGGAGAAACTGCTGTGGAATTGCATGAGTTTGGGTATGTTTGGGTGTGTTTGGGTAGTTCATGTTCAATTCAATTCCCCAAGCTTGAAGAGGTGACCGCAATTCAATGAGCGATCCCAGGATCGGGCTTTCGGTGCGCCAAGTCAAAACAAGGAATCAAAGTCGAGATCCGGAAGTGGGATTTCCCCATTTCCACGAAGAAAGGCTTCGTCACACTGCTTGACGAAGAACGGATCAGTAGCAAAACCATTTCGGAAATGTCTTTCCGGGACTCTTGTTGCTGTTTTCAATCAGCACAAATAGCAAGACCATCCCACAAGATCTTCACTACATATGAAGCGGGGGTGACTGGAAAAAACGTTGAATTTTCAAGCAACGAAGGTAAGTTCAAAGATAGATGCGATGATACCATCACAATGACTCCAATGAATCACCAAAACAGCAAGAAAAAGTCTAAAATTATCTAAAACTTGATTCATTAAAATTCCTCTTTGTGAGAAATGGCATCGCAAGGTTCACATGTGGCTGCCGTGTGAGACATTCACTGATTCCCCAGGGCCACATAAAGGACAAAGTTCTTTTGGTCGAAGAGGGGCCAAGAGTTCATGAGATGGAGCAGCCAACAAAGACACATCAGGAGCACAAGCACGGTTAAGCTTGGAAGCCAAAGTTGTTGAACACAAGCATTTTCTTTCAATCCATTCAGACAAGATGCCAGTCGCCGGGCTTCTTGCTCAATCACACTCGTGACGGTGGAGTCAGCAAAACGACTCAGAAGAATGTCAGAATGTCCATTTTGGTACTACTGCCGACCAGATCTGGTGTAAGGTGTTCAAGCAAATGAGCTTTACACCGGTGCAGCTGCAGCGGACCTTCAGCATACTGTGACCTTTGCAAGAGAAGATCCAACAAAAAGCTCCACCAATCGCAAGGCATCCATTCAACGCCCACCGACAACGTTTCAATCAGAACTTAGAAAACTTCGGATTCGATTGCAAGGGAATCAGTGTGGATAGTCAGGGGGTTGTCACTGACAGCAAAAGCAACAAAAACCCAAAGCTCAGCAGTGCAACTAGCAAGCCTCCAATGAGACGCTTGCCCTTTGGAGGGCACATTGTATTCATCATGGACAACAGCCAAACTAGTCAAAGAGAACCAAGGAAATTGCGTGAGTTGAACGGAGCCATCTGGACCATCGGTCCATACTGTACATGTTGGTACTCATTGCAGTGTTACTCAGTGTTACTCACCCTGAGTTTGCTGACAACTTGAGCCTTGATGATTTCAGCAATCCCAGGGAAAGGAAAGCTGGGGCCTCAAATTCAGGAATGTAATGCCTGTTCAATCCCTCTGGCAAAAAGTCACACTCATTGACAAAATGGTGAACAGATTCCTTTATGTTTCGACAAAAGCGGCACTTGGAAGAAGACATTATTCCAGCTGCTAAAAGCCGATCAGCTATCATGGTGCATCCAGATCCCCAATGGAAAGCAGAGGCAAATTTGTCATTGGGTTCCTTTGCAATCCGGGAGCCGAAAAAGGCGGGTTATTAATCAAGAGTGAATCAACCGTCTACATCATTCTTGTTTTTTTCATCGGACGTTCTTTGCCCAACGCCCAATGTCTTCTTACTTAGCTCGCTCGCATGTGTTCACATGCACCTTCGTTTCCCACCAAACATGCGTGTTTTGGGGGAGAAGTTGACCAACTACACATGTTCAATTCCAGTTGTCCGGAACCGGTCCAGGGGAGGTGGATCGCAAAGCCGTGACTGTACCTCGTTTTCCCTCAGGTCGGAGCCTCCAAGCCAGTTTCCAATAGTCATTGGTACCTCAGGTGCCCCAGTGTGTGTGGATCCATAGGGTCAATGTATTCAAGACAAACCCCAGTGAGTGATCGTGGGTGGGAATTTTTGCCGAGACTCGCACTGAATTGGGTAGACTGGTCTATTTGCCTGCTTCCATTCCCTATTTTAGGACACCCAATGTTTAGGTAGAAGATGGTATATAGGAACCAATGCACATGCATTTGCTGCAACAGGAGCATATGACATGTAGGAGACTCGAGGTTCCTGAAGTATAAGGAGCTCGTCCCAAATTGATTTGTTCGTGGATTTGGCTCTCGTTTTGCCATTCACCCTGCCATGTGGGCCTCATGGGGCCGCACAGGCTTCCAACGGCCGAAGGGAGCGGCAGTTCGCCCGGTTCGCGACGGTCGCGAAGCCCCCACGGGGTGTCCTGTTGTTTGCTCAGGAGATGATGTCCGCACCAACACAGGCAGGAAGACTCGTGGACAAGTCGACAGTATTTCCAGTCCCTTCATCCGAAGAAAATCACAAACTTCCTGAACCTTAAGGACCTTCAGGAAAAGCACTGTTGAAACCCATTGGACTCCTTGGACTGCACACGTTTCTGGACTGTTCGTACCAGGACAACAAGATTCTCAGACTGCTTCGATGTGTGTTTGGGTTTCAAACGGGCTCAGATCCCCCAGATGGAGGTGACCACTGAACGGACCTTCGAATCGCAGGACCAGTTGGACGAAAAAACGATGTTAGGAGTCCAGTGGGGTCGCCAGGTCACGGGCGCCCGTTTTTTAAGGCCACGAACTCAGGCGGAAACAGGGTGGACAGCTCGGTGGAAACCTGGATCCGATCCCAACAGCACTCGGGAGTCCATCATGCAAGTTCTTCCAAAAAACTGCTTGGTAGCCGCGAATTCACGCGGCACGGCGGTCGCGCTCCGCCCAGGAGCTCCGCACAGAGGCCGCCCAGGAGCTGCGAGCGATCCGCAGCAAGACGCGTGCTGAGCTGAAGAAGCTCAGCGCGATTCAGGAGAAGTGGATCGTTCGAACGCAAGTGGATGGAGAAGTGAATCGTTCGAACACGCAAGTGGCTCAAGCATTTTCAGACCATCCATGGCTGGGACAGGAATTGCTGCATTTACTCCATGAGCATGACGACCCAATGTAACTCTTCGATACTGTTCGAGTCCAATGGTGTTTGGATATATCCGTGGAATTCCGTGGAGCCGTAAGCGTGGATCGTAATTACATTTGTCTTGCACTAGCAACCATCAATCAGCATGTCCTATCAAAACTCGTGTCCACTAGGTTCAAGGTGTGTCCCAGAAGGCTGCTACCACCACCAAACAAGATTGTGCAGGTCAAAGACCTATGCGCAAATTGATTGTTCTGAGTCATGAGTGTTCTGTTACACTCCCTGGAATCTGCAATCATCATGGAAGTGGAGTTGTCCATATTTGGTATTCGGAACATGTTCCTCCGAGGGACCATGCAAATCTACCCAACCATGATGATTCCAGGGAGTGTATCACAAATTGGAGTGTTCTTCGTGTATTTGTTGTTCTGTTAACGACGTAATGGCAAGTTGACCCGATGCTTCAAGAGGTCCAGCTAGCAAAAGAGAAAAAGTGCAATGACAGAAAATACTGTGAATCTCTAATAACAATGGCCTCCAACCTAATAGCGATGGCCCCCGGGGCTCCAAGGGTACTTGCCAACGTGTTTGACCCTTTAAACCCATCCCAAACACCTTCTCAGAAGGTACTTGGAGCCAAAGGGTCCTGGGAACTTTGCCACAAGTTCTTTGACCCACAGACCATCAGCTCCAGCCCCGGGCTCCATCCCCTCCTCCTCCTCCGCCTCCTCCTCCAGACCTCAACC
>CAXAMN010025117.1:283776-305778 GCA_963970005.1 Durusdinium trenchii | reverse complement strand
AAGACTTAAAGATTAAAGAGATAATGACAAGGACTTGATCAAAAGGACAAGTAATCTGCATCCAAAGATCTTAAAAACTACTAAGCCAGAGAGGAAAAATAACAATACATAACAATAAAACAAATCACAAGAAAAACTATCCCTCCAAAAAAAAAAGACTTTATTCTGGGGGCCTTTATTAATCAGTGCAGGGAAAAAAATGTCATTATTCTGGGGTACTTTATTAATCCAGGTTCAACATTATGCCATTATCATCCATTGTCATGAGAGTGAACATAGGAGGGGGTGGATGATTTTTGTTCGAATCATCATGAACCGCGCGGGCGCCCTCGTGAAGGGTTGGGTTCGTCGCTTAGTTTTGGAACAGGATTGAGTTTTGAGTTGCGGCGTGTCTCTAGATGCATTCGACAGCTAGCCTGCGTTCTAGGCTGCGTGAAGGGCTGCGTGGACCTGACCTAGTTGTGGGTCAAAACCTGGGGGGCCCTCATTGACCAACGAAAAATGAACAGAACAAACTACTATAAGATCTAAGGAGGTCAACCTACATTCCCTACATTCCATCGTGACCACCTGAGCCCGGGGGGGCCCAAGAGCATCGGGTCCGGAACTGTTCGAAACCATCCAAACTCGCTGCGGCCGCCATGTCTCTGTCGGGGTTGTCCAGGTCTTTCCACTCCAATCTGGTCGACCTTGCTTGTCCGTCGCGTCACACCCAGTCAATCGGAAGGATTCCAAGGAATTCAACCTGCAGAATCATTCCAAGGGGATTGGACTCTGACGATCTCTGTGACACTTCAGACTCTTGGATTAATAACTCCCGTTTGGATTGAACAGCCTCTTCGGAAGCGGGGGATGTTAATCTCAAGACGCTACATCGAAGCTAGTGGACGAACTCGTGAGCTCCATCGCTGGTGAGTTCCCCCGACACTGCCGCGCCGGAGCTCCGCCACGGCCGCAGCGCCGTTCTGGCGCAGCGGAGCTCCGCCGCAGGGATTTGTGAAGATGGCCCTCCGCTCGGGTGCATCGCTTGTCCCAGCCACTTGGTGGTGAGGTGTCCATGGTGTGTTTCAGTATGACCAGGACTGTAACAGATTGAGGTTTGGCTGGTACACTCGTCCCGGCTTGAGGTCTGTTGTTTTTGGACACCGTATCAGGTTTGGTTTGACCATGGGGGAGTTTTTTGTGCCAATGCCTCAGAAATGCACAGGGAGGTTTGTTTAAGATCCATCAAGGCACATGAACTATAGACCTCAGACTCTAAGAAGACCAATTGTGTGGCTCAGGTGGGCCATCGCTGCTCGTAGTAGGTTAGAGGCTGAGGCCATCGCTACGGTTCTCTTTTGTGTGGCTCCATTGTTGTCAGAGAAAGCTGTCTTCAGAGTCTGTTCACCTGAGTGATCCAGAGTTCTCCCTTCTTTTCGCTCCCCCTGAGTTGAGCCGGAGGGTGACCAAACGGACGGACCACGAGAAAGGACGCTGAAAACCGGGGGCGCACGCCCTGGGCTGTGCTGGAAAACGCTGGGAACGGGGAGGGTCGGTCATCTCAGGCCTTTGGGATCCGAGTGGTGCTGACTCACTGCGTCTCTTTGTGACCAGGTAACTTGAACAAAAATCACCAGCACTAGCAAGATGACTCATGGATTTTCTTTGCTATGCGCCTGCTTCGTGCTTATCCCGCCCCCATCCGTGTTCGTTGCGCCATACTCGCCTTCCAGACCGGTGAGACCTGCTTAAGCAACGCCACGCAACGCGACGCCAAACGAGCGGCGCGTCGCAGGTCTTCTCCTTCGGTGAGACGGACCTCTTTGGTGTCTTCGCCAGCAGTCGCTTCCGACGCTTGCAGCTCTGGCTGCAGAAGCAGATGGGCGCGGACCCTCAGACGGTCGGCCGCCAGACGGAGGTGGAGACGGATTCCCGGGTTTGAGGATGAGACAGGAGTGGAGGCAGGCCCGGCCCCAAGCAACGGATTGTATATGTTGCCTTCTACCAGTGGGTATTTTGGCAGGTATCCCTTTGTTTTCATTAGACTGTAGACATTTGTAATTACTTAGACTGTTGATTCATCAAACCTCCGAAGCATAATTAGAGATGTGAAGAAGCCATCCAGGTAGAGAGGGTTTTGTTCATCCATTGTCTACATGTATGGTCAAGACTCAGGTCAATACCTCTCATCACCTATCTTGACCGTAGCTCGAGGTTGCTGAGAGAAGTATTTGATGAGTCCAAATCTGGGCCTAGATATGAGGCATAATTAGATAATACTTAGACAACTTACTGAACAAGGTTGTTCATTATTCATCTAGATTGAATAATACTGATGATGATGATGATGATGATGATGATCCAGTTGTAAACATGGTTGATCCACCGAGTCCACGCCAAAGTCGCCGCTCAAAGAGGCTTTGGCATTCCCTTCTTCTTCGGTCGGGCTTTGACAGGCCTGTGTGTGTGTGCGCCCGTGTGCATGTGGAGGGGAAGCACGCACTCGAAGAGATCATAGAACATCATAGACTACTCATGAATGTTGACCTTTGATCAATAACAACACCTCGCCATTTGGATGGGCGTCGCCCTCTCCGAGTCTACAAACCATGTTTCAAGATGAATCGATTTGCCAGTGCCTTGCATGCAGTATGAGTTCTTGAAGTCGGGACCGCGTGATGTGGCAGGGACCGCGTCGGGTTTGTCGTGCGGCGATGGGGCGAGAGAGAGCACCCCAGATCACGTGATCAGATCCTGAGAGGCCCGAGACCACCTATGTATGGCATACTTGCCTACTTGGTGTTGTTTGGGGGGGTCAAAGTAGGCATAGTTAGCATCATCAGGCATAATTAGGCATATTGCATACATGGATGGCCTGGGATCAATATATCCGACAGCGACATGTGTTTTCAACTGCAGGAAAGACCCTTCGTTCTCTGTATTCCAAAGCTTCCTGTGATCACCAACGGCGGAGGGCTTTCCACTTAATCAGGGTTGCAAGCGATGCAAGGTGAGATTGATCATTTGTGTTGATCAGTTGATCACATTTTCGTTGGGACCTCTATAGGTTGGTGACTGAGAAAGAAAAACGAGGCCGGCCCTAGTGCTACGCCCCAGTGCTTAGAGCGGTGAGCTTGGCGCTTCCAGGTTCAGTCCTTCGAGTTCGCCTGGGACCCTCCAAAAAAGAGCGTGAAACGCAAGAAGGTGTTGTTCCAGGTCTTTTGGCCAACACCCTAGCTTTCAAAGACCAAAAGAGTTTGGTTGACCTGGTGGTGTTGTTGTCCAAAATCCTTGGTTTCCACAAGGGTTGTCTAGTAAAAACATGTTAAAACAACAAATATATGCCCAGAACCTGAGTGACCTCTATTTTGGGATCACCAACCAGCCAGAATGATGAGCTTTCCTATCAAATCAGGTCTCAAATGGGCTCTAATGTATATATACTGTGCATCTTCAAACGGCTCCAAAATTATGGATATTATATATCTTCATTTACATATTATGCATACTGGCATACTGTATTATGTGTATAAATCAATGGCGGCGGAATGGCCCACCGCCTCCACTCGCCTGTCGCTGGTCGCCAGGTGGCGTGCTGCACCGAGTGTTTGGACTCTCCAGGGGAGTGATGCCACTACGGATGCCCGCCACCGGGCTGACTCGACTGACCGGTTGCCCGCTGCGTGGACGGTTTTCGGGACTCAGGACGAGGGATGGTCTCTCCGTCCGGGAGAGAGGGGTGGAAGGTCCATTTTCGCTTGGGTCCTGTCGTTGTGCTGTGGTTTTCCCAATTTCAGGACCACGGTTTCGGTGAAGGGCGGGGGGCGGGTGGTCCCGCACAGGCGTGGGTTTCGGAATTCTCCAGTTTTGCAGAGAGGATGTGGGTCATGGTTTCTATAGTTGGTGGGAGGTGAATGCACTGGGTGGATCCTGGTTGGAAGAGATTAGGGAGGTCAACCGGTCAACCTAGCAGGGTGCAGAGGGTTCTGGGCTTTGACCCACCGCCAGATCAAGGAAATTGAAGGAATCCATCTCGGAGCGTCACCATCCAAAGTTGAGCCTGCTTTTGAATTGAATTGCTTTCCCGATTGCGGCCTGGTTTCTGATCAGGTTGCTTTGGAGGTCTCTTCTGTTGAATGAGCGGGATCTAGGATCCTTTTCACAAACAGATTGTTCTCCACTCACATGATTATTTCAGAGAGTCTAGATTATGTTGAATCAAACTCCGTTCTTTTCGAACTCGATTTCGCTGCTTCAAATCTGCCCCTCTTCCGAAGCCCATCCATTCGCTGGCCGCTGCGCTCCGCTCCGCTGAGGTCCAGTCCATTGTGGGGAGACCCATCTATGTGGAGAAGCCCATTGCGAACCCCACTCAGGTTGCCTTCAGATGTCGATCTCAGACCGAGCCGAAATGCCGGGCCCGTCCGCCGCGAACGACCTTGCGGATAGAGACCAATACCATCTGTGCCATGACCCACAGCCATAGTATTTGAAGTACTGTATACGGCCATATGTAGACAGATCCAGGACTCGTAGCTCAATCGGTGACAGACCTCCATGTTTGGCAGTCGACCTCCGTCGCAGGAGCAGGTCGATGAACTCCATCAGCGCTACGTCAATGAGCTCCGCAAGGCGTGCCGCGTGAGCGAGGAGATGGCGCCAGGTTTCGCCACTTCCCACCGGGAGGTACAGAAGAATCGCCACGGAAGGGGTTGTTTATTGGCATGGAAAAAGACGGGTTCAAGGAGTTAAAGGAGCGTCCATGGCCACCACGCTTTCCGAACTCTTTCTTGAAATAGGTGTTGCAGACATCCTTGGAAATCAAGACCTTCTCGCAGTCAGTGTGCCAATCATGATGCTGATTCTTCACTCGACGGTCCGGTCCTGGAGCATCTTTCTCACCATGGTACTCCATACTCAGACCATGCACTGGGGGCCGGACACTGGGGGGCTTGCGCACCAAAATCCGTGACACTGTCGCTCCCAATTTTTGTTTCAATGAAAAGCACTGTAAGGGACTGGACGCTGAAGAACTTCAAAGCCTTTCTTCTCGCTGCTTCTTGGTTCCCGCGTTGAACAAACCACGCCGGACCATTCCAATGGTTTGACCAGCGCAGAACGGAACATGGATCCCAACTATGCAGGTACATTAACTTCAATTGACGGGGTGCCTTCGAAGGTGTTTGCACTGTGATTGCTGAAAGTCTGGGAGAACTTCACGTTGTTTTTTGTCCCGAAACAAGCGCTTCAATGGCGGATCAAGCTGAGTCTGCTATGCTTCCTTCCTCACGTCCGTGCCCATGTTGATTGCACATACTGTTACTTCGCCTCCTTTTAGGTGTTTTTAGTGGCCGAAGAAGCGGAAACACGAGAGACTTCGCCAGATCTACGAGGAGTGGAAGGAGCCTTTCATGGAAGCTCGTGCCAAGATCATGGAATCCCAAGGAGAGGCCGCCAAGGCCGCCGAGCTGCGGGAGTTCGTCCAGCGAAGCGCCTTCAGGGAGTTCATCTCCATGCCACACCAGGATGACCCACAACTGGAGTTGGGAATGAGATTGTAGGGTGTTCTTTGATGGGAATGATTCTCAATTAAGACCTAACTGTTATTTAACAATATTTAATATACTTAAAGGTTCAAGGCGTTTAGTATTTGGATGTGCTGCTTAGTGTTACTTAGGAAGTAGCCTATTTTGAGATATAACTTCTGTACGTGAAGATATAAATGACTTTTCTATGACAACTATTTATCACCACTTACTATCTATGACGCATCAATTACTTTGTGTTGTAACTATGTAAGCTACTTACTATCTAATTTGTATCTACTTATGCTAAGTGAGCTAAGTACTTACCACACATACAAGCCAGACCCCCAAGTCAAGGACAAGGTCAGGAGCACAGATGTGGCGCGCAGCTGCTGGCGTCGCCCTACTTCAGGGTACGCCTCCCCCGTCGAGGGCCGTCAAGAGGTTGTGGTTGAACGGGACAACTCATGCAGACATGTCATGTAGAGCTTCATTTGCTTGCAGTTGCTTTTACTGGTGAAGTCTGCAGTGTTTTTCGAGTGGGCAATTCAGAATGTTTCTTGCTTTTACATGGCTTTCATGAGGTTTCCCGTTGTCATGTGACATGACATGGCCAGACGTGACATGGTTTTCCTGTTTTCATGTGGCGTGACCTGGCATGACATGTCGTGCTTTCCTGTTTTCATGTCACATGACATAGCATGACCTGGCTTCCTGTTTTCATGTGACATGGCACGACATGGCATGACACGGCCATGACATGGCTTCCTGTTTTCATGAGACATGACATGGCATGACATGACATGACACGGCCATGACATGGCGTGACATGACGTGTCATGTGGAGGACTCCAACATGTTCTGCATGATGCGAAAGCACAAACACTTCTGCAGTCAGATGTGTGTTCAAGAACTTGAAATATCATTTTCTGTATCATTTATACCGGGGAACCATGAAGGTGTCATGACAAACACGTTCACATGAAGGTGACAATCTCAGAACATGAGCTTCATGTGTCAAACACTCTGACTTTGCACATGCATGAGTCTCAGAACAAGCATGAGCGTCATGAAAGGTCCCAATCTCACAAATATGTTCGCCCATTTCACAAGCATGTTCTCACACATAACCACTCCTCTCACAAGCCGAGCATCATGGCACTTCCTCGTCACGTGCTGGATGGAATGCAAGAGCTCCTGCACAAGGAGCCTGAGAAGTTGGTGAAGACCGTGCAGTCCTGCCTGGACTTTTTGACGGAGCACGGCATGGTCACGACAATGAAGCTGCCACCACTGGCAGTTGGAGTCCACCCTTCCAACCGCGATGGTTGTGGAGTGAACCCAAGAGACGTTCACGAGCTCATCGACAACATCACTGCCGTTGGATGGGTGGATGCCAAAGTGGCAGGCGTAGCAGTGGAGATTGAGGATTCGTAAAAGATTCTCACGATCGAAAAAAATCCGTTATGGCATGCCTTTCATCACATGACACGAACCTCATGCCATGTCACGCTACGACATTGCATTCAGCACCATGACATGGCATGCCCTCCGCATTCAGCCTGCCGCTCCTAGGCTTGGAGCTGTTGAACACGCTTCGACGTGTCAGATGCTCAATGAAAACGGTCTGCAGACAATTCTGGACACCATGCTGCTTGAAGTAGATTCGAGAGTGGACCCATTCTTCAGTAGATGTGATCTCCAAGTCTTCTATAGAGGTTCAAAGGTTGAGGTTTATCGCACTGCGAGGGATTAACCTATGAGCATCCGTTTTGAGGCGTGAGCGATCTTCTTGATCTTCCTGGCAGACCTGATGCCGGCTTTGCGGCCTGACCTTTGGTCGCACGACCTTCACTCCGGCAGGTCGTGAGCTGGAAAAGAGTGAATCCCAATATATTATTGTTTATAATATAGTAAATTTTCATTGGGTAATGCTTCACGATTTTACAAAAAAATGGTTGGGTAATGCAGCAGCTTTTTGCAATACTATAAAATTTCATTGAGTAATGCAGCATTTTTTGCAATACTATAAAATTTCATTGAGTAATGCAGCATTTTTATAATATTATAAAATTTCATTGGGTAATGCAGCCAAATTTTATAATATTACAACAATTCATTGGGTAATGCAGCCAAATGTTTATAATATTATAAAATTTCATTGGGTAACGCAGCCAAATTTTTATAATATTACAAAATTTCATTGGGTAATGCTGCCATTTTTTTACAATATTACAAAATTTCATTGGGTAATGCAGCAAAATTGTTATAACATTATAAAATTTCATTGGGTAATGCTGCACAATCTATATAATGTTATAAGAATCTAGGTCTAGAGCCAATCATATTTTTACAATATTGCTAAAATTTTTGCAGACCACACGCAGTGATGAAACGCACATTGTTTTTTTGTGAGATGTGGTTGAGCTCTAGTCTTGCTCTGAGCACTTGCCGAACTGGTCAACTGCTAGAGGCTTGAGACAATGTTTAAAAACACTTTGAGATGTGGTTGAGCTCTAGTCTTACACTGAACATTGGCCAACCCAGTCAACTGCTACAGGTTTGAGTGAGATTTTTTTTTGCGGGTGGTTGTTCCCAGCTGTACTTGTGTTGTGCTCTCTCACGTCTACAGCAGTTCTTGTGTCTGTTGTTCTTGTTGTTGTCATGTGAAACGCAACGCAATCAACATGACAAAATCCATGACCATGACAACGTGTCAGGACGCATGTCAGCACAATATACGACTGCGTGTGGAGACACGTGTCAACAGTTCATTTTGATGGGCATGACATCCTGTTTCTTCTCCTCAATCATGTTTGTTTGGTGTGTGATGTCCCAACTCCTATCTGAGCTGAACGAGGTCCAATCCTTCCTCACAGCGCAGAAGAACACTTTGGGGAAGCACTTCACTGAAGTACGGGACGCGCAAGCAAAAGGTTTGGTTGGGACGCTCTGCTTGCGCTTTTCACATGTCATGTCACGCATGCACGTTTTGGGCTTTTGTTTGTGGGAGGGCGGGTTAGTTGCTGTCAAAGTTTGCCCGGGAGATACAACTTCACTTGTCTACCTTCCTGAACAGTCATGGATCGGAATACTGGACGCCAAAGTTCCACAGCCGCTTGCATTTACCGTCCATGTGGAGAAAACATCAAGTGCTCCTGGCATGCTTCTGCCAGGAGAGGAAGCGCCGCGTGAAGCGCATAGTGAATCAAGTGAACAACCCTGCCCGGTCGTTTGAAAAGAGTGTCATGCAGGACACTACTCTGAGACAGTTCGAGATGATGGATGATGAGGTTTCGATTCCACGCGAGTGGCCATGTTTGTTGGAAGCGCAGCCGGCTTCATCAAAGATCTCTGACATGATTTCGATGGCCCTTCAGCTTCCTGCAAATGTTGTTGTCAAGTCTTCACGAAAGGGCATCACCGGCTGGTCTTTGTTGAGGCCACGGTCGACCGCAAACACATTGGCAAAGTGAGGTGCCTCTGCAGCGTTGAGGACACATGCATGGCATGCCTCGACGTGTGGGAGCTTGTGACGCAGTCTCAACTGCCAGCTTGTGCCTCTTGCATGTGTCACAGACACGTGCATGCACTGCATGAAGGAAGGGGGAGCGCTGGCGATCTGGTGAAAATAAGGCTTCTGCGTCAAGCTGTCAACATGTTCATGGGTTCACATGACATGCAGTCAACATTACATGAGGCCCACACGACATGCAGTCAACACGTTCATGAGGGCAATATGACGTGCAGTCAACGCGTTCATGGGATCATATGACATACACTGGCCCCCTCGCAGGTGACGCCAGCAGCTGCCGTGCCCAGGAGGGAAGAGCGGCTCACACAGGGTTGGAACTCTTTTGGGGAAACACTTAGGACACTTACTAACTGCTCTAAGTGCACATAGCCAAGTGTGCTAAGTGTTTTCGTATGTGTTGTATATGGTTAGTATGTATGCTAAGTGTTTACTAACCACGGTGGACCTTTAAGTAAGTTTGGTCTATTGCACTGGGAATGAGGGTGTTCATACGATTTGGGGTGTAAGCCCCGAAGCAGTGCGGTCTGCGGTCCAGTTGCCCAAGTTGTGGCCGTTGAAGGCCGCCGAAGGCCCCTCGTGTCCTTCGCCGGAGGTTCACCCAAAGTCTGGTGCAGTCTCAAAAGCGCGAGAAACATGTTTAGATCTTGCTAGATCATGATCATGAAGTCGACGTGTTCGAATTCTTCGAATTTGGCTCTTGGGAATGTCTTGATGCAAATCCCAAACCAACTCTTTGTTCACCTCTACCTCTCTTGGTACCAAGACTCCATCCCAACCGTGTTCAGGCCGTGCTGAGACGGGGCAGTTTCCACCTCGAGAAGGTCGAAAGCATGGCCATGGTCGGCTGAGCGCGTTCGTCTTCCCACCCGGGCGAGAGGACATAGCAGAGCGAGACGTGGAGTTGAGCGAGGAAGTCGTGTCGGACGTGGAGCGAGATGGGAATCGGAAGTACGAGTAGAGTAGACGAAGTCTAATCAAAAGGGAACTATAGAAATGATGTGTGTGATTGAACATCATACAAGGTGTCCAACAGCCTAACTGTTTGTGTTTGTTTGTTTGTTTTTGTTTTTTCATGGTGCCACTTCGGCTCTGCGGCGGCTCTGCGTGTGTTTCCAGGCTCTCTTCATTCAAAGGTCCATCTTCCGACTGGATACCATTCCGGTCTGGTTCTCGCAGTGGCCGAGTGCTCCCGATAAAGTTTTCAGCAAGCGAGGGGAGTTTCATAGAGAGTTGGGTGCTTTGGTAGGTTGTAGGTAGAGGTATACTTATATAGTAAGTATGTATCTATATATATATATAGATGCTGTCGACATTGGACATTCATAGGGGTTCCGGGAGAGTGAACTCAAAATTGTTACACTTTCTGGATATACGCCATACGAGTCAAGCTACATATAGATCTATGCACCAGTCTATCAGCAACTTGGAGAAGCAGAGAGGAGATATTTTGTGTGGAACACGTATGAACACATGCAGAATAGATGGCCTTTAACATCCTTTAACTATATCTTTAACTACTATTATTGGTCGATTGATTAATAGACCCTGTCGTGAACAACAAATCTTAGGTACATGAAAGGTCGAGGTCGGACGTCTATTGTCGAGGGATTGGTGTTGACAAATGCATGTCTCCTTGATGTCACTGGTGGCCCGGCGATTTCTCACATCTCACGCGCTGAGTGTTATTTGTTTTGAGGACTCAGCATGGTGACTTGTAGAGCAGGCTCTGGAAGCAATCTTGATTTTTCTCTCTGGGAAGTCTTTGTGTCGATCAGTTGGCCGACACTCGACTTTTCTTGAGGATGATACCTTTCAATACCATCTCCTCGCTTGCCCTTCTCCGATCATGCGCATTTCCCAGGGTCCCAGAGGAACTTTACCATCTTTCAGACTGGTCCAACTTCCACTCGCTTGGAGTGGAGGTGAACCTCAGTCTCGGCCCGACTCGGCCCTGTGAGAATCCAAGAATCTTCCCAGGAAGTCAGTCGTCGTCATCCAGGAGGTTTGAGGCCGGCCACTTGGGTTTTGCGGATCGAGTGAATTCTCATGCACGAATGCACGATGAATCCCCGAACGGAGCAGGGGGGAGGTGTTCAGCGGAGCGGTCGAACGCGAACCGAACGGGGATCCTGGCCTTACTACTATAGGAACAATTCAGCTACCAACAGAGCAAAGGGCATCGCTACTAGCAACAAGGACGTTACTAGTAGCTCCTGGCCTTACTACTAGAAACAAGAAGCTACGAACGGGGCTCCTGGCATCGCTACGAACGGAGCGATCGGACGCTACGAACGGAACAGTCTGTGTTGTTTTGCCCAGCTCCAGGGAGCCGCAACCGAGCCGACCGTGCCCAAATCTCGCCGCGCGACGGGTTCTTGCACGGCTTCGCCGGCGGCGCTTGGCGGCCCAGCTTGGTGCGATTGATTTGTCAGAAAAGGTGTGCTGCTGGAGTTGGCTGCGTGCAGGTTGTGAATGGTTGTGACCTGTTCTTTGTCTGGAACAAACAGGAACAAACAGTTGACCGCGCTTAGAAGGTGGCACGACGTGCTTGGTTGCCGGTTGCCGAATGATTGGCCATACCTTCTAAAAGTACCCCCGATCGTGAATGCAGGAGCATTGGTGCTCAGATGTGATAGAAGCGGTATGTCTTTGGATTGAAAAATGTTGATACGAAACCATAAGAAAACGCTTGAAAACGAAACTTTGCCCTAGAATAGTCCAGCGAATTTCCTCTATAATGGTACCCTAGGGGTCTTTTTGGTGCATTTTATAGAGGGTATTCTAGAGGAAAAAATCAATGGTTCTCTATAAATTGACCCACCCCGGGGTGGGTCAATTTATAGAAACCCCTGTTTTAGGGCAATATGAACCCTGGGTGTATGGATTCTAAAGAGGCAAGGATTTTGATGATGGCTCTTATACTCGAAGTATGTAACCCTGGGTAGCGTGATTGTATAGAGACCATTTTATAGAGAATCATTTTACAGAAGTCTTCATTTTACAGAGAAGCCTGGATGGATGTGAGCAGCGTCAAAAACCTCCCACAAACAGTTTAAGCACACTTGTAAACTCCAACTTGCCAGCAGAAGCCAAACTGCAGTCGTGGAAGCTTGCGGAAGCCACCGCGTAAGTGTATGGTAAAATTCACCATCGCTGAAGCTTTGCGGAAGTGCGCATGTTATCTTCTTGAACCTTGTTGGCAATAACAAATGCCTCTTTACTTTTTAAGGAGGTTTGTCCAACCTAGGAGCACTTTAGCGCCGGGGAAGAGGACTTCAACCAAACATGGCCTGCGGAAGTCAACAAATATGTTTTTGGGGAAGGAGGTGAATGATCTGGTGTGCCATGGTGTGTGATTCTATAGAGTGGCTTTTTGCTTTGAGGCATGTGCTTTTTGATGATTGTACTTGTTTGTGGAGTTCCAGGGCAGCGCACACAATATCAGAAGTAGATGTACTGAGCCTATATAAACGAAAGGCCCTGATTCTATAAAATATAATTTGGAGGTTTCCAGGGGGTTGACTGGGAGGCCTTCAAGAACCCAACACCTGACTCATATGGTGTGTTGCTGTTAGGAAGGAGAGCCATTGTGTGGCTCTGGATGTGTTTGGGGTTTGTGGATGCGTGGTGGGGAGGTTCATGTGGGAACCCTGGGGTGTCACTAAAGAATGAGGCCACCTACTCCATGTTAGCAACTATATCGACCTGATATTTCCATTAGGGTGCGTGAATCTATAGAGCACCATTTTGGCAGGTGATTCTATAGTAGTCCAGATTTTAAGCATGGGATGTGTGATTCTATATTCTGCAGCCCTTCTTCTCTACCTTGGGTGCCCAGATTTTATAGTGCTAGAACCCTGGGGGCACCGTTTTATATCTATAAAATGACCACCCTTGGGGGTCAGGTGGAATTCACAGGAGGATCCCTAGACAAATCTTCGCAGAAGTTTTCCCCGTGGAAGACTTCGTTTTGAAAATAATCCAAATACGACACCAGTTGCTAGACGTATATGGATACACAACAAAGAGTGGGCCCGTCCCCCAATCTACGAGCAAATTTTGGAAAGTTTAATTCAGCCATATTCAGCCAGCTTTTGTGAGTATTGCAGATCATACTTTTATGTTTTTGTTGTCCTGATGCGGCTTCTAAATTTGTTTTTGCACCCTTCAGAGCTTTTTGTATTTTTCAGAGTTTTGTTTCGTTTTGTTTTTTCCTGAAAGGATTTCTGAACCATTCAGAATATCATTGTTTTAATGATGTTTTTCTATACATGCTATTTGAAGCATTCAGAATTTCCGGGCGCTCCGAGGGTGTGAACATCAACCAAGTTCCGGAGACGAGACGATGTCCGGTCCGCCGGTATGGTTCGAACCGTCCGGCGGTCTTCAAGTTGTTTCGGGATGGAGTTCCTTAGGCTGACTGGTGCGACTCGTAGGGAATATGGGAATGGATCCTGAGGGGTCTACAGGGGTGGTTCATTCCCTCATTCCCTACTAAGCACGAGTCTGTAGGTGATTTATGGTTTTATGTCTTTTTAAAGCTTTTTTGGGGGGAGGCCTCAGATGGAAGGCCTTGACTCAGGTCTGTTGATTTCAAGATCTCTCCTTAGGCACCATCAGTGTCCTCATCCTTCCCAGACCCTTTCCAGCCAGGTGTCCCACATTCCCAGAGAAGGCCTTGACTGTCGATGTACAAGGTCCCACACCATTTACGTTAAGACTCCCCAGAGCTCCGGAGTTTCAAGTATTCCGGGAATATCCTGGAATAAGGATATAATACTGTATACATATCCGTTTTTTGTAATAACTACAAATCACTTTGTGATTATTAATACGTTGTTATATATGACCATGTTGTGTTAGAGTTCATCAATCATTCATCCAAACCTTCTACTGCCGAACAGCTTTTCACCTTGTGAACGATGCTCCATGGCCCTGGGGACCTATGGCCGTACGTAGACACAGCAACTGGATCACCAGTGCTGGGGTGAGTATCCTCCACGTCAGTGCCGTTGGAAGTATCCTCTACCAACCCAGTAGTTGCCTCTAGCTGTAGACCTGAAAGTGCCTTTGACCTGGCTACAGTTCCTTTCGGAGACCATTGGCTGTTCAAAATCCAAGTCTTCCCCCTCACATGTCAGACGCCATGCCCTTGAGATCAGCCAAAAAAACATATCAAACAAACACCTTTCCTAGGGATCCGTTTTCGTACCGAACCTCAGGTTCGGTCACCTGGACCCGACGTGGCACCGGATGCGCATCCGCGGTGTGCGTCCTCACCTGCTGAGGTTCGCCCGTCTCGTCCGTCCTCCATCCGCTGAGGCGGTGGACTGGGCGCGGCAGCAGTGGGCAGAGTTGCTCTTGCGGCAGCTGCGAGAGCTTTCGAAGGACTGGTCTCAGATATTGGAGGGCCGGCTTTGAAAAGCAATGCTTCATTGGATTGACCTGGTTTTGCTCAAGGAAATTGGTTAGATTTGCCCTATGAGTAAATCCTCTTCTGGGGGAATAGGTCTATTTGTCCAGGTTGGACAGCAAATCCAAGGTGAATGGCTTGCTTTTCAAGGCCCTGCAACACGGCAGATCGGGTGTGGGTGTGATGTTATTAAGTGAATCCCTGAACCTGGAGAGTCGTTGATTCTGATGTTTTCTCGGCTTTCTGGGAGCAAGTAGAAAACAGGAGGACGAGAAGGAGCATTGCTATCTGTGCTATTTGGGATGGGGTCAAAACCTGGAGCCCTGGTTCACCATTCACCATGTAGCGGACTTCAAATATCGACCTCCCGATCGCCATGGTCTGGTACCGATGACATTCATTCAGGTGCCATTTTCCTCCGTCCCTGCAGTATCTCGTTCACGTATGAACACTGCTTCTTGTACCACCGCAATATTCCTAAGGCCTATTGGAGGGGAATGCACATAGATGCAGTATGATGCAGTTGTGATCCCTGAAGTTAGGAATTTGTGTGGTGACAAAACCTGGCCACTATTGCGTTCCATCTCTCTGTCTTTCATGTTTGGCGGACATTTCTATTTCACTTAGTCACCTCATGATGTAGCAGATTATTGTTCTCGCGGTGATGTACCCCACTCCCTGGCATCCAGCGAAGCTGAATACAACCTGACCATCGTGTGAAACGTCGATCTCTTCAGGAGCAGAAACAACCCTTCCTTCGTCGACGGCCCAAGCCGCTCTCGCTGTTTGGGCGGCTCAGAGGTGAGGGAGTGAGCGGTTGTGGGGTATCCAGCTTGAAACCGTCTTCCCGATAGGGATCCACATGCCTTCTCAGAAGGTGTTTAGACCCTCCAAGCCTGTTTATAAGTGTCTCCAATCACCTACTCAGAGGTTCTGGGCATATCTACAGTAGGCTGTATATGGTGGCTTAGCGTTGTTTTTGTTGGTCAGTTTCCACATTTGGTTTGGTCCTGTCGTCTGGGGGAGTTCTAGAGCAACATGTTGAAGATGTGTTGGATTGCTGGATCACATCAACTTACTCCAAATCGCACGGCCGATCAACGCGCAGATCAAACTTTCTGCGCTAATCTTCCAAGTGAATGCAAATCCAATTGACCAGCAAAAGGCTTTCAGAAGCTGTATCTTTTGCGCAATGAAATCCAAGTCTTTCGCAGCAAGAAGTGCCCATGAGAGGTCTCTTTACGTCGTTGAAAAAGGAGTGGGTGGAGGCAGCGGCAGGGAACTGACCGATGCTCTTCGCGCCCTGCGTGGACCGGAGGCGCTTCGAACGCCGACCGGGGTGAAGCCCTCCCTCCCGTGACGGTTTCCCGCGGAGCCACCGGACGCGGAGCCAAGGTCGAAGGATCCAAGTCAAGCAGAGGAGGCAGAGTTCACTGCGCAGTTAGGGGCGGACATGGGTCGGACATGGGGAGAAATCGCGGACTGGTGTTGGGGGAGAAAGAGAAGAACATGGATTGGTTTTTAATCCTGTTGCTTGTGACGATAGTCCGATGTTTAAACGTAACTAAGGGGGGGAACTCTTGATGATCTCGGTGTTTGAAGCTGGTGCTGTGGGAGAACAGAGAACGTTCCAAGCGAATTCGCAAGCTGGTGCGATTTCCATACCGTCAATGACTCTCCATAACATAATGACCCCCCAACATCAAGGGGCTTTGACTCGGTTTGACCATCCAAGTTTGGGGGGCTCGACGAATCAGCTGCGTCTGTGAACGACTGTCCACCATATGAAAACACCCCCGTTTGTGAGCGACGCTGGAACGTTGGATTCTCCGGCGCCGGTGCTCCGGATCGGCACAGCACCTGCGTCGTCTGTTCACAGCAGAATAGCTCCGTTTCTGCTTGTTTTGCCCAATCAGAAGCGCAACAAGTTCACATGTGGACAGTCCCTGTGGTATACCATGGTATACCCAACTCTATCACTATACAGGTTTTACAAAACCCAAATCTGCACAAGGTGAGCACGCGCCATATCGTGGACCTCAAGGCGCTCTTCAGCTTGCAGCTTGGACGGTAGATGCTAGGACGGGGTGTGGGTGAGAAAATCAGGCGTTTGGGTCCTCACACCGGCTGGGAATTGAATCCATTTCGATCAAGTTCCACTCTGTCAAACCTCTTGGGATTGAACATGATTGAACACACATAAGTTCAATACCTATCACTTAAAATCTATCGATTGATTGAACCAGTTGCTCAAGGTTTGTTTTCTTCAAGACTGGTGGAGATCAACTCCTCAGAGGCCTTCGGACACAACGACGTCCGCGTGAGACAACGAAGCTCCTGAGGATCTCGAGTGATCTCAAGTGGCTTGGCAGGGTCGGCAGGGATGGCAGGGGCAAGCGGTTTGGCTCGGACCTGTGAAGAAGACTTGGAGAGGGAAGAAGACGCAAACAAGCTGTGTCTTCAGCAGGTGTGTAGAATTGTAGAATTGTGTAGACCTGTGACATGTGTATAGGAAAATCCAGGTCTAGCTGGGCCGCCCAGTCCTGCAGTACTGCATGCCAGTCTGCAGGTATCAGCTGCCTTTCAGCAGAAGTATGTCAGAGGCTCTCAGGAAGTTTTCATCTACTCATCTTGAGGCATTGTATGTTGTTTTGAGCAATTTTCCCGTGGATTTTCCAGCACGAATGAAAGCAGGTTGAGGTTTGCGATAGAACTGGGGCACGTTCTTGGGGCACACTCTCGGACAGCCTGCTCGTTTGAGCTGGATGCTCAGTTATGTCCGGCATGTTTCTTGGCAAAGGGATTAAACACAAGGTGGTTGAGGTGGGTGCAGTCCCTACCTCCTGAGGATGCGGTTGGAGCGCCACAGGGAACCTATACGTCACGGCTCTATAGCCAAGCATAGCCAAGCCCTTCCTGGGTGTTTCTGGGTCTCTGCCACGCTCCGAGGACGCGTCAAGCGCAGGAGAGCTCCCGACATGCTCGACAAGGTACGCGCTGGAACCCCACCACCCCGTGATGGACCCCGGAGGGGCGGAAGACATGAGATGAGGCGACTCCCTGTATGCTTCGGGCGAAGACGACCGGAAGCGCGACGTCGAGAAGTCAATCCGGAAGACCCCCGGAAGCCGAGACGACCGGTCGAAACGGTCGACCATGGTGAGTCGACGGGGAAGCCCTTTTTGCCAAAGCCGATGGTCAAAGAGAGTCACACCAAGAGTCACTCTCAGAGTCACTGATTCGGTCATGAGTCAGGAATTTCTCAAAGGCACTCCAAAAGAGTCCCAGTCAAGCTTGAGGCATCTTCAGGCTAGAAAACCGTGTTGAACAAAACCTTTCCCTCCTTGGGCCGCCAGGGGTGTCTCACAATCCAACGCTTCTTCCGCCCCCGCCTTCGAAACATGGCAGTGGAGTCAAAGCCTTACCCTACGAACGGGTTAGGTCGGCATCCCGAACATCGAGGGATCTGGTCATTTTTGTTGGTCTTTCAACCCAAGGTCCCCCGGTGCCATGACCCGCCACCGACTCGGAACAGGCGCCGAACAAAGCGGAGGCGCATCGGAGATGCCGCTGCAACAGCGGGGTTTGAGGGCTTGTTGGAAAAAACAAGGTTGGAGGACACAGTCACAAACACGGAAAGTCTGACACGTTTTGTTTCACTCCATGTATCATACATGGAGGTTGATGAATTCTGCTTTTGACCTCCTGAACAGTCTACACCATATACCCATGACACTCCATGAGACTAGCACAATCCCTTCCACCCATTTAAAAACACGAGGCCCCCCCCCAATAAGGAAACCTCGGTCGCATTTTTTCTAATAGGGGGTCCCTGAAATCGGGGGGTCCAAAATAGGGTCAGTGGATGTGCAATTTTTAGTTGACCTTGAAGTGCAGAATTCGTGGCAGGTGCAGTACTTTGTGGACCTTGAAATGCATATTTCGTGGCAGGTACAGTACTCTGTTGACCTCCAAAAAAACCCTCCAAAATCGGCCATGTTGGTAGTTTAGTAGCGGCTTCAAAGGGCGGCAATTTAAAAACAAATGTAAACCGTATTTAAATAGGTACTCGGGATTATTTCATTGAAATGGTTGGTTTCAGGGGTCTTTCTGGGGCGGCAGTTTTCTTCCAGTCCCAGACAGGCCATGTGCCACACAACGACCTATGCCTATGCAATCCGTGTGTGCTTTTTAATCGGCCTGGACCATCCTAAGTAGGGACTGGACCCTGCAATTTCCCCTTGGAGTTTGAGGGATTGGGTGACAAAAAATATGTTCAACAGCTGCCCTACATTTGCTCAACCGAACCAGCCAACACCGTTCATCCGACCTACGATGAGGAAAACTGGGGTGCTCGGTGCATGTGGTCGACCTTTTTTCCAGTCGGACCAAATCTTATGTTGAGCTGCTGGTGTTTGGGGTATGATAATGTTTTGATCTGTGCGTTTAACCCAACCTCGCCAGGTGAAATATCACAATAACTTAAAACGAACCAGATTGAGGACCCTAATCATAGTTTCACTCAATTATCAATTCTTTCCCGAGTCTATTGTGCTTATTTCTTCCTGCTGGTGACATTGATATGGAGGTCTCACAAAGAGGGGGGGCAATCACTCAGCTTTCATTTGATTTGTCCCACTAGCATTGGTCCAGTCTTATCATGCATGGCCATTCTGAAGCACCTGTTCCCATCCTGACTTGCGCGCTGGTAGAACTAGATAATGACCTGACAGTTCCCAAACGACACGAGCATTCTTCTGAGATCTGTAGGATGTAAGTGGCCTGTTGCGAGAAAAGGGGTGTGCATGCTATACATGCCGACTTCCCCTCAAATTGGTCAGCCATGGTCAGCCACACGTCCCAGTAAACCAGTAGAGCCGTCGGTACGGGATGATCACTATTCCAAACATCCTCATCCACTGGGCCTACCCAACCGCAGGGATCCAACCGGGCTCCACCCACCTGCTGAGAAGATGGGACAGGGGTGGGTGCCTGCGGGGTCGAATACCACCGAACCTCAGGAGATGGGCCAGGAGCCGGATCCAGTTGTACCGTACCTCAGGTACGGTGATGTGTTTCCTCCACTGAGACATGTAGGTGACTGCCAGCCGGGTCCAGTCTGAAACTCACTCCAGTCACTTCCCTTCCAAGCTGTGAAGGAAGGGTCTTTGAGCGACTGTCGGAGGCAACCCCAAATAGACCGCTGAAGGGCATCGACCCTGGCCTTCAGATCCTTCAGTTCGACCATTGAAGGAGTTGGGTTTACCTGGCGCCGTAGTCTAAAATCAGAAAAATAACTAATTGGTATACTTCGGGCCTGAAACCTTCTAAAAACCTCCCTCAACTCAATGGTCTGTTGGACTCTTGAGCCCTCACTACGGTCACTACCGGAAAAAACACAAAAAACTATACGCTCACCTTGTTGCACTATGCTCACCTCACGCAGCCGGCTGCGTCAGGACCCGCTACCGTCGATCCCGTCTCCCTGGAGCAGCTGCGGCTCCGCTTCGTCGAGCTGTCGCCGGCGGAGGCCCACTTGGGCGTCCGGGGGCCCACTTGGGCGTCAGCAGTTCCGGAGGGGCGCCGGTGGAGAAGCAGTTCCCGCACCGGATAAAAAAAGCTACCAATCTATGATAGCTATAATATATAATATATATATTATTTTCAAATACAACCGTACAGTTGTTTTTATTACAGTGTATTTATAACTAATAATATATATAGTGTATAGATAGAGTAATTAATTAATATGAATTATATAAGTAATACTAGCTAATACGAAGTAATGGCAACAAAAAAGGCAAATATAGTCAATATCACGTTCGATTGATATATTCATCCTTGATTATCGATTATCTTAATAATAATCTTGGAGTTGAATTCAGTGCAATTGGTGGATTCGGGGGTATGCATCCACGGGAGAAATCCCATGTTTTGAAGATGTTTGCTGTAGAAATTGGCCTCCTAACCACGGATCCCAACATCAACAGTAACGATGGCCTGGAGCACAGGACACGTCACTGACAACACATTTTAGGCGGATCCCCACATCCAATGAAGAGAGGGTGTGGTCGTTATGAGACATCATGCATCATGCATTGCAATACACCCTTTAAAGACATGAAATGCAGACCTTATTACACACGCACATGAACACGTTTATGTTTTGGATTTTTATACTTGTTTTGGATTTTTATACTTTGACCCATCACTTGCCTGGTCACTTTGAAGAGACCTTTTGATTCCCTGGTTTGAGGTCACTTAGGCTTGTAGAAGGTCACTTAGGGACTCCAAAAAGGTCACTGGGAAGGTCCTGGTGCGTGACCGTTTTTTTTTGTTGGCTTTCTGAGTCGACTGTTGGTCGTTTGGTGGTTTTGTTGGTTCTTGAAGTTTCGGGCTTTGGGTGACGATGTTCCAATCTCCTTCCCCACTCTCTAGTTCTTCGGAGGGTCATTCAGGCTCCTGCCATCTGCCGATTTGGTTTGATATGCACATCCAAGGTGCCAGAGACACTTGATGCACGGGTTCTCAGTTCAACAGTGTCGTCGGGGCAGCGTCGCAGCGGGAATGCGCCGCTGCGGGAATGCGCAGCTGAAACAGACTCAATCCACGCAGGCGAAGAACTCCAGATCGACGCATTGGTGGGCAAGGCGGTTTGCAAAGGAAAACAATTTGGTATGTTGACCATAGGCATTCTCAAGTTGAGAGAACAAGAACACGATGAGCGTGATCATATCGCTGGTTTGTTAATCTTGATCTACTTGAAGATCTTGAACGCAGTAAAAAGCTGTTTGATCCTTGTTCATCTCTTTTCCAGTAGCATCCAGAGCTTCCTGCCCACCATGGCAGGGCCTTGTAGGAATCAGAGGTTCCTCACAACCCACTCTGTTCATGGCTCAGTTTGCTCCGTAAAAAGATACATTTCTTCGTTGTCAGTGGCTGTCCGAACACCAGCAGTGACCTTTCGATGTGATGCAACAGCCACCGGAACCGGACAACCACCACAGATGTTTCTCGTGCTGTATTTGAGTCCAACTGCAGAACCCTAGGGATCCAAGTATAAGCATAGTGTTTGGTTCGGTGGGACTGGGGTGGCTTTGGAGGGTCCAGTCATGCCTTCTGACCAGGTACTTGGATCCCTAGGAGCAATTCATTTGAAGCCTCCAAACATCTCCAAACCCCAAGCTCGCGACTTCTTTCTCTCCAACAAACAAGAGATCCGCTATAGACACGGCAGAAACCCACGTTGAACCCTCCCTTAAAACATCTCCAAACCCAACAGAACAACCTCTCCCAACATCTCGGTCTACCCACCGAAGCGCCGTTTTCTCCCACGCAAACCCCCCCAAAACCGCGGGGCGTTGATCGGTCATTCCTCGAGGTACGGCCCGAGGCGCGAGACGTCGGCTGGGTGGTTTGGTGTGACACGGTCATCAAGATGTACACTGTACACATGTAACATGTAACAGTGTTCTTCTCTTTAGCCCAGTGTACATCAAGATCAACACTCTGCTATGTGGCCCTTTGGTTTGGCCCTTTGGGGTTTT
>CAXAMN010025117.1:156296-253776 GCA_963970005.1 Durusdinium trenchii | reverse complement strand
AAACTCCAAAAGGCCAATTCTAAAGGCCACTTAGTGGCAACCAGACAAGATGTGGAGAAGAACACTGTTCCAGTTTCACAAAAAACACAGGTATGGCCAGTCTGGGAGATGTGTGACGAGTGTTTCGAAGCTGGCAATGTTGGGAGATTTTTGGCTTTTTGCTTGGGGAACCCAAGATTTCATCCACAGAGATCGATTTATAACTTGACCGCGCTTTTCCACTTGGCCGTGATTGGGGACACGTCCCATCGGAGAGAGAACCCAGGCCATCCAGTCTGGGGACTGGAAGAGTGACTTGCTTTTTGTTAGTCATGTTCATGGGGTAAATGTAAACATCTAACTATTCCTGTCCCAGACCGGATGGTTTGGGAATGCATCTGTGCATCCATCCCACTTTAGGTTAAAAGTTCAGATTCTCTCCTGTTCTCCGATTTAATGCCTGGACTCCAACTCCCCAACCTTCGTTTTGCGCCGGGGAGACAAATGCGGTGGAATTCGCTGGGAAGTTGATTTCATCTCTCAGACGGTCAGCTGACGATTCAAAAGATATGTTCTTGAGAGGAAGAGTGATGTTATAGGTATTTATGGGTCCTATATGAGAGTCTATTTCAAAACGTTCTGTCATCATGATGATGCCTTCAGTCTGCCCGACAAAACACCAACGAACAAACGCACTCCTGGTGGCATCCAAAGAAACCTCGTGTCGTTGAGGCGTCCAAGGAGGAGCCCAAACGACGCAGCCTGGGCCAGCAACTTTTGGTGGCCTGGTTGTTTTATGGAGTGAACCAAAGGCCTTGAGGGTGGGTGAGGGCACATTGAGGATTCTACAGGTGCGGCCGGAGCGGCCTCCACCTGTGTGTTTGACACACACGTGCCGTGGCCTAGATACCACGACCCGACTCGTTCGGGGTGTCTATTTATAGCCCCGAAAAGCCGTGATTCGGGGTGTCCTTGAACCACCCCTTCAAAACGCCCCCCTGGTAGTCTACACTTATATATAACAGGCTACTTCAGGACACCTGTTGGAGGTCGCTGGTCGTTGTCGTTGTTTCTTTGTTTCATCTCACCGACCTGAACCGATGCAAGCCCTCGTCGTCGCCCTCCACGTGGAGGTACCGTGCAGGGTTCGCTTCTCATGTGAGTGTCAAGAGAAACATATCATTTTTGTGGGGTAACGTATCCCGTTTGGGCTCCTGGCCCACCTCCGGCAATCGGTTCGATGGGTGCTTGGGGTGGGTGGATGCCAGGGGGGGGTCGAATACCACCGGTCACCTGAGGAGATGGGCCAGGAGCCCTAGGGTATACAGGTAGTTGCTTCGGTTTCTTCTTTCCCCCCCAAGAAGGTGTTGTTTGCGTGCTCCTTTTTGAACGGCAGTTTGACTTTAATTTGATGCCTGAGCACCTCTGACATAGCATTTCGTCATCGTCACACACACGTTTTGCGCCATCCTCCAGAGGAGACCATATGTTTGCTTTTGATTGAAGTAGGTTGTGTCCCATTCCCTCTATGAGGCGGAAAAGGATTGTGTAACTCCCTATGGATCCACATACCTTAGAAACGAAGGTAATTGAACCCTCCAAGCCCTTCTCAGATCACCTTCTCAGAAGGTATGTGGATCCTTAGGGACGTTTGAGAAAGGTCTTGACTAAGCACCATCATCCCTTACTGGGAATGGGAGAATTATACCTGAGGAATCCTCCATACATATGTCTCTATGAAATGAGGATCATTTGCACCTATGAAATGACCAAACGCACATTCATTTCAATAGCGCCCACTTCAGGAGAACGTTGGCTTTAGCATTCTATAGGGAAGATTCCCTGTATGCCCCCATTTCATAGACATAATTCTCTACAAAATGCAATCTCTCAGCCGATATGCAACAAGTAAGGGGGATCCTGAGGAAGAGCATGTGCAGCATGTTAGCTGTGTAGGTTCACAGGCAAAACCATCGCCCTGTTCCATTTGATCTTTGGCCTTCCTTTCTCTGTTGACCCAGCTCCTCTGCGGCATCACAGACAGATGTGACCACCCCTTGTCGCGCTTGTCGCCTCCCCCCTCCCGAGGTCACCGGCTACCCCGTCGAGCTGCAGGTCGATCGCTTCTCAGTCCGTCGTTCTCCCAGTGTTTGGCAATACCATCCATGGAGCGAACTGGAACTGTCCGTTCTTACCTGTAACAGGACCCGTAAACAAGCAAATCGCTATTTTGGAACAAGGCCTGCAACTGAACCATCATCCGAGGTCCAGGTAGACTCGGATAGACCATCCATGGAGCGAACTGGAAGAGAGGTAGGTATGCAAAACGCCCGAAATCGGGATCCACTGGCCATAGCAAGCGTAAAGCCCTCCTGGCGCTTACAGTCTTCAAGAGTCTACCTGGTTCGGTCTTGTGGATCCGGACTTACCTATTGGTCAGACAGGAAGTGGTCACTGTTGGGCTCGCGTGGCATGTGCGTGGTCACCAAAACGGACACCGTTGGCAAGTTTAGAGCATATAGCTGCATGTGTGCATGTGTGGGGGGGAGCAAAAGAACTCTTCCATTCCGTAGCCTCTCAGTCTGGAGCCTATATGGTGGGTATGTCGACAGGTTGCAGTGCTTCTCTTCTGGCTGTTGATGTTCGGAGCGGTTTTCGAGACGTCTCCCAGTACGTCAGCACTCTCGGAACTCACACACGCTCGGGTATCCGCATGCCTCAGATGTTGGGAGAGAGTATCATGCCCTAGGGATCCAGGAGGTTACCTCCTCAAAAGGTACGACTGGACCCTCCTGGCACCCACCCCAGTCCCACCTTCTCAGAGGGTACTGGGATCCTTAGGGATGATGTATCATGTATACATCCCGATTGATGCCTCAGACGTTCTACGTCGACGTTCAAGACCGACCGACCCTACCGTTCTACGATCGAACACGTTTTACGTCCCTTCACCGGTCGCCGACCGCGCCAGAGCTTTTGCCGCTTCGGAGTGCCGGCGAGCCTTCGTCGTGAGGCGCGGCAGCGACCAATCTATCGGGGGGGGCGACGAGCAATAGGTTCCAGAGCATCCTGGGACCCCAACACGACGAATGGGACTGGTTGAATATATGCCAGATTTGCTGATGGAGTGTCTGGGATTTGCAACTGCCAGTCCCAGCCTGCCAGGGGTATCACTGGATCGGCACGGTTTGATGGAGGGTCTGACTTGGGATAAAGTAAGTATAAGTAAGTTATTACAGTTGTTACTCCATCAGAACAACTATAATTGTTATATAGTTATACTCCATTTCCCAGTAGATACCTGTTTGTTACTCCAGAACAACTATGTGGATCAAGTGGTTCTGACGATCATGGCTGTGGGTCACGGCGGGCCTACCTGGTTTGACTACCCCAAATGAAAAGAATGGACTATTACGGAGGTCGCGCCCTTTTCTTCCTCTCACTTTCCAACGTTGAAGGACCCGAACGAACGTTCGTCTATGCCATGACCGGTACTTCAGTACGGTCTTACTATTATGGTCACTTGACCTCTCTTGGTTGTTCTGGCTTTGTATATGTCGGTCTCCCTATAGTTCAATACACCCATATGGATCCCATATGGATCCTGGATACCTATGTTGGATTTGAATCTCAAAAGCTGGGATGGGAGGTGTCCAAGTTAAAAGTGTATAAACATGCTAAAGTTACTAGGTAATCGTGATTCATGTTCAATCTTAGTTCATCTACCATGTTGTTGGTGGATGTTTCGCTGGCAGCAGGGCCGAAGAACATCAGAAATGTATATTGGATTCATGACTGCCACACCTGTGAATCTAGACTGGCTAGCCTATATGTATCGCTTGATCCAATCCAATCCTTGGAGAACGCAGTCTTCGAGGAAAAAAGTGCGACTGTTCAAAAAAGACATCTTTGCAGGCAGAACATCAGTATTTACTTACAGTTTAACTCCAACCAAGAGAACCATCAAAGAAATAGAAACATGAAAAAACCGCACTTCTTGCACAACTTGTTTATTTTTTTCTGAGATGTCACCCATGTCACCAGTCCTTTTCTCACATCACCTTTTGCTGTTCACTTGAACGATTCATCCCGCTTGAAAACACACCGCTCCGATCTTCACCCCAAACCATGTGGAGCCGGCTGCGCCCAAAAACCGCTGCCGCCCAGCGCAAGCGCTCGCGCTGCAGAACTACCGGCCCGGCGGTGAACCGGTCACCGGGATGTCGGTGTCCGTCGCGGCGTGGCGTCGTCGCCGCGGCCAGGTGTGGTCCAAGTGCTTGGGCGTCCGGCGCCCCATGTGCATCGTGCGGTGCGTGAAGCGTGAAGCGTGTTCTCCAATGGTGGGGAAGGTAGACTGACGACTGGCCGTTGGAAAAGACTTGTTTGATACGGCCGTACCATTTCAGAGCTTGATTGGTCAAAGAAAGCCCTGGGATCCGTGGGATCCTGTGCTCGCATGCTTTGGCTTTTAAACAAGCCTTAAAGAAGAGCCTCTTTTTTTCGTTCCACGCTGCGCTGTTCTCACCTCGCGGCCTCTATAGAGCTCTTCGGAGCAGCGCTTGCTTTTGTGAACTGAGGCGGTGGAGAGCGGAACTGCAGCGCTGCAGGAGAGGGAGGGTGTTGTTTGGTTGGAAGCCAGGGGGCTGGTGCCAGGCTGAAGACACAGGTGGGGGTGCGAGAAATTGCAAGCCCTGTTGCATATACTGGAGGTACCCCGATCATTCTTCTTTTTGTGCCCAAAAGATGGCCAAGCTGGATATCAACAGCCAGTTTGTTATAAGAATTGTGTTTTTTTGCAACTTAAGCTTTGTCCGAGCAGTTTGTCAGACGCAGAAAACCACAGATGTTTGTTGATTGCTGATACTGATACTGATTGCACACATATATGATTGCTGACTATACTCATCATTACTCCCTACGTGTGCTCTCCGCAGAGGAGGCAGCCCGCGGCATTTGCGAGTGCCTTGACGACGTCTTGGTAGGTATGATAAATGTTGATAATTTTGGGGAGGGGGTGAAAATGATAGAAAGGGGATGGTGGGACATCCCAGTCTCATTGATGGCTGTTATGTTTTTTTGCGTTTATGCTCAACGTTTGTTCCTTGCTGTTGACGTTTTTTCTGTGGCTTTTGGGCCGTTTTTTGTGCTAACTATAACTCATTCCTGTTATTGGATAAGGTGGATGACAGTTTGGGTTTGTTTGCTTTCTCCGGGATAGTTTGTCTTGGAGGAGGAGTTGTTTCCTTTGTGTTTCCTTTGGTTTTGTGGCCTTCGACTTCTTGCTTCAAACGTCGAGCAGCCCAGAATGTTTGAAACACGTCAAGTTGCCTTCAGAGTCAGTATTGAAGCGACAAAAGCACAAGTTCTTCATCAAATTCAAGCTATAAGAGATTCAAAGCGACTATGAATGTCTTCGTCCAGTCCATAACGGAGTCTCAGTGTCTCAGTTTCAGAGCTCAAGTGAAGAGCTCATATGCCAACACCATGTCGACCCTGTGGTCTTTTGTTAAACATGTTACAACCATTGACGCATCGCTCCACAGCGCTGCTCAGGTGGGAATGGCTCACGGATGATGTCCTGCGATTGGACGTGGCGGAGCATTGCTCCTCGGACGGTTCGAACATGGAGAGTACGTTTTTGGTTCGGTCATGAAGTCAGCGTACGTTGGTTTCTCCCGCATCGGGACACACCGGGAGACGAACATGGAGACTTGTTCACACCCCGATTTCGCGGATTCAGGGAGTGGTGTTTTCTTTTGGAGTTCTGTCAAGCAAGCAAATCACAAAGCAACAACCCACGGCCATACCAGTATGACGTCAGCATGACTATTTTTTGGGGAGCTTCAATTTGACCGTGGCCTTCAAAGACCGAGTTCGATTCCTGGTGTTGTCTAAAACTCACACCAATGCCAGTGGTTGTTCGTTAAAGCCCATTCAATGAAATGGTTGCTGGAATCCAACAAACCGTTAAGATGTCTGTGTTGTTTCAACAAACCGTTTTCACACCTGCAGAACTCATTGTGGAATGAAGGACAGGAGCCTTTCAAAAGCCTGGGGTCAAGGTCAACGCCCAGGTGCCAATGACGTCTCCTACTTCCCTTTTGACGAGCTCGTCGAGGCATTGGTCTTGGCTCTGAGCCACGCCCCCGGCGGGACACGGATGTGGACGCGCACAGTGGCGCCTGCAGAGGCACTGTGCGGTTTGTATTGTGCCTTTAGTCAGGCAAAAGAAGCGCTCAGAAGTCTGGATGGTGGTCTGGCACAGAGGTAAAGGTGAGAAATGTAGACTCTTGATTAATGAGCCACCCATATGAAACAGATTTCCAGTGAGTTTATGGGTGAGTTTATTATAATCAAGAGTCTACATTACGTTGAATATATTTACAGTACCCTCGGGCTGCCTGCCTCCGTTTCGCTACAGTGGGACTGGGGATTGGTTTAGACCGAGAAGGAGCCATTGGAGGGACTGGAACAACAGTGATACTACACTCCCTGGAACTAACATGAATTCGTGAACTTCACTCCCTGTTTCACTCCCATACACTCGTTGCTTCGTTTCGTGGCCCTGTCTGGGACTGAATGAGGGCCCTGTCCAGGGCAGTGGTCAGATCTCCTGTCGAAGTCAACTACCACTCCCAGACACGACCTGTCTGGGACTGCCATAGGACTGCCTACATTGACCCCCAAAACCACCCCAAGGTATGGATGCCAGTCTCAGACGGATCGTCTGAGACTCTTTTTTCCAGATGATTTGTCTGCAAAAATCGTTCAACTTGGTTTTCCTCAGCGGTGCGAGACAGGTCCAGTCCGACCTCACGCCCTGCATCCGCTGGTCTTTGGGTGGTGTCCGGAAGGCTGGCCGTAGCGGCCAGACTGACCCGAACCCCAACGGCCGTGTCTGGGCAGCGAAGACTAGTCCGGAGCCGCCTCATCGCAACTCTGTACGTCCTCCGCTTCGGCAAGTCCTATGGCCAAGTCTGAACCGTCGGCCGCGCTTGGTGATCTTGGTGTCCAAAGCCACCCCACTTCGTCGCTTGACCCACCCCACTTCGCAGCCTCGAGGCCGGGATTGCGAGGTGGGCCAGCTCTGCGAAAGTGGGCTGGGGGGACCCGGAAAGTAAGAGCAAGCGCCGAGGGTGGATGGGAGGGAAGCGGTTTTGATGGTCCAACTCAGAAGTTTTTGTGGTCACTGACTGCGCTCGAAAAGTCAGTCACAAACAGATGGCATGTGACGGCATCAGTAAATAAAGACTGATCAATTGGACAAATGTTCGGGACAAAATCTCAACCGCACAAGGAAAATCATTGGTACAAGGGAGATGATGAGTAGGGGGTGCAATTGTGGGGAAGTTGCCATCAATCAAGTCTGTTGAGACATTGACCCTTTCTGATTGGGCTACAGTTGGTTGGGTCTTCTTGCTAAGGTCGAATGGTCCCTGCTTGAATTTCTATGATTGTGCTCCCAGATCGTATTTGCGTCCCGATGTAGTTCCTTCAATTGAATTATTATTCTTTGTTCTGTACTTTGCTTACAAACTGCACTGTGGCCAACCTATCCAATGAACTAATCAATGGCAGGAGGCCATCTTATTGACCTCTATCGATTACCTCATGCTGCTACACCAAGACGAACTGTCAGGTTTCCGCTTCCAGGATCAAGGTTTACTGCACGGGGTAGATGTTCCTCCAGTTGCTCCAACAAGCTAACAGCCAACCACCACTACAAAACAGGAGAATCAGATTGATCAAGACGTGCGTGAGGTGATGTTGCATCATGTTGCTTCAGTGTTTACAGAAAGCTCCCTATATGGGGTATAAATATATGAAACTCTTCCAGTCTCAAGGATGCAAACTTCCGATCCATGACGTGGCTTGCGCGAGTTTCGAGACGGCTCAGGTTACCACAGGTCCCTTTGGCACGGCAGCCTGGGGCGGTCCTTTAGATGCGTACTGGTTGTTGTTCAACCTTGAAAGTAAGTGGATCACCCGGAGGAACTTTTTGGGGATTGGGAACACCCCACTATATAAAAAGTGGTTAATCTATTTGTTCAAGAAACAAAGAGGGAGTCACCATTGGATTCTTTCAATGTGTGCCGAACGCCCAGCATGGCCAGTCATGTGATTTTCATCGATCTGACGGTTGGGGCATGCTGCAGCGTCAGCAAGGACGCTACTAGTGGCTCCTGGCTTCGCTACTAGTAACAAGAAGCGACTAGTAGAAAAGGGTATCGCTACTAGGAGCAAGAAGCTATTATAGTAGCTCCTGGCCTTACTACTAGGATCCAGAAATGCATCAGCCCTGCCATCCCCAAGGTTGCCGATGCAGCTGGAGCCACTTGGGCATGTTGGTTTTTCGCGCACCTTTGCGAGCATGTTGTTTTGAGAGTCGACCTTTGCGAAGAACAGCCCTTTTTGGAGGAGATGCGGACATGGTGCTTTGACACAGAGTTTGTATATGAATTTGTTTGGTAATGTTAATATCAATTCTCATTGGTCAAACACCACAAATCACAAGCTTAATTTATATCAAGGTTGTTTGACATGGCTTCAGTGTGAGCTAGAATCAGGAATGCACCCCACCACAAACCCTTTCATAGACCGTATATAAATGGGCCACAAAAGCGGTACCTCAGGGGTTGCTTGTTGCTTTGATTGACCTTCCAGCCTCCACAAGACGGACTGGCGGACCGAGGCCTTGGCTGTGCAGACCAGCGAGCTTCGCGAGGTTCGCGCAGGCGGTGCCGCCGTCGCACGTGGCGACGAGTCGGCGCCCACGTCCCGTTTGTTCTCAGACTTCGTACCTCCTCAGGTTTGGCATGACTGGACCGAACCCACCGTGGACCCTCTCACCTTCCCACCGAAGCGTTTCACGAAGGTAATGACTGGACCCCATGGCTTCGGGAAACATGGTGGAATGGCATGGCCGCATGGATATAGCTGGTGTTTGTCCTATCTCCGGTGATTGTTCTGTTTTGATCTGTCCACAGTGTACCGACCTGACCTGCAGCGAACCGTTGTCCCGAAACAAGACCGGTAAGGAGCCAAACATGGGCACCCCTATAGCAGGGGCTTCCCTAGCATCTTGAGACCCGGCCACAACCATCCTCGAATTACCCAAAGACTTGTTGCAGAGTGCTGGTATGTCATAACTCTGAATGTTGCAGCTGCTTTTTGTTTGATATCTATGTTTAAATGTGTTCCATTCTTTTACCCCAATTGGGTGAATCATGGTGAATCCCCCGAAACCCCTTGAAGCATGCTGTGTTCTTCCCCAAGCCTGCTCGGGGAGCGGAACGAAACCCAAGTCACACCACCGCGGGAACGCAGGTGGCCAAGCGATGCCGCCTTCGGGCGTTGGGGGCGCACAGAGACGGACGGAAAGGATAGAACAGAGTTTATAAGATGGATCTATACCCTTGGAGTCAAAGACTATACAAAGATTGGTCTGACTAGGTGATCCTTTACAAGGAATGCCCTTGACTTCAGCCAGTCAAAGTATAGTCTTTGGACTTCTAGGGTATAGACCCATACACTCCATGGGTGGGACTGGAATATATGCCTACATTGACCCCCAAAACCACCCCAATTGATCGGCATCTATGGCAGTCCCATGGAGTGTTTGGGTATATGAAAATAGATCAGTCTACCCAGCGACCGGGCCTTTCGAAACGGTGTTTTCCTATTACACAGCCATAAATAGTCAGGAACAACTGATCCACAGTGACAAATGTGACAACAGGTAGTCACAACTATACTCCATTTCCCAGACCATCCATGGGACCGTTGCGGATCAACGAACCCCCCCAGAACACCACCCCTGGCCGCCATGGCCTGGGACTGGTAAATATGCCAACATCCCAAACACTGGCATCAGACGGCCAGGGGTGGTTGAGCTGAGGGGCCAATGTAGACATATACCCAATAAGTCAATGAGCTCATCTTACTGGCATTGGTCATACAAAAAACACTCTTCAAGAAGGTCAAGGACCAGGTTTTACTGGGTCAGACTGCACTTGTAGGGTGTACAGTGTATATATATATATATTGTATATAATCCCAGACCATCCATGGGACTGGCATATTTACCTACAAATCAGTTGGGCTGGTTTGGGGGGGCCTGTGATGCTGCATGGATGGTCTGGGACCCTCACCACGACCCCAGGACCCTTTGAACTGCAGGCTTACCCTGCTTTTCGCGGTTCCAAAGCTTCTTTGAGTGTGTGTGTGTGTGAAACCCTTGTGTGTGTGTGTGTGTTACTTAGGTTGCCGGGTGGCGAGTGGCATTCAGTTCAGTACGCAATATCTTGTGCGTGTGTTTTACGTAGCTAGAATGGAAAGAAGATCCATCAAGTCATGTTCAGCCCAATTATTCTTTTGGTGGATCGGGAAACCGTTTTTGTGGCAACGCTGCTTGGGGAGGGAACAACATGTTTTGCCTCACAAAGCAAGTTGCGCACGAGGAGTTCTTGTGCAGGAGAAATCATGCGGGTCCCGCAACTTGGGGACTTTGAGTGTGATCCCCCAACTGCAAATCCACAGGTGTTTGAACGCACGGTAAAAATGTGCACCGGTCTCCACAAGGGGCAGGCTCCACGGTTCTCACCTGGAGTGAAGCACCAGAAAAAGGTTGATTTCGTGTTTGGTCGTTTTGAAGCGTTTGGGCCATACTAAATTCTGCCACCACAACACACCAGCTTCTTGGCACGTGCTTTGCCAACTTGCAGGAAACTCGAACTAGCTGGCACTATCATGCAGATGTCTTCTTCAATGTCAGGTTTTTCTTGGGTTTTTGCTGGTTCTCCTTCCCCGCAGACGTGGGGTGAAGTGTGAAGGGTGTGAAGTCTCTTGGCACGATGCAGGTCGTGCCCTTCAAAGGCTTCTCCAACTATGCTTGTCCCTTCGCCTTTTTGGCGGATCGTCTTGAAACTGCCGGGAGACCTGGTGCCGGACCCGGCCCGACCGCCAACCCCGGTCGGCTGAGTGACGGTGAGCGCGTAGCGGTGGAGGGAGAGTGCGGGGAGAGAGGCGAGAGGCGCAGTGGTTCGAGTCGGATGACTCGGGTTGGTTGGCTTCGTTGGGGATGTTTTTGTATGAATCATGATGTGAATGTGGTCCGAGGATTTGAATCTGACTTGAGAATGTTGGAAACCATGAGTTCTTGTGAGATGTTGATGGGCTGCAAGAACCAATCATCAGATTTCGGGGAGTAGTGATCCCAGTCTCATCCAGTCTCCTTCCCAATGCAGTTTTTTTGGAATACACTTTTGGCTGTCAGATGCTTTCGGCAAGTCTCTACTTAGATCTACTTAGCCCGTTTGATTGACTGATTCGTCTATCACAACTCATTCAGACCAAGTAAGTATCCACCCCATCCACCAGACTGAGTTGCCATGTCTTTACTTTCCTCGTCCATCAGGTGCAAACCATCATGATACATCTGAAGATTCTCCGCGCTATCCGCACCCAACAAATACACATCCGCCCATCTCCGAGCTCCACATCACACGCCGCACGCACGACCCGGAGATGAATCCATCGGCGCGCCGAACAAGGCCGCGCTGCGCCGCGCCATCCGCAGGCCTATCCCATCTTTCGGTCCTTCTACTGCCGCCATCTCTGCCGACTGCCGGGAACCTCGACGGCTCTCCGTGCGTGGCGTCCGTTCCAGACTGACTGCCGACGTCCGGGAATGAGGATGGTGGTATCCTGCTGGATCCATTTCGGAATCTCTACTAACCCCAGGGCTCCTGGCCTGCCTCCGTTTCGAAGGTGGTTGGGGTGGGTGCTGTTGGGGGTCTAACCACAGAACCTGAGGAGATGGTTCCAGGGCTTCCGGAGGGGAGAACCCCCCGAAATCGGACTCCGCCGGCTGGAGATTGACTGAATCATGGGTCGATGTCCGAAAGCCGCTCCAGCAAAAGGGGTCGCCCTATCCCAGGCGCGACTAATGGGACTGGCATATATGCCGCCCCAGACAGACCCCCAACTGATCGGTAAATATGCCAGTCCCATGGAGCGTTTGGGTATTAAAATAAACGAGCAAATCAAGCTTCTTCAGTTCGTGACACGTGAGGGTCTCAGTCACTGATAGAAAGTTTATATACAATTGCTTGTCCAGAACCCTGCCCAAATTAGTCTGTAGATGTTACTTGTGCACCAACTACCATACTGAGTAGTTCATGAATTTTATACATGTTTCAATGTCTTCATACTTGATATCCATCGGCCAAATCAAGGTACCAGGACAGGATGATGTTGCGTTTGCTCAAGTTTCACCCCGGTGTGAGACACTTAGAGTTGAATGAACAGTGCTCCTGGAACAGCTATGAACCCCGAAAAGAACTTTGAGCAAGCACTGGAATCTATGCATGAGGTTTGGTGGGCAAGCACAGAATCCGTGCATTTCTTTGAAGGCACCTTTTTGGAGTTGGGCTGAACGAAAATCTTTCAAATCTGTCAAATTCATGGCCTCCAACACTCCTCCTTCTGTTTCAAGTGGTAAGGGTTCAACAGCCCTGGCTCTCCGCAAATCCCGCCAACCTCCTCACAGCCGGGCCTTCAGTGCCAAATGCCGCTCGCCCACTCCGCTCGCGCTGAAGAGCCTTGAAGGCATACCATCTCCGATCACCCTGAGACGCCGGGGAGCCCGTCGTGCAAGGCCATGTGTCTCGAATGTGCGATGCCCTGTGCCCCCCCCAAAAGAGTATATAGATGGTGCTAGGAGCATCGACTGGCAAGACCTGTGAGATACTTTGGCATGTTGAACATCGACCTGCATGGAGAACCTCGAAGGTGTTGGGTTCCGATGAGCGAGCGAGCTGCTCAGATGAGCAAGGGAGCTGTTTTTTTTTCGTGAGCTGGTCAGTTGGTGGACCTGGCTGTCCTGAGAGATCGCTGGAATTGTGCAGCACAACGCATCACAACCCCCAAGTTTGATGGTTTATATGGACACCCAGCTTTTCAAGACATGTAAAAAGGGGTGCAGTGCCATCTACTCCATGTTGAGTTGAATACAGGAGCAGAGGAGGCCCATGAGGAGACCCATGAGAACGTTCCCCCCGAAAACAGAACGAGCGCTGCCTGGGATGCAGGAGGGCGTTGAAGGGCCTAAACCTTCTCATGGAGGTTTGACAAGTAGAGCCTGGAGGAGCCTGTAGAGCCGTTTCCACAACACCGGCTAATCAGACGGGACGATTAGCAGGGAAGAGGTAGGAACTCTGCATTTGTTTGATCAACATCATTTTTCATGACAGTCAGTATATGCCTCAGTATGTAAAGACTGGTTTCATTCAGATAAAACGACCTGATAAACCTTGTTAGTCAAGAACTGGACCTGGACCCGAACTGTTGCCGCAGCTCACAGCCCAAGTCCCCGTGCCTTCCCAAAGTCCCACCGCCTCCCGATTGGAGCTGCCATGGGGAAGAAACTGGCACGAGCCCGGGGATAGATCCCACCGTGTCCGGTGTCCACGATGCAACGCGTGCGCTGGCGGTGGGATCTCTCCGACTTTGGTCTCGAAAGCGCGGCGTGGTGTTACTTAAGATATTTTTTTAATTTTCTCTACGGGCAAACCCTCTTCTATAGAGAAGATTTTGTATTTTTTCCAGTTCCCTAAACAAATCTAAGGACGAGAGCGGCGAATGGCTCGGCACCGTCAGCGAGATCAAGTGGGATGGAAACTTGTGGCGAGTGAGAGTCCGACTGGATAATTGTAAAGATAGTGGTCAGTGGCTTAAAGCCACTGAAGTATCACCAGTAAAGACTTCTAAGAAGTCCAAGAAGTAAAAAAGAGCGAGCGACCATGGAGATGGGAAACGGGAAAATGGGAAAGGGAAAAACAACAAATAAACGAAAACCGGAAAAGGAATAGGCTCAAGCTCAAAGGTTCTAGTGAAATCCAGGTGAAACCCCCCAGGCCAAGGCCATCGCTACTAGGTTGGAGGCGATGGCTATTAGGTTGGAGGCCATGACTACTAGTAGCTCTAGAAGCTACGAACGTAACAAGGAGACATTGGAGTCCCAAGTTCCCGTCTTCGCAGACGAAAAGGCTCTTGTCGCTGTGTGCTCTCTTCGAGCAGCTGGTCGTCTCAACCGCGCCACGGGCGGCGCAACACTTGCAGCGGTGGCCCCAGCGGGGGGTGGAGGCGGTGGTGGACATGGAGTCAAGTGGCCTGTGACACAAAAGCTTGGGAACCTGGAGAGGCCAGTGAGCCAGGATTCTTGACTTGACTGGATACTTGCTGAGGGCAACCCTGAAAAGAAACCTTTTGCCGGATTACCCTCAATGTCCCTCAATATCAGTATGAGTTGTTTTTCTTGTGTGTGTGGTGGTTGCTAAGCAGGAGACTGCATAGTGGACATGGTGATTTTAAGTCTACAAGGATACGTGAAGCCATGCCAAGGTTCGAGCCACAATGATGTCATATGGAGGTAAAGGAAATCGGTACGACGAGGGGAAAGGGATGTGCGCAGCTTCTAAGTTGCAGTGCCAGCACAAATATCAATAGAAATGTCGGTTTCAATTCTTCCTGGGTGGTCAAGAAGAAACTGTGCATGTTCTTCATACTTTAGGCTGAGCAGTTAAAGAGACAGTTCCATAGTCCTTTTCCAGATGCACTTCACCATATAATATCGAGCGAGCTGTAAAATGGCACGCCTTGCCACGCCACGCACGAACCAGGTTTGTCCTTGACTCCTCACCACTGCGCTACTCGGATTTAAAAATGTCGTTTGTTTGCAATAGGAGTCATCCAATCTAGTTTGAATTGTCAAGGTTTGTTTGTTGGTATAGTACAAAAAAAAATTGTAAGAACAAGGGCCAGGGTTCCATGCGGGCATTTAAAAGTTTTTGTTAGCCTGGATAGCTTGGGATCGAGTTGTTATTGATGTGATTGTTTGAACAGTCATGACGAACAAGAAGGAAAACCATTGGTGCTGCAATGGAAAGTTAAAGCAAACATAGCAACTTGCAAGTATTCACACATGTGCTTCAAGGTGGAAAGAGACAGAGAGAGATAGGGGGAGCTGGTTTTGCGTCCAGGCTATGCCTTCCACTGGATCGTCACTGGCTTCGTGGGAAGCCAAGACCTTAGTTTTGAACGGTGTGACTCGGACGAGCCCTCAGAGCATCCGAGAGCGAACTGCAGCCGTGGTGGCTGCAGGTCTTGTGGCGACGACGCGCGCGGCGGCTCGCTAGTTCAAGAAACTCCTTGAACAACGATCCATGGAGGAACACCAACTGGACATGATTTGGAGGAAACTCCGAAGTCGCCACCATGGCGGAAGTTTCCGTCACGCGAAGCCCACCAGTTGCTGGAAGGCCGCATTACGTGCAACCATTCCATTGATATTAAGACCCCGGCCATTCAATTCCACTTAAAAGTAATCGTCAGCGCCTGAATCTGAAGTGGGTTGTTTCTCAATGTTGCTAATTCTCTTCTCGAACTTCTTTATTTTCTCCACAGATAGCTCAAACACAAAATTTGTATTTTCAGTGCCGCATCAAGCACAATTAATCCAATTTCTGCCCAACAGAATCATGCACCCTTCCGTCATCGTGAGGAATGAAAATGAATCCTCGACCAGTCAAGAAGCCTCCCAACCTTGATGTCGGGAGATTCAGGATGTCATGCATAGTCACGGAAGAAAGAACAACTGTGGTTGGAAGCATTTGGAAAATGAAGGCTCTCTTTTGTGATGTAGTGCGGATGTCCATGGCCCTCAAGCCTTCATTTGTTTGCCACGGACTATAGAATTCAGTACTGGCAATGCAACAAGACTTGTAACATAGTCTGGGCAGCTGCCATGGATCTATTGGCAACTTGACTGATAGTGATAGTGGTAGATTCAGGCTGGGAGAACCAGTGACCTAATGGAAACTAAGATTCACCAACAACTTCTTGAACTAGATTGTTTGCCTGAAAGCAACCAGACGGCACGGTTCCTCCGAAAGAAGCCATAGACAGATGACCAAAGTACTTGAATATATATATATATATATATATCCCTATGGATCCAAGTACCCTCTAAGAAGGTGTTTGGGGTGGGTGCCAGGAGGGTCCAAGTACCTTTTGAGGAGGTACGACTGGATCCCTAGGGTATGGGTGGGGATTCAACGGTTGTCCCAGGGTTTTCGGACGATGGCCCAGTCTCCGTCACCCGAAGTCCACCCCGCCTCGTTTCATTGCCCCCAACCTCCACCCGGAGGTCTACCGGCCGAAGAGGTCCTGCAACTGTGGGACCGCGTGCTCGGGCTCGGGACGCCCAGTCCACCCACACGTTGGCCGATGTCCGAGGGCCCTAAACCTCCAGACGGCCCATCTCCCAGGTGACCGGTGGTCAGACAGACCCCCCAAGACCTCCCACCCCAAGCGCCCATCGAACCGATGGCCGGAGGGGACGGCCAGGAGGTGAGAAAGATCGTTCTGGTGGAGATGGGGCGAGTCCTGGGTCCTGACTTACTGGGAGCCGGATGTATCGAAGAGTTTCAGACATTGTCGATTGAGAGTAGATGGGCATGATGGCACAATCCCCAAGTCTACATCGGCTTTGCACATCCTTTGGTACCACCTAAATGCAGTTCGGTGGGGTGTTCTGACCACCACCAGGTAGGGAAAACATGGAGATCTTCTCGGATCGGATTGCGCCGGCACGAATCCGCCCACTGGGCCATTCCAGGTTTGACTCTGTGGCGCTGGTGCCCATCTTGGCGGCGGCCATCGTGGCGCTGCGCTCCAAGCTGATCCTGGCCGCGCGGCGTCCCGAGGTCGGCGGAGTGGCTGAGAGACGAGAGGGATGGGAGATGAGGTGGATGATGGGTGGATGATGGGGTGATGAAAGAGGATGAAAGAGGATAAAAGGCGTACACCTCAACTTGTTGATGTTGCTTTATTGTTGATACTTGTGTTGAGAACGGTCCCTAAGTTCAAAGATGTTTGGACCAGGGTAATTGGTCTGAACATTTTTTAGGCTTGGGTCTGCGGCCCAGCTTTCCAGGAAACTGTGCACTCCTACTGTTCACTCATACTGTTGAAGGCAACAAGTCAGTAAGTGTGTGTGTGTGTGTGTTTGTATTAGACCGAAGCCTTTCACCTTGATGTGACTGGTTGTCCAGTGTTGGCACTGCGGTTGCTTGTCTTTTGTCCCTCCCGCCTTCCCAAAAACTAGGGGGGTGTTATTGCCCTACACTGATGTTCTACCAATGGCCATGTTGTTCTGTGCGACACAGATCCGTGGGCCTCATACCCCGATCTGTGGAGAGACAGTGTTTGGGCTCTTATTTGTTTGGCAGATTGAGATTTGTCGTTGACCTCTTGGCCCCGCCTTTCTTGTCTTTGGCAGGCGCTCAACTGGGTTACAGTCAAGTAAGAAAGACAAGTGAGGACCTAGTTCAGGAGATCTTGATCGTTTAAGGTGCATTTCTAAAAACTCGTTCAAGCGGTCCAAATGACCTCACTTTGTAGATGATAAGGCAGACATGTAGTGCAATGCGAATAAAATCACCAATGTGTTGCCCTGACGTGTCCAGGAGGTGCAGTTGGTCTTCTCGGACATTTCCTGCCCCTTCCTCAGCTCTACTTCGGAAAAGAAATGTGGTTGCCATTGTGAGAGTGTTTTACAATCGACCTGTTGGTCAGGATCTCACCGTTTGGTACAGGGAATGCTCACTGCTCCCGTGCCTTTGTTTCTCTCCGAAGTAGGTGCTATGTTGACTTGGAGGAGGAGTGTGGACCAATGATCTTGGGAAGCTGAAAATCATTGTGAAATCCAAACATCAAAGATCATCCATTGTGGTTTGGCCCTGCAACCTTGGTGAACATCCTGGCCATGAATGGGATTGGCCTCATCTGGAATGGTGTCCGCACGTGGCAAAATGTTGACAATCACATGATTGCAAGTTGGTGAATCTCCAGTTCGTAGCGATATTCCAAATGATGTTTCTAAGGTTTGGTTGGTTTTTTGTAAACGATGACTCGGAAATTGATGTATTATGATGTTTCGGTCTCAGCAACCTAGAAGTGCAGTATAGTAGAGAGCAGAAGCCGCAATCGAACTTTGTGGTTTCACGGTGAAACAGGGCCTTGCACTGTTTCTTGCAGCAATGGGCCGCCAGTCGCTTGACTTAGGTGTCAAGGCCATTCCCTTGTCTGGATTGCCCAGCATCGCCTTGGAGCACCACACTCGTTTGGTGGTAGAACGTGTAGGAAACGGGTGAAAGTGGTTTGTGGGTGGAAGAAGTCCGAAACAAAAGGGAAAGAACAAAGATCCTGCAAGCTGAAGAGCACGTAAGACGTCAAAACGTTACCGTCATCGGTTCCATGTTGTTCATGCGTGTTTGTTTTCCCCATAGAATTTCACCAGCAAGACAACGAAAGCTTTGAGGGTCATACATTCCATCAACATGTTGTTTGAACATGTTTGAACTTGACATGGGGAGAGGAATGACGAAGTGGTCGTACATGCCCCGGTGTTCTGACCACGAGTATGTGTTCTTCCAGGAGTGTGACACGACATCTTAAGATTTGGACCACACCAGTGGGTGAGTTGAATCTGGATGTTCCCATCCACGCGATTGGAGTTTTACCCTAAGAATCATTGGACCCTGTTATGGAGGGTGACCTGACCCTGCAGGTTCCGCAGGGGGGCCCTTGGACCCGAACCAAACCTTCACCGAACTGAGGGTCCTTGATTCTTAGGGTATACGATGTTTTACGGTTTCTAGAATCGTAGATTCGGAGATAGCCAAGGATCGAACCCTTCGGAGGTCGATCGCCCCATGGAAAGGCAGGCGTTGGCTTAAGGGATGTGAGCTGCGGAGAACCTCAAACCATCCGATGCCTAGATCTTCCAACACCACAGTCCCCTTCTGCCGTTTCATCCTTAAAACCAGCCAAGTTCGGGCATTGGATCATGTACCACCTGACTACTTGGTGGCACTCCTCCAAGTCGGCTGGATCCCCGGTCCAGGAACCACCGGGAAGACCCCGGTTTCCACCGAACCCACCGAACCAGAAGGCGTTCCGGGACTCGTGGATGGATGGCGCAGGTTCGGACCGTTTAGGGGTCATGTTCGGCTCGATTCATCACGCTGGAGTCCGGGAGTGGCAGGAGTCCGACCGGATCGCGAGAGTGGCCCCAACTTCCAAGGGTCTATGGAATCTTCCAAGGTGGGGGGGTCGGTGGTTGGCATTTGCCGGACGGATCCACCGACCCAGGTTGCAGTCCTTCCTTTTCGCCCACGAGTTGGGCCTGGGGCCATGGGAATGAGGTGCATAAGCAGAACTGCTGGGCGAAGAAAGGGAGAAGGGATGTGGGAGGCTCTTCAGTGGCGTTTGAGAGTTTGGTCAGAGTTTTGCGGGGTTTGGGGCTGAAATGCAACAACTTTGTTCAAGGCATGTTCAAGAAAGCCATTGCTCGTTGGGAATGTGAAGGTGGGTGAATCATCATCAAATCATTGCAAGCTATTGCAGGAAGTCATCGTCATATTGACAAATTTGGAGTCGGGTTCTTCAATGTGATCTTTTGATCCCAAAGGCATCGAGGTCACTTAGGGCATCCACAAAGGTCACTGTGAAGAAGTTGAAAGGGCCGCACGGAGCACAAGGGGCACGTACACACCTTGGTCTTTCTTAGTCCCTGCGGATGTAGTGCATCCGGTCCTATCAGTGATCCAAAAGGGCCTTTTGAAATAGGACCTCAATGTTTGAGGAGATGTTGAGGCCACCGTGCCTCAAAAGCGCATAGTTAATTTCTTTCGAGTGACCCACCATTTCAAGGCTTTATTTGTTTGATGAACTTGGTGGGCCGTGGAGATCATCCGAAGTTATTCAAAAATGAAACTAGTAAACATTGATCACATGTCATCTGTTGATCACACGAACCAGTTCTTGCACGCCGTGCGCCGTGCCATTTCAAGTAGCTGCCGCATGTTTGTTCTGAAGCAAAGTGTCATGTGAGACGCATGCCGAGCTACTTCTCCAGCAGTGCTCATTCCACCAGGCAACTGTTGCAAGGGGAGCTCTGGAGCTCTCAGGTCTGTGATCTGGCACTCGTGGTTCAGGGACCTCCGTGATGCTTCATCAAGCTCTGGAGCTTTAAGGAGGAGGCAGAGCGGAGAAGATGGAGAAGGAGAAGGAAGGACACCCATGGCACATAGACCGAAGAGACGCACCAAAATATGCACCTGAGTTCGTCACGCGTCCGTGGGCTGCTTTCCCGGAGCGTCAAGTCGCGTCGAGAGAGACCTCAGACCTCGTCCAGGGTCGATGTTTCCGAGGTCTTTGAGGTGTACCATCATGGTTTAAACCCGGCATGGCCCCCGAGTTCTTGGATGTTTCACATGACATTGCAAGGAACGTGGCAAGCCTTGAAGTGGAATGTTTTGACGTTCCCATCTTCATGCGAGACTGATTGGCCAAGCAAAGTGCCGTTTCCATCATAGAACCATGGAACTGAATGCAAGGCTCGATGAAACTTGCCAAAATGGATCCATGTTGTGTGCAATCATGGTCGCAGATTTGGGGGACACACTTGGGTTTTAACATTTACAACTCTTTCCAAGCCAACACTTTAGCGCAGTAGTTTGCAAAACTTTCTGACTAACTCTTCACAAATATGGAAGAAAGTATGCTGGACACACTTAATACCCCAGATAGCAAGATCAAGGAACAAATCCTCTACCAACAGGTTGTCATCCACTTTCAGAGTCTAGTGAGAGTTGTCCCAGCCCAAAACGTAGCCTCCTTCGCAGCTTTACAGCTTTCGAAAGCCCGCTGTTCTTGCAGCTTCGCAGATGCGTGCGAGGGAAACCAATGTCAGTGCTCCCATTCACCGACCTGGTCAAACCTCCAGTGGAGCACGGACGGGGCAAGGAATTCTTGGAAGAGTTGGAAGATGAACCGCTGGGGAAAAAACTTTGGCTTGCAGTTCTGGAAGAGAACTTGGGGCAGGCGACCAGGATGCATGTGAGGTAATTGAACATGTTTTTTTTTGTTTTTTAACGTTTTTGGTGCGTACAAACGTGTTTGAGGGGCACCTTGTACGACATGATACAGATGTTTTGTTCCTTAGCTGGAACACTCCCCTAGACGATTTGGATTCCACTCAATTGGAGCGTTTGTTTTTTACGATTCTATATACATGGATGTTGAGTCAACAGTGGGATTGCATTAAAGACTTGTGCACATACTACGTGGTTCCAGATCTTACGATCGTTTGGCGGTAAGCTTTGCAGGAGGCCCGACTCCCTGGATTAAGTGGATCTATAGGTCAAGGCAAAGCAAATTTCATTTTACCGTCTCAGCTCAACCACGTGGATGTCACAGTTGTCCCCCTCTCAGTCTATATGTTTGTTTGTTTTTCGTGTGTTATTTTGTAATGTTGCGAACAACATTCTCCCATCAACAGTTGTTGGTCACAATTTGCTCGCACAATCTGACCATTCCACCGAAAGACCCCACGGCTTCTCTCCTGAAAACAGGTTGGATTTCTGTGCCCCCAGCCAAGGTGGTCGAATTGCTGGCACAAGGAGAGGGGGATCTCTGGGAAGAAATTGTGGCGTTTTCGGCCTAAGTGTCACTGGTTGTTTCTTTTTTCCCGCAAGAAAACGCTCAGCTGGGACTGAAGTTGTTTCATGCGTTTTTTGTCCACAGCTATAACATGAAATGTAGATCCAAGGACCGCAACCCATCTCAACCCTAGAGAGGAAAGAGTTCAAACTTCCGGACAGGTGATCGGTTTCAAGGATCACCAGTTCCTAAAACGTCCTGATCGGATCCCCCAATTTGTTCAGACGGGACCAGTACAGAGATTTCACCAGACACAACTGGTGGTTGACTATGGAAGATTGAAAATTGAGACTTTGCCCGAGAGGGTCAATCCTTTTGAACAAGACATATCAACACCCCCAAACCCATAACCATCCATAACCCATGGTCTGTGGTACCTTGGTATCTCGTGATGTCCACACCCAGGTGAACGGAATGGCACCATTGCACCATATATGTTGGGTTTTGTCCATGACCTTACCTGTGACGGTCGGTAAACAAGTATCATCGTCAGCTTCATCGTCATCGTCATCGTCATCTTCATCTTCTTCATCATCATCATCACAATCATCATAATAACAATAATAATCACCATCATCATCCTCACCCTCACCCTGACCCTCACCCTCACCCTCACCCTCATCCTCATCCTCCTCCTCCTCCTCCTCAGCAGCAGCAGCAGCATCATCATCATCATCATCATCATCCGCTGTTGCTGGTCACAGGATGTACCCAAACATATACGATTTACCTACCAGCAAAAGTGGATAACCTGCAAAACCTTTTTGGGGCATTGGGGACATCCCACTAAAACACAACAGAAAGTAAAACCACTTGCAGGAATGGTTCTAAGATAGTAACTTAACACCGTGAAAGCACTTCCACAACTGGTCCGATTGTTGGCAGGATAGGGCCGGCATTGTACTCCCTGGTCCTTGTCAGCCAGCTCAGGTTTGAACACATCAGGTCAACGGACAGTGGCTCATCTACACGCGACCTCGCAGACATTCTGGGGTCTAAACATCTTCCCCCTGCACCTTTATCCAAGAAGTCACTAGCTGGCTCTTAGTCTCACTTCAAAAAGCAACTCAAAAACACCTCAAAACACCCCGTTTTCCTCGTTCTCCTTCCTCCTTCCTCCTTCATCTACCAGGCGCTGACGCGAACTGGCGCACCGAGCACGGCTCCGTTCTCTCTGCGGCGCTCGCGGCGAAGAAGGCCGCCCTGGTAGCGCCCATCCTCGAGGCGGAGCCAGACGAGTCGAAGGGACCTATAGGTCTTTTGTTGAAATATCAGGTGAGACTCCTTCTCTCCTTTTGTTCCCCAGAGTCCCTGGGTATAGTAAGTAAATCCGCTATTTAACTGGTGAATATATAGGCGAAGATGTGTTGTTTCCTGAACTGGGTTAGAAAATCCTGTAATTAACTGGTGAGCAATGTTGAACATGTTTGTTTTTCCGGTTCCTTAAGCAAAGTCAAGAATAGGCAGACTATCCATGGGAGCTTTCAAAGGGGTCAACTGATCGGCATATGTTCCAGTCTCATGGTCTATATGCAAACAAGCAACATGCAAGTATGTGTACATGGAAGATCATGGAAGTGGACATTAAGGGACTCATACCAAAGCAGTGTTTTCCATGTACTTTGGAGGGCAAGCTGCAACACCATAAGCTGCACCATATTGGGATCATCGCAAGCTGGTCGATATCCGCTAGTTTACCATTCTGGGGGGTGTTTGGTGTTGCGGTTCAACCTGCATTTCGAGCCAGGGGCTCCTGGAGGCTGACCTTGGCTTAGGGGCCCGAGTCTCTGAAGAAGATCTTGTGTGTCTTCTTATGAGTCTTCCACGGATTTCCATGGTCCAAGCACAGATTTATCCAGAATTCGGCGTCGCGACTCGGAAGACTTCATCGAGAATTCGGCGTCGCCGCACGGCTGGATCAAGCACAGCCTCCTTCCAGGACTCCTGGAAGAGGACTCTGGAACAATGGGGTGACCAAGAGACCCACCATGGGTTGACCCCTGATCGTCCCTTGGTGCAACAAACATGGGCTTTTGGACCGCACCTGTCGGGTCCGCGTTCTGAACGTCGGGGACATGACACATGACCCGCGCGTGGACCGGAGCATGAGACTGAGACATGACCGTTTCGTGGACCGTCCGCGGTTTCATCGAAAGCTGCGTCAGATCAGACCGAAATCGCGTCAGATCCATGTGAACCATGCATCTCCAACAACATGCCTGAAAAGAGCACCGCCACCGCCACTCCGCCACTCCTCCAACCCGTTCCGCCCACCGTGTGAGACGCCAGATCGCCCCCAGATCGCCGCCGTCAACCTCCGTGACCATCGGTTCCGTCAGGCCAAAGCCTCCATTGGTGAGCACGACGTGGGAGCTTTGAGTCGGCTGTTTCGGGGGGGAAGGCCCCGCCTCCACCGACACGGTGGAGATCTTGCTGCAACCGCAGGCCTGGGGTGAGGGGAAGTGAGGTGAGGGAAGTGAGGTGAGTAGCTGGGAGTGTTTTGGAGGGCGAAGGCTTTTTGAAGTAGTGAGGATGAAGTAAGTTGGGCGGGTTTGGGGAGGTCAATATGAAGAAGTCGGGTGCCCATGATGGAATTCCTTCGATTTCACGACTGTGGGGGTCCAAAAATGCATCTCTGAGTGGAGATTACGACAGTTCGATAGTGGCCCAATCATTTGATCATAGCAGTTTTCGGTGCTTCGAGGTGTTTGGCGCCATCGCTTTGACCCACCCAACGTCCTCTTCGGCCCCTCCTCCATGTCCGGACTTCGTCTTCGCGAGCGCTAGGGCGACTGCAACGCTTGAGGACGCGCCTGGATTGTGTTTTAGCGCCCAACGACAAGGACTTTATGGGACTGGAAGCACAGACGCTTGGTGAAGGACTTGTTGAAGACCTGATGGAGACTGACAAATACACTCCCGAAAACGATCCCATGGACCCGGGTTGAGGCAGGAATGTTCAGTCCGACCGTGTTCCTCGGTCGCTGCACCGGCTTTCAGGGTTTGTGTTTGTTTTCAGATGGAGTGCATGTCATGTAAACCCGAGTCTTAGGACTTCTCTGAAGTCTCAAACCGCCTGCGTCGTCCTGACAGAGATCAGGAAGGGTCAACTGTTGCAGGGGTGCATGATCTACTTAGCCATGCCCAAAAGCTCGACCCGAATGCCTTTGAGGGTCGGACCCTGAAATCGTTTTGGAGCCGCGAAAGGGCTGCGGAGCGGAGCGGAGCGGCAAGTTCGGAACGACTAGACCTTCTTTGCCGGTAGGTCGTTGGAGATGATGGAATTCGTTGGGTCCTTTTCGTCCTTAGTCGTTGGGTACATTTGGTCCGTTTTGACCGTTTGATGCTCTCGTAAATTTACAGGAAAATGCTCGACCCCTCGACAAGACGCCGTAGAACCAGAGTCTGACACCAGCTCAATCAAGACATTGTCCATTTGCCCACATTGTGCGCTCTTGAACCCAGACCATCCATAAGGGATGCCGAACTTGGAGGAAGTCGGGGTGCCCCTGTCACATCCACGGCCGCTGGATGGAACAAAAACCACCCAACTCCATGTGACTCTTCGTGCAGACTGACCCCATTTTCAAATGACCCCAATGTCTCAATAACTCTTGCAGTCCGTTGGTTCTTCTTGGCAACTGAAACAATTCTGCCAGGAATCTACTCCTGAGAAGCCTGGAAGTCCAAAAATGTACGCAGCCAGGCCCACTTTCTGTCCCTCCCCGGCAGTTCTGGGTCGATTGAGGAATCTGTTCAACACGCCTGAAGTTCAAGCAGAGCTCAAGCTATTGCCTTTGTCCGCAGATCTCGCATGTAGTCCGCTGATTTTACAAGCCCTGGCTGAAACTGCCAATGAAGACACCCTGGAGACAGACACAGTGCCCAGTTTCATCTAGCGCGCTGGTGTTTGTTCTTGATGTTCTTTAAACCATAGTTTGGGTTGCTTGTTGTTTCACCTCCTGGCTGGATGTAGGCCAATGTAGGTGCCAACTGCTTAGCATTAGAAAAAAAGTTGTTTAAGTAGCAAAAAATATGCTGTCGCTGTCGATCACTTAGCCCCGACTTTGATCGCCTTGTCCAAGACTCCAGCAGGTTGACTTGATCTGGAACTGTAAAGAGGATCGTTTAAGAGGAGACCTTTGGAGGGGTTCAACTTGTCCCCCCCATCCAACCGACCGAATGGCAGCATCGAATCATTTCGAATCCTAGAAGCCACGGAGAAGCCTGATATTTTGTTCAGTCGAGCTGATTGGTGTTCATTTTTGAACTAGGTACATGCCGTTTTGTGGAGCGCTTGGATTCAACACCGTTGGACGAGTCTGATTGATATTCTCCTAAATGGGGTGAATGTGGTGCTACCTGGAATTGCACATGTTTCGCATGTTTTTTTTATGTTTTGACCCTTTCCCCAAGCCTGGAAATCGGTTGCGTTGTTTCGGTGATCATTCCTGTACTTTCATGTATGTGATTCCTGGGAATATTGGAACGCCAGACAATGACAACAAACCAAAGCATCAATTCCTCGAAGATCAGAGATAGCTTTTTGTTCCCCTAACACTCTTGGAAGCTCGTGCTCCCAGAAGATGTTCCAGGTTGCTTTGCCTCTTGTCTTTGATGTATCATGGCCTGGAGACGCGAGTCTCACCTAGCAACTTGAGCGCCGTTTTGGCGGTTCTCTATGCCAAAGAGGTGATTGAATGGTTCTTGGCCTGTTTTCCAGAGTGCCTGTCTTCTGGCCTTAGCGTTGATGTCGTCTGGGATGCCTGGCAGCTGCTTGGGAAGCGTGTGTTTTTTGGATCTTCCCCCTGCCGCGGAGGGGTGACACCTGAAAATCCGGGCCAAGGCTCCCTGGAGACGTGAGTGAAGAACTGGAACATGTTGGTTTCGAAAAGTGTTGCCAAGTGAAGAAAGTAAGAGGTGAGTTTCTATCCCTAAGGATCCAGTCGTACCCTCGTTTCGAAGGTGGGACTGGGGTGGGTGCCAGGAGAGTCCAAGTACCTTCTGAGAAGGTACGACTGGATCCCTAGGGTATGAATGTCTTGTGTCGCACTTGTTGCGAAAACATGGACAGAATGGACCACCTGGTTTCGGTCAACCCAAAAGGTACCCGGGTTCCCAGTGCCATGACTCCCAGCCACGTCTGTCAGGATACGGTCTACTGTGGCATTGGATGGGTAGTCATCAGCAGTCATTTGGGTGTCCTGGACCTCAATGATGCAACCTTGAAGCCCTTCATGGCCGTGTAGCTCGGTTTTTAAGCCTTGAGCCGTGTTTTTTGGCGGAGAGAAATCGTCCATGACCTTGTTTTGCATGTACTTCGGACGCCCAGTTTTGGTGGACTGATATATTCTATATATGACATATATTAGGACTGTTTTTGTTAAATGTTGTTTGGACATCTCGTGCAATGCTATAGTCGTGTTATGTCATGTTGTTTTTACTGTAATTAGATAGGAACTCCTGAACTAGGTGAGCCCCTAGATTTCTCGCCGAAGGTTCAGCTGTCTCGCTTGGCTCCGGATGCTCTATAGCCTCCGCGGGGAAGCCTGGCTGGGACCACGCTTCTTGCCCATCGTTGCAGCGATCAAGGTGCCATGGCTGGTGAGAATCCGATGTGTGTGTGTGTGCTGGGTGGTGGCTTCGGAGATGTTTTTCTTTTTTTTCTTTCTTCAACTCGTTACTTAGGAGGGTTGAATCCATGAGGAGTTGAATCCACCAAGCAGTATGGATTTCAGCAAATCCTCTTTTAGGGGTCAATTTCATGTCTTAGGGATGCCCAGAAGATCTGCAACCCAGGGGTTTGGGTGGAGAAAGTGTTTAGCCGAAGTACCCCACTCCAAATCTGATATCCTGGTTATGACATCTTATGAGTGTTCAGCGGATTCACATGGATTTGCTGATGTTTCCCTTTTCAGACTCCCTCAGAGGAAAGAGATGGGGACCCATGGACTCAGAGATTGTTTGAGAGCTTGCTGTTGATGACAAAATCCTGGAAACTCTAACAGAATCAAACACGCTCTCAACAGTGCTGCTCCTCCATCTCATGATATCTCCTTGGGAGTTCAGAATTTCCTCCAACAGTCACTAGGGAAGCATGGGAAGCTACATTGAACCAGTGTACCAGTGAATGCTGCAGCCAGGACACCGCCGCCTTCTTTTTTTATTACCACGATCTGCGTCATGGCCACGGCTCACGGGTACTACCAGATCGCCCCACGTGCTGAAGATCCATCTCCGATCTTCTCGTCCTTGCTACAAACCTTTCGACTTGGCATTTTGTCAGTGGCATTGGCTACCTTTTGAGGTGCTTTCTCTTAACAAAGACAAAGACTGTTGCGGCAAGTTGGCAAGTTTTGCCCGGCTTATCAGGTTCCGGTATTTTCCAGTGCCATTCAAGAGGTAAATACCGGAAAGTGAGAAGGTACAAGACCAAGACTGTGTTTTGGGATGTTTTTGGTCTTTGATGTTTGCTGAGTTTTGCAGTTGCACCCCCACGCAAACTCCCATGACGACTTGACCAAACACGACTCTTGGGTAAGCCCAAAGAGTGAATACCCCCAGACCATCCATGGGACTGGAACAGTTTCATACATTCATCATTTACCCCTAAAGGTAGCTTTCCTGAAAAATTGACATGTTTGGAATTTACGTGAATTATATTACCCCAGGGCTCCAACCATATTCTCAGAAGGTGCTTAGGCTCCCCTGGAACCCACCATCTTCGAAACGGAGGTGGTTGGAGGCCTAGGGCCTAGGGTTAATAGGCATCCCAAGCCTCCGAAGCCGAAGCCTCGACGACTCGGCGTCGCCTTCCTCGACTGAGGTATTCTTGGAGACTTCGATTTGTTCGAGTTCGAAGGACAAGATACCGAGTACGATCGAGTGGACGCCACCTGGGTGCCCAGAGATCCCGAGCCCGGAGACTCGGCGAGCTCGGTACATAGTAGTAGTCCGGGAACACGGTCATGGTCAAGGTCACTCGGAATGTGCAGAGATTCAGGCTGAATTGAAAGAAGCACTCAAATTCAGGAGGGGGGCGATATCGATCATTGGTGGATCGTTTTTGCGATGCTGATTTTGGCAGTCAGGAAGGATTTTGGCAGCAAAACAACATCTCAACGGAATTGCCAGTGGAGAGATGTCCAAAACGCCATGCTTTTGAAGCACCACTTGTTTCGTTCGGAGTCCCTCTCCACGGACAATTCTGTTTGTTTCTCCCACCAAAAAGTCTGTCCAAGCAAGGCATGGAAACACATGCAGCGTGTTTCCCGATCCCGAAGCTTTCAATCAGAACGTAACTCTCAGCGACAAAAACTCCAAGGAGAGAATTTCATCTATGTCCACGTGACTGGCCAGAACACGGGCCGAAGACGGAAGGGTGGAGGGATGGTGGGAGGATCGTGAGTCGAGGGATGTAAGTCGATTCATGAGTATTGGGGACGACAACTTGCTGGTCCCGAGGATGGGACGTGATGGGACGTGACATGATGTGAGTTTTGTTGTTTATGTTTATTTAACTTTATTTAAGTGTATGTTTTTTGAGGTTGAACGTTTCAAGTGTCCAGGTTTGATCAAGAGGATGAGCCAAGGTCATGAGCTAGATGTGGTTCTTGAGGTCCCAAGGTCATCTCAGAAATGCTCCAAGTCCAAGGTCATCTTCTTCCTGACCAGCATTGGAATTACCGTGATTCTGATGAATATCTTCATCGCTGTGCTGGGTCAAAATTTAGAGCTCTTCCAAGACCAAGCGCAGCAGCTCTTCGCACGCGCCAGGGCCAAGATGCTTCTGGGACAACACCAACACCCTTGGGCCCGGTTGTGGAGGTTTTGTTGCGCAAGGATCAGAAGAAGAACGCGGGACGATGCAAAAAGCTTGAAGGATCCCTTTCAACGCTGCAGCTGCTTGAGGTATGTGCTTTACCGCAGCTTGTGGCCTCTATCCATTTTGGCTGGGGAGCAGGCCATCTTCCGATCTCTTTGGAGTGAATGTTTAAGACGACCCAGGACTGCCTATGTGTTGCTGTTCTTCTGTCCAATGACGTTCTTCCTGTGCTTAGCCTGTTTGATCCCCTTCGGCTGTTGCTGCTTGGTCTTTCGGAAGCAAGGGCTTCAATTCTGGTTCCGGATCCTCTTTCTTGGCATCTACTGTGGCTTGGAGTATGTGCTTGCTTCGCTTGCAGGGAGTGACTGTATTTCACAAAAGGAATCACACAACATACCTTTCCACCCCGACCACTTGCATATGTATATGTGGCGAGAGAAGCCTAAGATAGATGGAATGGTAGGTAGGACATTTGGTGGAAATCAAGAACTTGTGATTCCCAAACACTCAGTGTATGGAATATGAAATAATATACATGTCTACATTGGCTCCTGAAACCACCCCACTATGCAATTATGCCATACATGGAGTGTTTGGGATTGATTGATGGATTGGACCGGATTGAATTGGATTGATTGATATGGAACTATACTCGGGAGCACTACCCCTATGTTGAAGGCCTTAGAACTTGATATGAAAACCAAAACATGAACCAGCCATCAGAAACAATCAGACCTTCGAACGCAAACAGAACCGAAAGAAAAGAGGAAGAACAACCAAGAGCGCCACGGTGCTCTCACTGGCTAAATCATGCTAAATCATCCTCCAGCATCCGGGCTCTCGCGTGCTCTCACTGGCCGAATCTTCCGAGAAAACTCTGAGGCTGTTCTGACGACGTCCTCCACTTTGAGGAGTGGAGCGCCTCAGGATGTCTCATTTGGGTCTTCCTAAGGCCCGACCCCCCCGCGGGAGGAGCTGCGAAGCACACGTACTGCCTTGGATGCCAAGATGCAGAAGATGGAGAGCAAGGTACAAGAGATTCTCGAGAAAAGAATTCAGTTGGAGGTTGCTTCAGATGGAGGATTTGTTCTTGGAGCTTTTCAGGTGGTTATTCGAGGTGTTTAGGGGTTGACTGCGTGGTTTGTGGGTGTTTGGATGTTGGAAGCACGACTTAAGGCACGTGTAGGGCCAGTGGGCATCCCACTGGCCACTGAACTCGGATTTGTGTGAAGGTTGATCCGCCACCATCGGCTCCAATCCTTCAAGTCGATTCCAGCGTCCCCCGTCCGGGCGCTTCTGCTTGAATTGATGTCTTCAATACCCCCGTTGGACCATTAAAAAAGGTGAGTTGACCTGGTGGTGTGGTCTAAATGGTTGGGAATGGTAAAACCCATGATTGTATACTAGTTGCTCGAAATCGATTATATACATGAAACCCGTGAAACACCAACACTGAAACAACTTAGACCTAGGCGACCCAGGTCCTAAAGGTGGTATCCTGGCTGGGTGAAGATAAATGGATACATTTTTGCAGAAACCCGGTGGATCCAAGATCCTTTATCCAGTCGACAAAAGATATGTTGTACCACCGATGTCCATGTCCGATACGATATGTCGATGTGTTGACATGTCGGTTTTCTATCGCCAATTGCGATCGATCGAGGATCGATTCAAACGTGCAGAACATTGATGCGAAGATGAAACAGATGGATCAGAAGATGGATGATATCTTGAACTTACTACGAGAGAAGCTGCCTGTTCTTGAATGACTGGAAGACGAATCATGGGTCGATTCTGTTGGCAGGTTGGTCAAGGAATCGAATCATCAATGGAATGGTGGGAGAACGAGATTTGAGGCTATCACAGTCCTTTTGACCCACGGCCATACATGGCTGGTGCAGCCGCTGATCTTCAAACTTTCTTGATTTTGGGGCTCCACTGCCCAAGGCAGAGGTTGGCAGAAAGAATGCAGACAGGAAGGATGATCTTCTTGTTTTCTTGCCGAGCCGTCATAAACCTATTGCACATCAAATGGGAAAGGAAGAGCGATGCTTGATTCCTTTTTCTTTCTTCTGAAAGCAACTTCCAGATTGTACCATGTTGTACCTGAAAGTTTTGGCAGCTTGCTTGCCATACAATTATTTTGTCCAAATTGTGAGTGGTACCGTTGCTACTGCATCCGACATGCCGACATGCTCTTACATGTGTTGCACGATAGCAACGACTGGCGACGACCGAAGGGGCGGATCCGCTCGCGTGGACGAAGCGCCCATTTCATTGGCTCGCCAGGTGGGACGGCGCTGCGGACGAAGGCTACGCAGTCCGCGGGCGCCCCAAAAGGGCGTCAGCAGTGGGGGAACTGGGTAAGTTCGTCGATCAGTGTGCATCGGCTGGTGGTGGGGCGGATTGAAATGGGACTGAGAGCCTCAAGGCATCTAAGTTGAAGATGGTCAATGGATGTGACAGACACAGGTCGGGTCACGGTACTGTCCGACATGGTCGGGTCACTGCCACGGTCGGTCCGCTGGGGTCGTCGGTCCCGCCACGTGGTGTCGTCCGCTTGTAGCTTGTAGTGGCATGCTCAGTCTGCCTGGAGGTGCATGCGGAACATCCCTGGTCGCATGCGTGGGTTTTTTCCATGTGGACCAGGCAGTTGCGGCTTTGATGATGGTGGAGTTGGGTGTGCGCACTGTGGCTGCTAAGCACCAGAGCTCTCCAAAACAAGCGAAGGCTCAGGAGGCCCATGTGAATCCATATATGATGTCAATGCGAAGGAGACCAATGTTTCCCCACTCAATGTGCCTTTGGATCGCGTCATGTGAGGTAGATGTGCAACAAGGTCTAAGACAACTGCAGCTGTCTAGGCCTAGGATCCAACTGGAATACTATCGACTGCTTGCAGCCGCTGTTAAGTTGGAGCAGTTTTCCTGGTTTTCCAGAGGATACCTACCTGAAGCCTGAAGTCTCAGTAAGATCAGTAAGTATGCCTCTAAATGTGTCGTGGCAGTGCGTTCTTTTTTTGGGCACGTTCGATGCTGCATTTGAGCTTTTGACATCTATTTACACAAAGGATGATTGAGGTTGGAAGAAAATCCAGTCTAATGTATAAGGCAAATTTGAGGATCGGCCCCTGGAAGAACATCCTTTCTTTCATTTCTTCCGTTTCTTCATAATTCATAATGGATCCTCTTTCAACGTAACCTTTTTAGTGCCTTCACACTCATACACACACACACTCGCAACTTTGGAATTCTACCATCAACAACCTCTCCAAGAAGGGCAGAACCGCTGATTTTGCACAAGGGTGGCTAAAAGTAAAGAACACCTTATGACAGATATTGCAACGATGGCGGCCAATCAACCTTTTGTCTCTGTGAGAAGCAATGATGATGCACACGGGCAGCCAAAATCACAGAGCAACATGTTGTGACATGTTTTGATTGCATTGATCGTGGCGGATCAACCCTAGTCTCTGGAAGAGCCACTGTTTCGGAAAAGGGGTTGCAAAAATTGAAGAAAATACGTTATGACATATGTTGCAACAGTAGTGGTATTACAATGATAGCGGTCAATCAACACCTTTTATGTCTGTTAAGCAAAGATATGTGATAGTGATTGATAGTGTATATTGCAATGATAGCGGCCAATCAACCCTTATTGTCTCTGGTCTACCTTCTATTGTATTACCTTTGTATGCATTACTTGTCAAATCAAACCATAGCAAAAAAGCACAAGAAATGACACCGTGTCTGAAAGGGAGACCTCTTGAGAATAGGAACCACTTGTGAACAACACAACAATAAATGATGTGAAGAAGAGGTCAATAATTAGAGAAGTAAAGAAATAAAGAAAAGGGACACAGCAAATTTAGCGAAGAAAAGAGCAACATAAGAAAGTGCGGTGCAAACGACATTTTTTTGACTAAAAATAAAACGTGGAACCAGCATACATCAAGGAAAGGTAGCAGTAGTTAGACACAGGAGCAACAAACAAGCCTTGATTGTGGGCTGACATCGACCGTAACCGCGAAATGCACCATTCAAGGATGGTGTTTGGTGCCACATCGACAACAGGAGCAGCAAAACGAGTCTGAAACACGTCGTCGTGTTGTGTGTGAAGAGCTGAAGAACCACAACAGAATCCCAATAGTACTCGAGGAAACACAGCAAGCTTCAGGTGGATTCAGGAGGCAACACTGAAATAGAAAATCAAGACATATCAAAATTGTTTGGTAGCAAAGAAATGCACACGGCTTTAGGAAAACCAATAGGTCAAGGCCAAGGTTCCTGGGTCAATGAATTATTCAGTGCAGTGCACACGGCTTTAGACGAACCAATAGGTCAGGGATCCTGGGCCCTCCCCACACAAAAAAACAATTGTCAACGCCTTTAAAGAACCGTTTCTCAAAAAATCTTGGATTGGGAAAGGTGGCCTCAAGGAAACAACCACAATTCCTGAGAGGTCTTGGGCTGGGACACGAAACAGTTTGTGGATTGTTTTGGAGTTCGAAGACCTCTCAAATGTTTTATTGCCTTGTTTTTGTTTGTTTTATTGCGTGAAGCCAACTCTTGGCTGAGGTTTTAGGCAGTGCACTTGCAATGTCCGAGGTGACTGGTGTACCTCATAATGCTGAAAACTACACCCTGGAGTGCACCTTAGGTAAATACGTAAGATATATGCAGTGAGCCTTGCAGCCCTCCCCATGTAGGCGCAGTCATGCAGTGGAGATGTTAACAAGTTGGTATGTCGACCACAGGAAGTTTCTTCAACTCGGTGAAGAGTCGGATTTTGCCAAATCGCTTGCTGGCCTGGACCGCTGTGACTTGCCGTGGTAGTAGAACATGTGGCAACATGCAGCATGAGAAACCTGTAAGACGAAGTCATCGTCAAACATGTTCGGAACATGTTGACAAAAGGCAACATGAATCCCGAGGTCATTCACATCCCTGACCACAAGTTGAAGACCCAAAGCACCAAGCACTCAAAATAGTGTTGTTTGTTTTCAGTATCTTCAGGCAGGTCCGCGCGCATTGGGGCGATGATGGCCACTTCCCTCCAAAGCCAACAGACAATGGAGGCTGCCATCTTCGGCGAGACACACCCTGTGGTGCTCCAGGGCTATAGAGCGGTGAAGCAGTTGGTTCATGGTCCTTGACATCCACTGCTCGCGGGAAACCGAATTCGATGGGAAGATTCCTCTGGTGTTGAAACATGCGGCCTGGAACACCTGGATTTACATATTTGCCCTCCATCCAGGGGAGGTTGAGGCCACAGTGTATTGGTTGTTCGTTTGATGGCTGTAGATCCGCCATGCCATCCCTTTTGTGATTCAATCCTTGAAGCATCTTTGGCTGACTGATTTGTTTTGCAAATATCGTTGATGTGGAGAATGGCCCCTCTGGAAGAGCATTGTACTCTACCAAAGGGGAAATTGTCTACTTCAATGATTCTTGGAGGGATGGTAACATATGACAAAACCAGTAGATGAAGGAACTGGATGACTGGAAGCTATTTTTGGGGGTAGCATGGCCTAAAAAAAACGACTGGCCGCGCACATAGGCATTCAATATGTGTCGATCCATCCCGGTCGTTCCACGCTCGCATCGCTTGGAATCGCTTCGGAGCGCGCCCTTCTCAGGGCACGGGAAGCTCTTGGAATCGCTCCTCTGCCGGCACCGATGTGCCTTGGAGGTGGATCCGTGTCCTTGAACGTCAGGGAACTGAAGGTTCTTGTGATGAAAAACAACACCGAAACTAAGAGTGATGCCATGTGTGCTGCCCACTCATGATGCCATGCTGCCATGTTCTTCAATAAGCAGCCAATTTCGCATGAAACGGAGCTACTGCAGCTGGACCCTGAAACCTAGCACTGCTCATGATCCTGAAACAATATAATATGAACACAAAACGCAATACGACGCAAGCAAGGTATTCACTCTTTGCCTACCCCAAGCTCTTCGAAACCATGTGCAAGACTATCATTTGTAATCTCAAGTACCTTCTGAGAAGGTGTTTGGGGTGTGTGCCAGCAGGGTCCAATCATACCAAACCTGAGGAGGTACGAAGTCTGAGCCCTGGGGAGCACATATCTCCCTCTTCCCTCACCCAGGCCACAGGAAGGGTGGGGATCCCGGGAGGTCCCCCACTTCCGACTGCCAGCTCCAAACCCATCCGCGGAAAACGAACGGCCCGCATCGGCTTGGAGATTCGGTTGGGATTCCGGAGTGGATTTGGAGGGTCTCACTATACCTTCTGGAGCCCGAAAGTTGCTGGGGTGGGACAAAGTATAAGTGCGGAACCCAAATTCAGTGTTTTTTTTCTCCAAGGAGCGTCGTCTTCATGCTCACCACGTCACCATGCGACCACATGTGTTACGTCCGATCACGTGTATACTTCGCTCTTTCGTCCCTCGCCACGCTTGAGCCGCTCGGTGACGGTGCCCAGGTCCTATCGCTGCGGCGCCAGGTGAAGCGCCGGGTCTACGAGAGCCGGGAGCCACCAGAGGAGGGACCGCAGTGGAAAGCGAGGTGGGACGTGGGAGGACGACGTGGGAGGTGTGGACGGAGCGGGTTCAGAACACGCTTGGAATGGGAGAAGGTGTGGATGAGAGTGAATTGGAAGGTTTGGGGGTGGAAGTAAGTACAGTGAGAATGACATTCCTGAAGATTGATTCTGACACAAGTTGGCTTGGACACCAATGAACATGCTAGACAGAAAGGGGTTCTGCCTTCGTTCCAGTTTCCAGACGCGGAAGAAGAATCCCTAAATCTGGCCAGGGGGTACACCCTGGAAGAGATCCACATGGACCCTGAAAATCACTGGTTGGTAGAGGAAAACCCTCTTCTACCCTATGGATCCACTGGCATCGTACCTCGGTCATTGGAGCTTCGCCTCCCGCCTACAAGCCAGTCTCAGGGATCATGAGGTTAGGTATGTGGATCCGGCCATAGGGGGGGTTCTATGCCCCCATATAGGGGGGTTTTCAGGGTGTCCAATGGACTATCCTACCCTACTTATGTCTCTATTTGCCATAGGTTTTCAGGAGTGTATCCCACGGGTGTGTTCATGTCCTCGACAGGATCTCTTCTGCCCTTCTAGCACGATGGAGGCGCTGTCCAGTGACCGTGATGAGAGTGGCCGGCACTGCCGTACCATACAGACGAACCGTTAGACCGGCAGATGGCAGTCTCACGAACCTTCAGACCTTTACCCGCCCTGCTGCTGCTCAATGTCGGACCAATCGAAAGACCTGAAAACCCTGTGGAGTGACAACAAGTAGATTTCAGGGTCAGAAATCCGTGCCGAAAGCCAATTCCAAGGCGTCTTCCTTGTGGGCAGAATGCGCAAACAACATGTTTGGTCAAGTTCAGAATTTGCATGACTTTGCATCAAACTGAGCCGAGAACGTCCTGCTAGATCTGCTGGGTTTTCTGTCAGCCGAACCAACTCTGAAAAACCGAAGCAAATCGAGCCAAACACGGTCCTTTGAGGTGATCTCCACGGACCTACGGCCATGTCACTCACCGGTCTCGTCATGTCACGTGAACACATGAACAGCTGGAACGGGGCGACCGTAGCGGATCCTGGTTTCGATCCAGGGACCTTTGGGTTATGAGCCCAACACGCTAACCACTGCGCCACTCCGCTCTTACAAAGAATCCAATGCCCGTTTCAGTTTGTATCCGGGCGTCACCATGCTGGCACGTCCAACAGCAAGCAACACCTTGCATACAACTAGTCCGATATCTTCGTCACTTTGCTTCCGCGCCCTGCCAAAGCAATGGATAGAGAGCATAGAAACGCAGGGACCCGTCGTGCTCACTTGCGCCATTTGCCACAACGAGCACCCATCCGATCAACACCCACGAAAAAATCCGGCCACCCGGAATCGAACCAGGGACCATCTGATTCCTGCGATCTCTACAGTCAGATGCTCTACCAACTGAGCTATAGCCGGCTTGCGATGTAGGTACAAAGGATGCTTGAAGGCATTGCGCATACGTAGTCAGAATCTGGCCCCATCTTGGAAGCCGTGACCGGTGTAGGTCGTTCTCAAAACGGTCACAGCACAGCATAGCGTCTTCCCATGGAGTGGTGGTCTTCTCACCCCTCGTTGGAACAACACCCTCACCCAGACCATCCATGGGACTGGAAGACTTATATACATTTATATACCAGCTCCCCGGTTCTAGAGTGGTTTATAGACACCCCTGACTATGTATGTTCCTGACTATAACACCACCCTTTCCGTGGTGCTGGTACATTTACTCCATTTAAGACCCCAATGTGTAGGTAACTATATGGATTGTCTGGGCCAGGTACAACAAATCCGCCGAATGCCCGAACGGCACCCGGGTATCAGTACTCTCCAGGTCTCGCTGGAGGCTTGGGAAGGATAATTGCTCAGTGTTTTGATTTCAACAGGCCCTAGGGCTCCAGTCGTACCTCGTTTAGAAGTTTGGACTGGGAGGGTTTAGAAGGTCCAGTCATACCTTGCTCCAGGAGGTAACCTCCTCGAGCCCTAGAGGGATGAAAGAAACTAAGACCTAGAGGTCCGATGATAGGCCGATGTCCAGGACGATAGACTGAAGACCTCGGGGTTGCGAGGTAGTTTCAGTTTCGCAGGATGAACCTCCGAAGGGAACGTTCCTGTCCCCACCATCGCAGGTGCTGGCACCGGAGCCCTTTGAGCTTCCAAAGGGGTTGGTGGCACTCAGTCTGGTAGGATGTTCGCAAGGTGGTGTATCTGGGTTGAAAGTGATAAGACCAAGAAGGGTGCGCAAAGCTTGTCAGTGATCAGAACTCAAATGGCAAACTTTTTGTTCACACCCTTGGTCTATGGCCTGCTGTCTTGTGTCAAAAATATGAGTGTTCAAAGCCTTTGTGCTTGTTGCTTGAGGTTTGCAATGATTTGTACTGTATAGTTCCCCAGCAATCTTAAGCCATCTTAAATCCGCCCCAATTGATTTTCACAATAGTCGTTATATATTGTGTGTGTCTTTTTTTTATGTGTCCGACCTTCACCGCTTATTTCCTCCATACGTGTCGCTTGCTCGGAGCTACCCCGGGCTGATGCACGTCCAACATGTCCAACATTGAGAAGTTTGGAGGTGGGGAGAGTCGTGGGAGAGTCAGACAGGCCTCGTGAAAAATGAACAGATCCAAAAATGGACCTGACATACCATGGCCCTCTAAAAGTCGACCAAGGTCGATGTAAAAGAACATGACATGACCGATCACCTTGCTCACCTTCCCTTGCTGGCTGGTGCGACTCGTAGGGAATGAGGGAATGATCCCCCCCAGCTTAGGATGCAGCCACCCTCATTTCCCTACTGAGCACAAGAAGCTTGTGTTCACGCGTTCTGCCGTGTATCTGATTGGTTTGCACCTTCACAGACCGAGTGACCTTTGCTCCGGCTGAGGCCCATGGGAGATGGATATAGCTTGGCCTATTCCACCAAGTCACAGGCCCGACTGAGGGCGGGCAGACTGAGGCGTTTGAGTGGAGGAATTGTTCACATCGTCTTTGCTCCACGGTCACAGCCCTTCTTCCTCCCTCTGGTCACGGGTTTTATGTCGCGGGATTCGAACGATCCCTCGGATTCGGGTCCGGTCCCTATTTAAGGTCCATGAGTGTTGGGGTCCATGTGCGCCGTTGATGAGAGCGGAGGACTTCAGAGGACTTCCTTTGAACACCGTTGTGTGGTGTGGATTTTCCCGCTTCCAGGGGAATATCTGAAGGAACGTGATGTTGCGGCAGCTTCTGGGAGCCGCACATTCCAAGACATCTTGCAACAAATCCGGTCCGTCTTTGTCCAGGAGGTTTGGTCGGTGTAGCTTGCTTCGCATCTCTCCGAAGCTCAAGCCAGGCTTCTCGGTTAACGCCAGGCCATCCATAGAACCCTCGGCATTTACATGAGTACTCGGCACATGTACCTTTTAGGCCCTAGCCTATTCGGCAGTGGACCTACTTTGTAAGGTCTGAGGACTTGTAGGGTTAAAAATATATATATATATATAATATGTATAAAATTATGTTTGTTATATATATATGAAATATATATTATATATATATGATATATCTTCCATATACATGGATGCTCTGGGCCCGGTCGGTGAAGTGCAGTCCCGTTGTGTGGGGCTCGCCCACCTGTCAGGTTCAGAAGGCTTTCTCCAAGTCACGCTCAGCCTCCGCAACGGCGCGGAAGATGATGAAGAGCCCTACCGGCGAAATGCTGAATGTGTGGATGCCCAGCTCAAGAAAGTGGAGCTCCGAGTCTGGTAGTTGGTTCAAACGTCCTAAGTGACCTGTATGGAAGGAAGGCAGGGCATCACAAACCAGTGAAACTACCTGGTTGCACTTATTTTCAGAGGTTTGTCACAAAATTAGACATGCGATGGAGCTAGACTTGGATGGGCTATCCAAAGACAGGCAGCCATATCCAATAGTGGCGCTACATCTCCCTTTTTGCTTTCGGTGTCCGCCGCCAAGCTCAGCCTCTGGAGCCGCGCGATGGTCATTGGGGATGAGGAACCGCACCGTCCATTTGTGTACAATGTTTTCAGAGGTTCGATGGCACAAGTAACCCCAAGATTGGCGGTTTCTATGGACCGTATTCGAGATATCTTTTTTGGTGCCAGTGCCATTTCTCACCTGTGAAACCACTGTAGAAAGGGCGGTGTACCCAGATGCGAAGCCTGGACCCTCATCCTCGGGAGAGTTTGGGGTCGAACCCAATCCATATGGGTTTTGAGATGTTTTGAGCGACCAAAGGTCTGTGGGCTTCCCTAGTGATCACTGGGCGAAATTCTGGGTTCAGAGTGGTGAAAGTGGTGGGTAGAGATGTCACACGGTACCACCTGTGTGTTTGCAGTGGCGGAGAAACACAACATAATCCAAGCTGAGTAGCTCAGCTGGCGTTACCATATGTTGCGACTCTTGGTCAAGCAGACGTGGTGGACAAAATCTTTGGCGACTGGGGGGGCCTCTTAAATATGGTCAGGGGCGATAGTCTCCCAACCTTTTTCCACCAACCTCCCTAGAACCAACCAGGGGGTTTCCTTCCGCCCCAAACATAGATCTTGTCCAATCCTTAGGTTGCTTCACACCTTCTTTCTTCATGTGTTGCACATCCTGTTCTTCATCCTGTCTTTCGTCCGGTCGATGGTTCAACCGTCTGCTACATCGGTCTCTCGTCCAGGGCTTCTGGTATTCCTCCATCCACCAGCGCCTCTCCGAGGGCAGGCGCGGCGCGACGGCGTGACGGAGTGGGATACGAGCGTGACAGCGATACGGTCGGAGCGCCAGGTGGCATGACACCGGCCAGAATGGCCAGAATCCCCGAAAGAGAGGAAGTTGAGTTATGTATATAAGATGTAGTAATAAGATATATATTATACCAGCACCACACCCAAAGGGTTGTGATTCAATGGAAAATACCTCTTCAGGGGGGTCTATAAACCACCCGAAGTGGGTGGTGCTGGTATAAAGTGCTTCTTTATAGCATGTTGATCAAACATGTAACAGACTGTCTCGCACCAAGACATCGGAAACCAAAACACCGCGCCGCATGGCTCCGCCAGCCATCGCGCGTGTACGCGCGCGCGCGCAAGCGCAAGCGCAGTCGCTTCGAGGTATCGGCCTATCTCACTCTGGGGCGAAGAGTTCCAGGGGAAGTGGAATACCGCCTGGCTGGCCCAGTCGCGTCAAAGGGGCCTGGGTCCGTGGCGTTCCCGGCGGGTCTGTCGTCCCTGAGGTGGACAGGGCGGAGTGTCGTCCCTGAGGTGGACAGGGGAAAAGATGGGTTTGGGACAGGCTGAAGGGCGTGAGCATGTTGTTGGGTCGTTCCTGAGCATTGCATTTACAGTAGTGGTGTTTTTCTTGCATTCCATTGGCCGATCGGCGTCAGAGGGTTGTTGGGTTTCTCCAATGCAGCTTTATATGGATTTTCAGGAACCTGGACCTTCCAAGGGAATCCAAAATGTTCCACGTACTCAATCACCCTGCACACAAATAGAATCGGGTAGTCATTGAGTGGCGACTGTTTGGATGCTGCCAATGCTCGAAAACAGGGTGTCGGAACGGAACCCGTACCCAAACGTTTCGATGGATTGTGAACCAGAGCCAGATCGTTGTGCTTCAAGAAGACTATACCTGGATCCTCCTTTGGGCGGAAAAAAGGTGCCGGACCCTGTAAAAGTGCCGGACTGAAGATCTAGGTATAGACAACATGATGCCAATACGATCCATTTGGACGGTAGAAGAACGGATTGGATGGGACTTAATAAGGATCTTTAATTTGGAGTTTTCAGAGCTCTTTCTATTCCCAAGCTCTAAGGAAACCACATCAAAGCAAGTCTAATGGCCCTTTTTGGTAGACTTTGCCTGGGTGCAGACAGGCTCGCACATCGATCTGTACTGTAGGGATCCAGAACTTCGTAACTGGTCCGGTGATGTGTTCGACCCTGTTCTCTTCGCAGCTTCCATCGTCGAGACGCTCGTCTCCGCCTCGTCTCCGCTCTCCATCCGCTCTCCATCTGCTGTGGCTCTGGGCGCAGCATCCTTCTTGCCTAAGGACTGGCATGACGTGAGCCACATCAGCTCTTCGAGGCCGATGCCGACGAGCCGAGCGGAGCCTCTCTGGCGAGTGGAGCCTCGCGGGTGGGGGAAACGTGGAGGTACCGCGACGAAAGAGGCGCAGAAGGGGCCAGTGATTGAGAGATGAAAGCGTTGGGTTGGCGTTCTTACTGTTTCTGTAGCTCTTGAGCTTCAGATGTAGGGTTATCCGGGTATCATGGATACATTGAGGCTGGGCAAGTCTGCAAGTCTGAAGACAAGTCTGTTCTCGGGTTCGGGAGTCCCGTGTTCTCATGGAAGTCCCGTGGTGATGCTGCTGTTCCGAAGCATTTCTGCAACATCGGAGGTTTGGAACATGGACGTCCTAGATCTTGCTGCGGTTGGTGAAACAACTTCTTCCATCACGATTTTTTAGGGCCAGGCATATTTGTGGATTGCGTGAAACACAGAGAAAAGAGCATGAAGAAGCCAAGATCCTCCTGAAACCTGGCTGGTTTCAAGACGCCCCTACAGCCAGCCAATCCACCCGAAGCAAGCCACTGCTGTCAGGGACAGGTTTCCTTGGATGCGGGGCAACATCCAGTCGGGTAAGCTCAGGGGCTTCGGGTGGGACGTAGCTTCAGGGCCGAGTGGCGATGTGGCCACGAGGGAGTGGTTCTTTTGGAGTGAGTGGCGTCGATTTTTTCGGTTTCAATCCCTCAGGTGGATTTTGGTGGCATCATGGTGACGAGGAGGGAGTGAGTGAGTGAGTGAGTGAGTGAGTGAAAACCACCGGCCGTATGGGATTTCACGGTTTAACGTCGGGGCGCAGATCGCCCGGTGACCTGCGAGTGGTTCGTGGAGCATGGCGTGTTCAGTGCGGGTGTACATCTAGTGGTTGGAGGGGGGGTGGTTGCTGGCCAGTTGTGTATCTCAAGAGGATCACCACTGTTTTTTTTTTGTTTCAGTTTCTCTTTTGTTGCATGTCATGTTGTTTTCTGTTTTTCCACGACGGCTCATGTTAACTTTTCATGACAGCTCTTGTTTTTTTTTTTCACGAGAGCTCTTTGTTGACAAAGCTTGACATATACATGGAGACATATAACATTATTTATTGATATAAACCGGCTGAAATCTGGAAGTCAAATGACACATGGAAAAAACTCGTTCAAAACATGATTAAGTTTGATGATATTCAGACCTATATTAAGCGCATCCCATGACTCTCACCATTCCATACCTCTCTCCACATTGAGACAAAGCAACCGAGGCTGAAGGAGTTCGTTCCAGACTCTCAGGACCGGTGATCTAGGGCGCCCAGACGCGAGGGGTGGGTGCCAGGGGCGGCAGTCCGAACTGGCAGTCCCAGACAGGTCGTGTTTGGGCTATATCATTGAGTTCATTGATATGAACAACATTTATCATATATAGTATATATTACATTCTAAGCAGGCATACCTGGAGTCTCTCTGAGGATTTCTATTCAGGTCGCCTCGCGTCGACCACCGAAAACCACCCAGTCAGTGGCTCTCAGAGAAAGGCTAAACGAAGTATCTATAGTTACTATTTTGAGGACCCTTTCATACATTGTTTAGTTATGTCTTACTTGCATGTTGCAAGCATTGCTGGATGTATTTTTTCGACGCCCTTGAAATTGTACATGTTCAAGGTGGTCCAAAAATAGACAAATGCATGATGCACAATAAATTATACAGTGCGCGTGATCAAGACAAGACTTAGAGATGAACGCAGCATGAAGTGGATGAAGAAAGTACAAGAAGTATCTAGAATCAGAATCACTTTATTAGTGGAGCCCCTTAGACAATGTTTAGTTATATATATGTCTTACTTGCAACTTGGAAGCATTGTTGGATATGGTCTTCGATCCCGTTGAAATTGTATATGTTTCAGGTGGTCAAAGTTACCTCCAAATATATTAGAACAATGCTTGCAAATGAATATAACTTGGACACCCTGAAACATGTACAATCTCAAGGGGGTTGAAAAATAGAGTGAATGTATACAATGACGAACTCAGCAGAAAGGGGATGAATAATATTTAGATAAGTGTCGAAAATCATTCTATTTCTGGACCCTCTTACAAATTGTTTGCAAGCGTTGTTGGATATTTTTTGACCCCCCTTGAACTTGTACGTTTGTCAGGGGGTCCAAACTATACTAATTTGCGGGCATTTGGTACAATAAACTATACACTTGTAACCAGCAGGTGTATATGCAAAAATAATACACTATACAAATGCAACCAGCTGATGCATATGAAGCATTCATGAAATAAGAACTGAGACATAGACTGTTGAGGAGTCGTTCGTTTGCCTTTCATGTTGGTGATGCAAATCAGATGATAATGATAAATCTAGTCAGGCCTAGGGCCTAGATGACATGTTCCGTTTTCATGAATGAGATTCTGCACTTTCCCAAGTATGAACGTTCTCCATACGGTCGCTTCAAGGGGTCAGATCAGATGTTGATTCTAAGGTGGATTTGGTGCCTGATTTTTGCATAGCATAGCCTTGTCTTCAGTGACAAGAGACGCCCAAAGTGGCCCCCCGGATCTTGGAAGCTATGGTTTGCGTTTGTTTTTTTCCCCTATGACGCGTCCCATAATTCCGGGGCTGCCGCCATCAAAACTTTGCCCGCAAGGTGCAGTAAAGATATCTCCGCCACCGGCTTCTATCTCTTGCATCGGAGTGGGTGTCAAAATGCTATGCAAAAGAGACGTCCCAGAATTGGTGCTTGGAAGGGAAAGTGGCGATTGTCGGTGGCGGCTGAACTCAGCGACAGTAACATGAGATGGACGAGGATTTGGTCGCAAGAACTTGTCGCGCAGCCCGCGCTGTACATGCCGGTGTCACTACAGAGAGGGCGATCGACTGGTACTTAATTAATTCGCCTCCATATTGACTTTGGTGCAGCCTGAAGGATCATCATGAATGCAAATGCAGCACGCACGCAGACGCACTTCAAAATATAACTGTTGAGTGTGAAGGCCATGTTTCTTTGTAGCAATGTGTGTGTGTGTGCACATGTGCACTGTTGCTGGACACAGGCAGTTGCAGTCAAACTCAGCCGAGAAGTTCAACTCGATGTGGCCCGCACTGAGACGTTCGACTGCTTGGGGCAGCGGATGCATCCCATACCTTCTTTGAGGACGCATGTTCCTTGTGTCGCCGGCTCTTAAAGCCGGATGCCGCTCCGGAACCCAGGTATATAGAGATCTATGGTGTTTTTATTCCTGAGTATTGGGTTCTTGGATGTTCGGAAGACATACAGCCATTGGATCGCGAAGCGTAGGCGAAGAAGCACCCACAGGTGTGGGTGACGCATGCTTGGCTTGGTGCAGGGAATTTCCTGCACATCCGTTCAAGTCAGGGAACCACATCCTGATCCAAGGGACCAGGGTACCATTTCCATGATGATTCCAATGGTCGTGTGTTTCTCGGTTTCTCATAAGTTCGTCGTGTGTGGTTGCATCGTCGGTCGTCGGTGGTTGCATCGGTTCCTCAAAAAAAAGGAACGTCATCAGACGCATGGTGGAGATGGATACTTGGGTTTGGCCTCACTTGTTCACTACATGTCGTCCTCATGGCAGACCAGTCCAGGACCAAAACCGTGTGTTTCGCCCATGTTCGAAGCAAATGTCGAACCTTGAACCCTGAAGAAAGAACCCTTTGATTTCTTGAGTTTCGTCGGCGTATATAGACATTATCAATGGCTGGAAACTGTGTGTTTCCAGTTTGGATGTTGCGTTTCTGGACCTATAGGATCATGTGAATCATGCAAACACGGCAAGGTTGGCATGTTCTGTCCCAGCCATCGTGAATCGATTGCGTGGGGACTGTATGGGATTGACGCAAAACTATTCCCTAGGGCTCCAAGTACCTCCTCAGAAGGAATTTGGACCCTGCAAACCCACCTCAAACAGCTTCTTAGAAGGTACTTGGAGCCCTAGGGATTGGCATATTCCATTATGTTATATTCCTTAGGGTTCCAACCACATCGTCAGGTTCGGTGCTTGGGGTGGGTGCTGTTGGGGGTCTAAGCACGGAACCTGAGGATATGGGCCAGGAACCCCAATAGAACCTAGAATATCCACTCGCATGTACCGATGATCACTCCGTGCTCCCACCGCACCGTGCTCCGGTGCGCCAGGGCCGGACTCGAAACGTTGGGCCGCTCAACGACGAGAAGCAAGGGCCCTCAGCGGTGATTGGGTACATTCAGAGCATCTCAGAGCGGACTTTTCATTCGACGCGACGTGTCTGGGACGGACTGCCGCCCCAGAAAGACCCCGACTTCAACCACCCCAATGTATGTATACCAGTCCCATGGAGTGTTTGGGATTGGATTTGTCATTTGGTGGATTTACTATGGTTCTTGAGCACACTTTTTTCGCCAGTGCCTTTTCGCCAGTGCCAGTGCCATCGATGTGAGTCGATCGTTTTGGTCCATGTTTGTTTCCCGATCAAAGGATCCGCTAGATGCCAAAGTTCTGAGGTGCGAGGTGGCCTTTTAATGCATCATATAAATGGATGTTCATGTCCGATGGCTAAAGAGATTAAAGCCGACGATCCAAAGAGGATTCATTTCCCACGCAAGCGATTCGGAAGCGATTCGGAGCTCTCTACAGGTCTCGGTTGGCTCACCAGTCGTATGGCTGGAACCACATCCCAGCCAGCCATGAGCACTAAGGAACCAGGGCCCCATCGGGGGTTTGGTTTCGGTCTGAAGTCTTTCCAACCGCTGGGGCAAACCTTGCCCTACTCGATCCGTGGGTTCGCCTGGATCGACTGGCCCAAGTTCCTTCCTTTTTGAGCGTCCGGGAGTTGGACGCTCAGAAAACACATTTGGTTGAAAGGCACCCTTGTTCTCAGGTACTATCCTTTTCTGACAGGCCATCCATGTCTCTGTGTCAAAGAGTACTGAGTAGATCGTATATTATACCGTAGATGATTTATCACTTGCCCGGGTTGATGCTTCGTGCACCCCCGACTTAATGGCCCCCACATTGATCAGGGTCTTCCAACTTGTCTTGTGGTCCCAGATTCTAGAGAAGTGAGTTGGATTCATTCCCTAAGGATCCAAGTACCCTCTGAGAAGGTGGGACTGGGGTTGGTGCCAGGACAATCCAGTCGTACCTTTTGAGGAGGTACGACTGGATCCTAGGGATTGGAATCATTGGAGATTCTGAGATGGTATGGGTCGACCCACCAAGTAGCGAAGGACTTGGTTACAGGGTCCATCCTCCGATCTGCACCGAGGTTACCGGAGATCATCCGCTGCGGCTCCCAATGCCACGTGGGCTGCACCGGTTCGGAGGCTTCATAGAGATCCCCCGGGAACAGAACCACATGGAACCTGATGGCAGGGACCACCTGGCAGACCATTTTCCTCTACAAGCCGGGCGGTGGTGTTCAGGTTCCGTGTGAATTTGCCAGGGTGTAAGCATCCCTAACGATCTCGATGTTCAGGAGGGTGGCTCTTCTATCATTTGGGGGGTCTCGATATCAGTTGGTGACGATTGGAATTGGAATCGCAGATCCTTGTGAATGTGTCTCATAAGTCAGTTGAGCAGATCTCCATCAGCCTTCATTCAATACTTGGAGACTATGGAGACTAACTAAGTCAGGTAGCTGCAGCTAGCTTTCCTTAAGGACAATCCCTAAACCTAAGGAGCTTAAGGACTCATAAGGACTCCAGGAATGAGTTTCCTTTGTAAAGGATTGAGAACCGACGTGGACCGTGCCGACCTCCAGAAGGACTCCTTCAGCGCACTGCCTGGTCAGTGGACAATGACGATGACAAGGATGTGGTCACCTGGACCCACCCGATTCCGATTCCGAAGAAAGTTTGAGATGTCAATTCGCGACCCCAAAAAGTGCCATGCTGGACCCAAAAAGTGATATGTACGGTTTACATTAAAATGATATATGTTATACGAGGGGGTGTCTCCTGAGAGGTAGACTTGGACCACAATTTCCCTGGGACAAACAATCTTGTCAGGTTTCCACGGAGGATTGGGCTTCAAAAATCAGCCTGGTCAAGCTGAAGTGTTTGTATGGCGTTCAATATGCAGCAAAATGTCCAGTCTGCAAGTTTCCGCCATATGTCCGCAGATTTTCGCCATAGACGTGTTTGTCAAATTTTGCAAGTTGCAGCGCATCCAAAGTTACCCCTTCATCAAACCTTGGAATGCCCAAAGTTGAACTGGAGAGTCTGCTGTGTAGGGTTTATTAGGGTTTAGGGTTTAATCAATTCTGCACCAGTATTGTGTCCTGTGCAGGTCAAGATCCCCAAAGAGCACAAACAGTGACATATTGCACTTCTTTTGGCATGACAGCGTCAAAAAGCTAATTGTTTGACCTATGTAATGTGCTTTATTTTGCATTCAAAGGTTGCTCCAGGCAGGAACCCTTCCGAATCCCGCAGGGAATTCTCACAACTTATATCACAGAAGCCAACAAATCGATGAATTCCAAGTGTAACTTACAGATCGTGTGAGAGAGGGAACAGCTCATGTGAACAACATGTTACCGCCCCCTCGTCTTTTCCCCACTCCAAATCCGGAGCTGGGTCACCGTCCGCCTGGTCCAGAGCCAGCGCGAGGGTCGCCGAGGTATGATCCCCTGAGAGTCCGGTGGTGAGGTCAGGCCTCAAAAGCGCTTGGCTGTTGGGGGGGTGGAGTTGAGATAGGCTGTATCCCTGTGGGGTGGAGTTGAGTTTGATTCTGGTACAAATCCATGGCAAGCTCCAGGGAAACAAATATGCCTCAAGTGTGCAGCCAAAAAAGGCTCCAACAACTGATTGGACTGAAGAGTGAACTATGGGGAGACTCCTACCCTCAGACTTTTCATTTCTGGGATGTGAACGATGGGGGTGCAGAAAGGGTCACCATTGTAGAGTTCTTTTAAACCCATGGCAGAAAGGTGCCTTGAGCGGTTCTTTCGGGATGCTCTTTCAGTGTTTTTGAGCAATCTAATTAATTGGCTGCAGTTTCAAGCTTGCCTACCGAGCCGGACAGAAACCACCTACTGAGCCTTTTCATTTCTCACCATAGGAAGCCTACTGAGCCTGAGGGCACCTAAAACACGTTATATATGGGGAAGACTGATGGGAAGACTGAGGCAGGCTGGGCGACTCGATTAGTTGAAAAAGTTGTCCTGCTGGAAGAATTGGTTTTGCCATGTCTTGCCAGGCTACTCAGCTACTCCTCCGAAAGTCGAATCAACTCACCCCCCCCCCCCCCCCGGCCCTTCTGCCGCGCTTCCACGCGTCTGACGGGAGGTGATGGACCAGCACCCGCGCCACCGGAGTGCGTAGATCGCTGCGGTGGCGCTTTCGTTGCCCGAAATCCCATGACTCGATTGTCGCCCCTCGGAGAACCGAGCGGGTTTTTGGAAAGGCGACCAACTGCTGGTGGCCGTTTTGGAGCGAAAGGCATTCAACTCACTTAAATAGGTGTTTGTTGTTGTGTTTTATTTGATTGATTTGTTCGGATGTTGCTGGTGTGCAGTGTATACAACTGCTGTTGATTTCCAGGGATCCGCTGCAAAGATGTGTACCAGGAGTGAAACTTGATTCGAATAGTTTTTCTTTCCCTAAGGATCCAAGTACCCTCTGAGAAGGTGTTTGGGGTGGGTTTGGAGGGTCCAAGTACCTTTTGAGGAGGTACTTGGATCCCTAGGGTTTGATAAGCAACAGAAGATGGTCCGAAGGCTGATGCCACTCGGTCTATGGCCTCGGATTTCTGAACTTGTGATGTGGGCGTCTGAATTTTCTGCCACCAGTGGCACGTCGCTCTGGGGCCACACATGGCTACACCACACTGGACCCGGCAAGTTCTACAACCACCGGGGTATTCACCAGTTGATCAATAGCTTCTTAGAACGGTTTTCGACTGATCCCGGCTTCAAGTAAGACTATCACAATCCGCTACAACCCCCAAACCATCCCAAACCTCCAAATCCATTGTCTATAGCGGCCACTTGCAGGTAGGTCGCCTTCTTTAAGGGCGGAGTGACCTACCCAAGGCCTCAGACACCCCGAAAGGGCTGCGTCTTGGCTCGGTCGCTGCCGCGGGCTCCGCTAGCCGGGCGCTGCCGCCCCGTTCCGGCGCTCGTCGGCCTCGGCGACGTGCTGCGAGTGTCGGAGGGGTTCACAGACCCGAGCGGGCCGCTTTTCCTGCCGCTTTTGCTGTGTCAAGAGGCAACATGTCATGTATGGTGAATCGCGAATGTGTCGATGTTTTTCATGTGCAGGTTTATGTTTTGTTTTGGGGGACAGGTCTTGAGATGTGCTTGCATGATCTTCTCTGGGAAGCTTGACACAGCTCCCGTGGCCATTAAAGTGCTAACATGAGCCCTGTGGATCTAGTTGCGCTGGCCACCAGAGTGGCCCCTTGAGGCTGTTTTCGTCAAACTAAGTGTCAAACTATGCAGTTCCATTCAGTGAATCATGCCATGAATTACACAGATTTCATCCTTTTTTCATACCACTGGATCCTAGCTGGGCCAGTAGTCGGTCGTCCTCATTTGTTCTCAAAAGAGATGAAAAAGCAACGAACCGCAGCAACGAACCGCACAGCGGAACCGTGGAGATCACATCCGTACAAGACATGCAGTGCATGGAAACTGATTGAGTGGTTGTTTGAGATCCCGAAAGGGATCCGTTTTCGTAGCGAACCTCAGGTTCGGTACGAGTGGACCCTCCAAACGCAGCTACAGTGGACCCTCCACAGAACCGTCCCCTCAGAGGGTATGTGGATCACAAATACACTCCCTGCAACTATCACGGAGACCAAACAGGGGGCTGCCATGCACTTGCATGTCAGTTCCAGGGTGAGTACGTGTCAGTTCCATCCAATGTCCATTTTCAAGGACGCTACTAGGGCTCCTGGCCTTACAGGAACAAGAAGCTACGAACGGGGCTCCTCGCATCGCTACGAGTTCGGAGCGATCGGACGCTACGAACGGACGGACTCAACTTGGTGATGTTTGTTCTGGCTCGAGCATTGGGCGAGGCTCCGAGGTTCAGCTTTTCATCCTTTGAAACGAAGAAGTTTCGTTGGGTCTGACCTCTACAGAGAGTAATGCATTGGGTCTGTCCGTTGCCTGTAACTGTCAGTAAACACCTGTAACTGTCAGATACAGGTTGTCACTGATTTGTCACTATTTTGGACTTAAGGCCTTTACATGCCTTTACTAACAGTTACTAACCATCATCATCCACGGTTACCGGTAGTGGGATAGACCCAAGAGTAATGCATATAGAAAAAGTGAACATTGGTCGATTCTCTCATCAGATCCTTAGTTTGGTTGCTGGCCACACAGCCCAAATGCTGGCTACACCTCCGATTTCGGGTGCTTTTTTTTTAATGTTTTTGGCTTCTTAAGCCATACAGAGATGTTCATTTGAGATCACGCGGGTCTGTGCGTCTCAAGAGGGATCCCCCTAACAGCTTGATGCATTGCGAACCTTGCGGTCGGCGGTGAAGCCTGCAGCTGTGAAGCCTTATTGGTCACAAGACTTCTCATTGGCAGCTACACATCTACATGCTGATAAGCAAAACATCAAGTTGAGGAAATGAGTCTCCAAGCTTTGCCAAGATGCCTCAAGCAATCCTTTGCACCTGGCGCCAAGGACTCCTTAGGCACCCTTCCAGACTCCAAACGCGCAAGGAGTCTGGCAGTGACCTGGCCTGCCTTTGGCACCGGCGCCCTTTTCCTCAGTACGTGCCATGAACTTTTGCCCCTTTCCTCATAGTCTGAGGGACCAGGCCTGGCTGGCCGTGGGCCTCGGCTGTGGAGTGCTCCTCATGCGAAAGCTTCGGATGAAGGAGGCGCCTGGGCGAGCTCTGAAGAGCTCTGAACAGCTGAAGGGAGTCGAGACGGGAGGCATTGGCTGGGAAGTCCCTTTCAAAGATGGAACGATGGATTTGGAGGACGTTTTGCTACCAGAAGGGTCCATTAAAGATGTGCGCGTTTGCAACTGCGCAGTGGTATTTGGTCGGGTCACTCGCATGTATAAGGGTGGTGAATGGTGGTTCAACAAGGGTGTGGGCGGTCACATCCCATGATGAGCAAAGCACGTGTCCAAGCAAACATGTTGCTTTCTTGCAATGACTGCTTCAGTTCGATTCCTCAGCAAGTACGTGCAGATCCAATTGGCGCCATCACTGACCAGTTCCCGCATTCGTGTCCCATGCACTCCTGTAGCCTCCGTATAAGCACTGCAGAAGCACGGGCACGGCACATACTCCGTGGCTGGCCACCTTGGTGCACACCCCGCCTCCGTCCCGTGCAGACGCCGCCATCGGTGCACGTGCTGCTGGTCAACGCGAAGGCGAGAGCCTGCGCGGCGCTGGAATCCAAGATGATTTTGAGGGCTGGTATATAATATATCCATATATATCCTGGTATATATCCTGGTATGTCATACCGGCCGGTGCTTTCACCCGAAGTGTGAGTCGGGCATATGACTTTGCATATTGTTACATGCTTTTACGATTCAATCGGGGCGTTGAAACGGCTTGGTGACGGCGTGGTGATGTTGGGGATGTGATCCTCGCGATCGCGAAAGAGGTGAATTGACCGCATGGAGGTGTTGGACCAACCAGCAAAGCTCGATGCAAAAAATGATGCCCACAAATGCGAAGATCTTCCCAATGTTTTTTGTTTCCGTCACAGCATGTCACAGCCTTTGTGTGGGGAGCGTCGAAACTTGCCCTCCAGAGATATATCTCACTATAGTGCTGAGACCTGTTGGAAAACCACGTCCAACTGAGCCCTGCTGTGAGTGCCTTGCAGATCTCCACTGGGAACTCGCGCCGCGTGAGGTCACTCGAGTGAAATTCCCCACCGTGTTCTGGGGTATGACTTGTTGGGATGAAGCGATGGTTTCTAGAAGCTTCTGCTAGAGAGTGAACCATACAGGAACTCCTCACCCGCTACCTGGCAAAACCTTCAGCATCTCTACCACAGATCCGGAGCGATTGGTCCCTGGAGAAGTTTTGAGGTATGACTTGGCCTCCCTTTGTGTGATTTTGCCTGTCCAAGCCCGGTCCAAGACCAGTGTTGACGACCTTAGACTGCGCAGTTTGAGTCGGTGGATCACAAGAAGAAGTTCAAGCAGATTTGGTCCAACATCGCCAACAAGGTGAAGGAAGTAGAGCCCAACTGCCTGTTCGAGAGCCCAGAAAAGCCGCAGTTGAACACATCACCTGCCATTTCATGGGTGTCATACCTGAGGTCTCCAACTAGATCACATGCCGAAGCCTGGCACAAAAGCCCTAGGTTAAGACGGTTTAACCCTACAAGTCCAGGTAGGCCGTGTTGGTCTACCTGGTTTGACTGACCTCATGGAGTACTGGTTCGGCATGTTCCCCGACCCAGGTCTTGTAAGGTCCAACGGATCCTCACTACATCTGTCTCACTTGGATAGAAACCTTATTGCCAGGTCGGTCCTGATTCCCCCCGAGTTCGATGCTTCGCAAAGCCTCAAGGGGTCTGTTTGCTTACGTGGTGCGTGGTTTCGCTTCGCTTTTCTGCGCTATACCCTGCCGATTCCGAGCTGGTGAGCCGTCACCTTCAGCTCCTTCGAGATCTTCACCTCCTTTCCACCCCGTCAACCGCGCAGAACCAACCGGCTGACGACCCGTCAGACACCTCAGGCCGTCTGAAACAGCCGAGGTCCTACGAGTTCTGCGACGCGGTGGAGGATCCCACCAAGGCCATCATCTATGAGCGGTACTCTCCTCGAAAGATGGGTGGAAAGACGAAGGTATAGTCAGTATAGTTACTCTTGATTTGATTCTTCAGACTGGGGGAGTGAAATATTAAGAGTTGACATGGATCTTTCTCTTAGGAATCGGTCTCTTGCAGCAAGGATATCAGTGGTTTGAGCAGGCTTTGGAGCCCTTCGGGATCCAAATCTCAAGCTTTCCTTTTCGAGCATCGAGGTCATTGGCAGGCGGCTGCTTCGGCCTGGCAGAAGGCTCACCAACAGGAAGAGGTTCATTGAACTGAATTCTCCTTTCTGGCCTCACCGGGCCCTTTAGCGGTGTCTGCGGGGAACCACCGTTCAGCATCTTTCTCCTTCCAGCTGTGGGGCACCTGGCGGTTTGGTGGAACAGACCCAGCCGGCTGGGACAGACCTGCAAACGCCGAGGTACGTGACGCGTGTAGACTTGGATGGACCACACCAGAAGACACTCGAGGAGAGGGACGGGTTTCTTCCTCGGCAGACCTGGGCCCTGGGCGGGGTTTCTTCACTCTGCAGTTCATGCAGAACACGCTTTTCGACACACGAGAAGACGCGGATGTTGAGCGGAGCGGGCGTGTTGAGCGAGCGGAGCGAGCGGCCGCTGGGCCAATCAAGCCTCTTGCGGGGCCTCTTGGTTTGGCGAGTTGAGGCACCAGATTCCTTTCGCCAAGTCCCCCAGACTCTGAGAAAATCATGGTCTTAGTTAGTTGTCCTCACCCTTTGTGAAGTCCAAGTGAGGCTGGGCCAAGCATGTATCAGTTTCCAAGATCCACCCCCACCTTCGCATGGCGACGACTCGACGTGACTCGGCGGCAGACTCCTTCCTCAACTAGGAGTGGAAGGCGACCTACGGCGAGGCCTTGGGAAACCTGAAGTTCAGTATGGATGCTGGGCTCAACTACCGGGGGTCCGGTGCCCAGACACGACGATCCATGGGACTGCTATATATATATATATATATAAATGCCGCCCCATTGACCCCACAGTCCACCACCCCAACTGATTTGGCAGTCCTATGGCAGTCCCATGGAGTGTCCGGTGCTTTTTTTTCCCCATCGGACCGGTCCGGTGGCGTTCAGCATGTGGCGCGCCCGGGGTGGGTTCTCCGCGTGGGGTGGGTGAAGCATGGTGAAGCCGGTGGGTAGCAGGTCCGATGTGGAGTGTGGAGGGGCGTGAAGAGACGACCAGTGACCACCATGGACCACCCATTCGCTTGGATCCAGTGGCACCTCTTGTTTGCAGGTTCATGGACGTTGCTACAGGTATAATGAGGGTAAATCAATGAGATCACTGTTTACTGAAATCATCCAGACCCCTGAAACAGGTTTCAAACAGAAAGGCTGGATTGTTTCAGTGAACTGTGAACCACTGCTTGCTGTAAATGGAACAACGTGGGATACATGAGCTGCGGGAGAGCTACTGGATGTTTCGGTGGATGGTGTGGAAGTGGGCACCTTGTCGACGCTTGTCCTGGAAGAAGGCAATTAGACTTTGAACCTGGCCATGCCCTAGGGCTCCAGTCGTACCTTCTTAGAAGGTGTATGGGGAGGGTTTAGAAGGTCCAAATACCTTCTGAGGAGGTACGACTGGAGACCTAGGGATGATCTTGCCGGGTTCGCTGGATGAATCAATGACTCGATCATCAGTTCCGAGAACCCTGCGAGCCATTGAATCATGATTGGTCCAAGTGATGAAGTGGACACACGTTCTTTCCGCATGTTCACTTCCCCCCACATACTTGTTTACAGGCATCCTGGCCTTGTCAAAATACTATTCAAAGACTCACAGCCATCCAGAACTTGGTTCGTATTGTAGTTCCTTTCTTTTCTGAGATATAGACCAAGAGTTTGACATGTCCATTCGCCAGCTGGCCAACATATGCAACCCAATCCCTTTTTGACTTTTTGGACACGGTTTTTAGAACCGGGCATGCTCAGAAGTGTACATAGTGTTTCATATTGTTTCCAAGGAATCAGAAGGAGAGTTCCTTCTGCAGCGGACTTGGAAAAAAGGCACAGACAACACTGCAGCAAAAAAAAGCACACACTTGGATGGGAGTTCCCTTTGTCTAGCCATATTAGGGTGCTTCAAACAGCAGTGCCTCTGTGTTCGTTTGTTCCGCACATTCCGCCGGAAACTACGAATTCAGCTCCGTGGTATATGTGTACCCTAAGAATCATTGGACCCTCCTATGGAGGGTGACCTGACCCTGCAGGTTCCGCAGGGCCCTTGGACCCGAACCAAACCTTCACCGAACGGGTCGGGTCCTTGATTCTTGGGGTATACGATGTTTTAGGGTCATGTTCGGCTTGATTCTTGGAATAGGAAGATTCCGTTCAGTCGCCCCGGAACCCACACGAAGAGGCGCCGATTGGATGTGCTAGGCGGCGGATGGGCGACACAGACAAATAGCAGGAATGAAAGCATGTATACCGTGGTAGATCCATTGCTGTACAACTCCGGGTGTTTGAATTGGGTCTTCAGAACGCCGGCGCTGTTTGTTAGGAGCTTGTCAACTATGTCGAAAGCAATATTGGCTACATGGACAAGTGAGGAGATGAAGGGCATTGTGCCGATCAAAACACGTAGCGATTTCACGGTGTGCGCCAGTTTCTCCGCTGGTTCGTCGTGACGTGGAAAATTGGGGTTTCCATTGAATCATGAAAGGGAGAGCAAGGTCATAGACCGCCAGAGTTGAAGTGGAACACCACGGCCCTAAGAAGATGAACCTAGGAGCAATATGGCCTCCAACCTATGGCCGCAATGGCCTCCACCCTCCTAGCCGCGATGGCCACACCCCTAAGGATCAAACGTTCGAGATCCGGTTCACATCCTGCGTGGTTTCAAAACGGTGTACCATCCGACTCTGGGCTGGAATCCATCAGGGTGCTTTCGTTGAGTTACACATGTCGTTGTCCTTTAGTTGCGCATGTCGTTATGCTTTGCTGGAGAAATGGATGAATCCGCAAGTCATGTTATCAATTGAGGAGTGCTTGAGCCAGTAGGTGCAGGGCTGGTGCAGGGCTTGTGCAGGGCTTCAGGATCCCATAGGATCCCGAGTCCACAACATGCCCACTCTTTCGTAAACTTTCGTCGAGGATGTTCAGCCAAGCTTGATGGGGTACCCAGATATACCTGGGCCCGACTTCAAGTACCTTGGAAAATGGGACATGACCCCATAAAAAAAAGACACTGACAGGTACTTATATACTTGTACCCATTGAACCCGAGGTACGAGTTACGGGTCGACTCCAGGCACTGAGTACTTGAATTTTCCTTCCGTTCTTCTTGTTGTTTGGACTTGAATATCTTCGGACCTCAACGACCGAGGGGTCCGAGCGCGGAGAAGGGGCGGTCCGAGTGTCCGAAACGTTCAGAGTGTCCGAAACAACTGCACGTCGGACTGTTTTTTTTTTTTTTTTTTTTTTTTTTTTTTTTTTTTTTTTTTCGCAGGTCGTTCAGGCTGAAACGGTTTGGCCCTGACAGCTGCATATTGCTGTGATTTTTGTTTGCCACATGACTGGATGGAACACAGACAGACAAGGGCACCTCAAAAAATTAGATCAAGTGTGGCCTTTTCTTTGGAGATTAGACTCAGACTCTTAGACAATGTTAGACCCTAAGAAGACTAGGACCGGCTAGGTGTGTGAGAAGAGCTCACAGTGGGTGGGAGTTATTGTCTATCTCCAGACTGCTCGCAGAGTTTTTTGGCTCTAAACATCGTCTTGCCGCGAGATATTCTTTCGTGCCCTTGGCAAGTCAGCAGGCAGGATTGGATCTGGGCATACTACAAATCCTGCAGAACATATTATTCCAAGGGAAGCCGAACGGCCGGTAGTGTGGGGTAGTCCATTGGACATCCCGACAGGAGGGTCCTGGTATTATTCCAAGCGTTTGAGGTGAGTACTTTGGCAACCGGGCCGACGCGTTTCTCTCGTCGCCAGGAACGTCGAACGATGGGCTTCATGGAACGCTTCGCACGCTTTTGGCTGCACCGCTCGGCGTGCCCAGTGGCGGCCGAGTACGCGTGGGCGATGACGAAGGAGCTGACGTCCTTATACGTCCTTTGCATGTTGTTGACAGGTCGATACTCTGAAAGAAAGGGGATATGTATGGATATGTCGCGAACTTCGCGCGTGGGTCGTTTGTGTACCATGGATGCCTCACGAGATCTCACGAGGCAGGAAGGGATCATAAAGTCAGACATGACATTTGAGATCCCCGGTCTATTAGCTTGGCTGAAATGGGAGTGGCTAGAGGACCTGGGGCCATTTTATTTTGATTTTGGTCTCTGACCTCACTGCAGGCATGAGGTACCATGGAAGGTTGGGTACCCTGGGCCAGGCCTAAATTTATCCAGGGCCTGGGTGTGCCAGCGTGCAAGCAATAAAGACTAGTTGATGTGTTGGGTACCTACCATTTATATAATCTAAACCGTGCAAACACTTTTAGCCACATGTCTCTTTGTAGAGCTCAAGGTGCTTGGATAAAATGCAAGGGACCCAAGAAATTACAGCACACAACATTACAAACACTCAAGCAAAACGTGATTTCAGCCTATGTTGGGTGGGTATGTTGTTGTTGTTGTTGTTGCGGTGACTGTTGTTTTGGCGGTGGTGGTTTGTTGTGTGGATGTTGTTTTGGCCACATGTCCAAATAGACACCAGCTCATTTGGCACGAAGGGTTTGCTGGACTATGAGTAGTCCGTAGTCAAACCAGCACAAACCAGCATGCGCCAGTGGAAAACAACCTGAGGAGTGTGCTGGCGCTGTCCTGCAGTTGGGGACCTCTCATGTTATCTCTGTACTCTATTTTTATCCAGAATTAATCTTGGGTCATCCCTATTTTTATCCTGGCCTGGAGCGAGGCGTTTTTGGAGTTGGGTGATTTTTTGGCTAGGCTAAATTCATTCCTGCTGGAGTCAACATGTCTTGGGTACTTCCCTTTCTATTTTGTTTTATATTTTTAAAGCCACTTCTGCAGGGATCCAACCCCATAGTGAGTAGTAGACCGGGGATATTTGAGCGTGGCATGAACGAAAGGCAACGATAAAATTGCCAGATTCAATGTGATGTTGGCAGGTTCGAAAAAATCAAGTGTGGTGTGGAGCGGATTCTCCTTCATCCATTTTCATCCTAGTTCTGTCGCGCAACAAGTTCTTTTGCTCCCACTGCAACAGTAGTGAGTAGTGGTAATCACACCCGTTTGGGGGCTCAAATAATCCCAGAGCCAGCTGTTTGCCGTGTAGCGCGGGACAAGAACTTCTTGAGATCCTAGCATTTGGAATTGAAAATCTATATATGAAAACTGTTGAAAGAGATATTGTTTAAAACATGTACAACATGTTCTTTCAGAACGTGTTTCGATGTCTTCTCTTCCACCACCATGGTGGCTTGACCACCGTCTTCCACTCGCGGTGCTTCCAACCACTGCGAGGCCACACGCAACTGGTGGTGCGAGTGGTCGGGGACCTCGACGGTCCGTCGCCGTGCAGGGTTCCGCGCTGTGTTGATTTTTGGGCGAACAAAACATGGAGAGCAAGGATGTGGAGTTAGTGGGGGTTAGTGGTGCAAATGGTCGACCCTTGTGATGCGTTGTGATGGGTGAATGAACAAAAGCAGAAGTTTCGTGAAAGTTCTACTGCGTCGATGGCTAGACTCTCATACCACTTCCAAGACGGTGAGCTGAGAAAAATTGACAACTCCGGATCAAGGGAGAGGTTGGAGGGATTACAAACCCTCAACACCTGTGGGGTGGGCTAATATGACCGAACTTTGCTTGGCTTTGGTGATGAATCATATTTCCCTATATGGTTGGTTCTGATATTTATCCGGCCCAGACGCTCCAAACATTCTGGTCGCGGACCCTGGGAGGTTCCTGAAGCCGACTCCATGGGACTGCCAGTCGTATGGCCGATCAGTTGGGGTGGTGGGTTTGGTGGTCGTCCGACGCGGCGGGGCGGCAGTCCGTCCTGGCAGTCCCATGGGGGGTAAGCCAATCCAAAGGTCCAAAGGACCCACCTTGCACCTCCTGGGACCTCCGACCCGTCGGACCGTGTCTTCTCCGAGGCGGAAGCCAACGCGGGGCGGGTCCTCGCGATCGCGGGACTCGCCGGGGCACCCAGTCGAGGGGATGGGGAGCTGCAGTTGCAGATCCAAAGTTTGATGAGTCGGGCTCTCTAAAGGCAAGTGGAGCTCGGGTTTGGGGTGATGAATCATATTCTTTAAGATTTGAAACGTGGGGAACGTGGGGGCGATTGAAAGAAGAGTACATGAATCGATATATGCGGTGAGAAGAAATTCCTTCAAGACTACGTCATTCAGGTCGGCCACACCGGATCCCCTTTTGGGGTCCGGTCCCCTCATGAAATCCTCACTCATGAAAAGCGGAACCCAGTGGCTACTGCAGACTCTTGAGATTTCAAAACATGTCAATCCCCGAGCCGAACCGAGCCTGGAGAAGTTTTACAATCCATGATCATCTGGGAGGGGTATGTGAATCAAAAGTCTACACCTCGGAGTCCCAGGAGATCCTCTTCGTGTTTTCCGGGCCACGGGATGTCATGGGGTCGCTTGCGTGGTAGGCGTGGTATGCGTGGTATGCGTGGTGCGCTGACCTGAAGGTCCGAAGATGGACCATCTGGACCCGAAGTTCCCAAGATTGACCATCTAGAGGTACATTAGAAGGATTCCCTGAATTCTATACAGTTCGATTCATCCTAGCAGGTCTCCCGGCAGAAGAAGTTGAAGGATGCAGAGCATGTGCTTCTTCATAGAGTTGGTGTTGCTTTGAAGAAGCTCAGGAGCTAGATGAAAAAAGAGCTGTGCCAGTTCTGTGTAATGGAATTCACAACACAAGCCCATTACTGTAGACTATCCAAAACAAAACTTCAAATGCCACCCAACATCACAGCAAATAGCGAGTCTAGAAAGCGAGTTTTTTCTGGTGCTCTACGATGATTCGGAATGTCTTCCATGAAGGATATACACTCCTGCAAGTACTCCTGTTGAAGATATCAACGTACCAACAGCATCAGCGGACGGAATATACCGCACCCATGGGTCAGTCATGGGGTGCCTCTTGATCCTACCGAGCCAACCACGGTCGACCAGTTCGGTGACCAGCCACGTGTCTTGCTTCGACGTCCGGTCCAACCACCGGGTCATGCTTGGGGTGGCAGGCTTCTGTCACAGCAATAGTGTTGGGTGCACCAGCTCCACCAGCTCGCCCCGTGTCTTCGCCGACGTCCCGGCCCAGGCTTTTGTGGCCTTCTGCGTGGAAGGTCCGTGGTGCTCGGAGTCGGATTTTCCAGAAAAACACCTGGTGAAGTGCAATGGGCAACGGACCCCTGCAAGGCTTGGAGGTTCATGGGCGATTCAGAATGCCCAAACAAGCTTGGTTCATTGGCTGGAGAGGTTTGCAGAACGGACGGTTTTTTGAGACCCACAACGACAAATCGCTGGGGGGGGTTCATCATTTGGTACCTCGACCCAACACGCATGATAATATGAGGATTTTGGAATGCTCTCGGAGGCTAGCTTCGTCTAGATTCAGTTGGTACCCTTTGACTCACTAACATTGAAGTGGAAAACCTGTTTGTCGAGGCAATCAACGATAGTATCCGGGACTTACCTGTACCCACACTGGGTACCGTCCCATGTTAATCAGTTAGTATCAAGTTTTTTTTGTTTTTCCGGGACGGACCCCCGTCCTCGCAGACCAGCACTGCCGCCGTGTGCTTTTTCCAGTCGTGCCAGCAGCAAAGATGTGGCACTCAAGTGCTCTCGATGATTTACTTGCATCAGAGGATCTTGGGGCTTTCATGGGTTTGCTATCTTGATCAACCCAACAAATCCAACAAGAATTTCCAGAAGTGGTTTGCCTCCCAAATTTTGGTTATTTACCAATTGAATGAAATATGGAGGAATTGTGAGCCTTCTGTTTGGATTATTCAGACATGATAGGATCGGACATAGGCCGAAGCAGCAACCCCCCCAGCGAAGAGGGACACATGCTCAGACATGCTCCCAAAAAGGAATCTAATCAATTTTGCTAAATCAGTATACATTCTGGGCGTCGCCGCCAATCTGAACTCGGCATCCCTGATGCATGTTTCTTCAAAATCCATCTTGGCGAAGCAACCCTCCGCTTCGGAACATGTTCCAAAGCTTTCAGAGCCCAATCACCTGCCGTTCGCCCAATCACCTGCCGTTCTGCGAGACGAGCCGCTCGCACAGTCTGCTGCAGGGATGATCGGCCTCCGTTCGGGTTCGGGCTCCGACAGGTACGGGGCGCGGCTCGCGGTGAGCGCGGCTCACGGTGAGCGCGGTAGGGGGGGTCCTTGTGATCTCGATGGAAGGTACTCAGATCAGGAATGTGTGTTTTCCCTACTAACTCAAGCCACACCACCTGAGCATCAAAACCTACTGTTGAAGATCAAGACAGGATTCTCTCATGTGGAACCACAGATCCCTGCCCACGCTTGAGCCAAAACAGACCAAAAAGCAGGCAAACAACGTAAACACATGAGAGTATATGGACACACATATAGCAGCTCCTCAGGATTCTTGACAGAACCGGTTTAACTCGTTTTCAGATGTTTTCAGACACGGCACCTGTACCCACCTCACTGAGTAAGGACAAGAAATCACCATCGCACCGAAATCAGAGAGGTTAAGAAGTGACCTGAAAAAAAAACTACATTTAAACAACTACTGTACTGGGGTACCTATAGGACAATCTATAGGGTCCTTCCATGTCCTTCCAAGCCTTTGTTGGCTCCTGCTGAACGCTCCTTTCCTTGCAAAGCGCCTGCGAATTTGAGGCGAGATGCGGAGCCGCAGCCAGATTGCTCCCAGGTCTTTGACTGGCACCTCGATACACCAAAGCATCATATGCCCTAAAATGTGGGGCTGGTGGCACGTCCTCAGGTTCGGTGGTATTCGGTGGATGCCGTCCAAGCACCGAACCTGAGGAGCCCAGGGCCACCAGCGGAGCGCAGAGTCCAGGTCTTTGGATGGTGGACCTCCGAAGTCGTCGGTCTTCGTCTCTTCGAGTCGGTTCGTTCGACGGCGTCACAGACGTCAGGCTTCGTGGAGTGGGTTGGTCCGGACTGGAGACACCGATGTCATGGAGCCAGAGGTCTCAACACTTTCAGATTGAGACTGTTTGGTTGGCAAGTACCTGTGGTCAACGGTGGGTTTGGAAGGTGCAGAGCTGAAGCGGCAATCCTGGAACATGGGTGCAGTTCAAGACCCAGACACTCCATGTATGGTATATTTATATACATTGGGGTGGTTTTGGGGGTCAATGTAGGCATATATGGCATACATGGAGTGTTTGGGATAGTTCATTCGGAATCATATGACCAAAGGCTCCGAAGAACTAGCTGATCATGACCCACAACCACGAAAAAAGGATTTGGGACCCTGGTCCTACCCACCCTTGAGGTCTGAGCTTTTAATTGTGTTCATTTGTTTTCATGTCATGTGATGTATTGTTGTTCTTCCCGGGGTTGGGGGGGAAAGAACTATGTTGAGATACATTGAGCAAAATAGCTATCCTCAATCCCAGGCCTGCAGTAGATCGAACGAGATCCAGCACCTTTAAGGCGGAATCTTTGGAAAACAACATCATAAAGCAATGTCGTATGTCCTTGAGAATGTGACTTCATATATGTCATATATACTCTGCACTAGTGAGTTGGGACTTGTGAAATGACTCCTAACTCCTAACTCATCTGGGGGGTAATATATATATATATATTATAGTCATATAGTCATATATGACTTCATATGTCTTTAGTCATATCACATGTCATTGAGAATCCTCTCCGCTCCGGCTCTTCATGCACCTAGGCTCTTCATCGGCGGAGAGAGGGCGGCCACGCGACTGGAGCTGTTGCAGAAGCTCGGATGCGCGAGGATGGAGGGGGGTTCTCTTTGTTGGGCCGTGCTCCGGACCGGTCACCAGGTGAGTGTGGGTCAAAACCCCTCCTTGACCGGTCACCGTTAGCCCAGCGGCTTTTCAGCGTTGAAACCCGTGAGCCCAGCTGGAACGGCGCGGGACCGGGAGCGTTTGGGGGGCAGGTGCTGGAGCTGGAGGCCGTCTAAGCGACACCACGGAAGGGGTGGTTGGATGGACCGAAAAGGATGGAAAAGGGGTGTCCATGGTCAAACTCCGTGGTGGCAGTCAAGTGTGGCGCGTGGCGATCTTGAAAGGTATCAATTGGGTCTATCCGTTCTTACCTGTAACAGTCAGTAAACAAGCAAATCACTATTTTTGGAACAAGGCCTGGCTACATCATCATCCACGAGAGCACAGAGTGTGAGATGGTCAGCTTAATGGTCAGACTAAGTCAGACTCATCCTTTTCGATGTTCAGTCAGGGGCAACGCCTGGCAGTCACCTAGTCTCACTGGAACAGTTGGGCCTTGCGTTTCATGTATCACTATAGGCGTTGTTCTACAGGTGCCATCCAAAAGAAGTCGACAGCAACAGCAGTGAGAATAAGCATATGATCGAGATGCTGATGTGTATAACATGCCTAGTGTGGACTTCTGAGATCCTTCATTCTTGACATGCTTTGCAGGTTCTTTTTTCAAGGCCCTTCTTTGGCTCAATTCATCCAGATCCCTACTTTCAACAAGGCTCATCAATCGCAACCTCCCTTTCAATTTCAGCAGCTACTTTAAGATCCCTAGCTTCGAACTTGCTTGATCTCCACTCTCTTTCTGCAAAGAATCAACAGTCGACTCCTGTGAACCGACAACCCAACCCACTGCGGTCGGGGCCAAGGAATCGCATCACTCACGTGTTGAACTGCTGCGAGCCTGGACAGCCCAGCCGGGAGCAGTTTGTGGCGGCCCACCAGACTGGAGAGTTGCCTGGGTTTGGGGGTTGTTGGTTGGGGATGCAAGATGATGCATCCATGATGCCGAGATCTCGGTTTTCCGTCGTTCTTGCGGTCAGTGTGTGTGTGTGTGTGTGTTTAGGTGTCCCAGTGGTTCAATTTTGGGGTTGGGACAGCCAAGCTGGTATTCTCTACCGCTTTCGAGTACCCTTTGACTCACTCACATGGAATTGGACCTTGTTTGGTATTTGGAACATGGTTTTCCCAGTGGCCATGGTCGATTCCCACGTGAGTTTTCGTCTGCGTGTTTTGCTTGTCTCACCTTTTCCCTGTCGGTGCGTTCGGTACCCTTGGCTCAACAGCATGACTCATGGCTTGTGGAATAGAGTCCCTCACAGCCTGGCAGGTTGATGTCGGCCTCCTCTCCGAGGGCGGATGCTAGGGATTTTCGATACACCGTGTGACTGTAACGTATATATAGTAATGTATAAGAACTTTGATATCACTCCCAATTTGGATTGTAGAACCTCATCATATGGGTGGTTTTATAAATCAAGGTTCTACATTGGGGTACTAGACCCCTTAAGCTTGATGTCGGCCTCAGAACGTGTTCATCTATGAGATGGAGCATTGGCCCATGAAGAGCCCCAATGGCTTTCAGGCATCTTCCATTCTACAGCAACCGCACCAAGAACCAGAGGCTGCGTTTGAAGGCGAGCTGCCTCCAGTGCGCCCGGGCGGACTCGGGCTGACTGGTGGCAGCCTGTACCCTCTCCGGATGAGACTAGAATTGGAGGGCTTAGTACCCTGCAGATTGAAGAGCTTCTTTTTTGAACTCCACCTGGAGTTCCAGAAAATGCCCTACACACAGAATGGATCAGAACAAGACAGATGCCGAGGTGGCGGGACTGGTTCGGATTTGCTCGGTGGAAGCGACGCACCCCACCCCGCCCCGTGACTCCGAGGTCGATCTCGGTCGGAACTCCTCCGTCGGCAGGACAGCCGCAATGAGAGTTTATCCACCGAAATTTATGTGGCCTTCAAATTCCTGGACAAGGACCGCGTCTTCGGTCGAGCGGTCTATTTCTTTCATTCTTCGTGATCAGGCGTTAACCTGTCTTTCATTCTCTTATATATTATTTAAGCTTATATGACAATGACAATGACCCAGCATTTAACTGTAAACTTGCTGGGGGCCAAAGGCTAGGTTAAAATATATATTGTCTTAGCATAAATCCTAAGAAAACTATCTCTTGAATATAAGGATTTTTGCAGGGGATTATTTGGTTCTGCCCGTCCGCGACGGTTTTTGTCGTCTCCCGTCGGGTTCGACCGGTCGGGTCCGCGTGGTTGGTTTGGTTTTCTTCGCACGCACCACGGGAGCGATGGATGGATTTGCCGAAAGGTCCAGTCAATCCGGGCAAAGCAATATACGCAATATAGCCGGTCACCTGTGATTGAAAAGGATTAAAACCACAGACCATCACAGACCTATACTCCATCTATTTTTTTATGTATAAGATGTTACTGGGATGCACTGGGCCATGGAAGGGACTTGGGGAATGATGTAAATCTTGGAAATTGGACGGGAAGCAGAGCTGGGAGCGCTGACGCGCTGACAGAAGCTGCACTGATGATGAAATCGTACAGGTGGTATGCCACTAGAAGCCCCAAGACCATGCAGATTCACTTTCGAAAGCTAAGACACCATCGTGGGTGCTCTCCAAATTGTGTGCAGAATCCATGACAGAACTGTTGCTGTCCGACCGCTCAGGACAGTTCTGTTCAAAGTCCTACTCGATGCATGATAGATGCATGATAGCTTCCTTTAGAGCACACTCTCTATCTCTCTCTCTATCATTACTTATAAGATAACATAAACATTGAGTATGCACTTGGTGTATAAACTGTCTATCTAGTACTAGTCTCACACACAATGAAAAAGATTCATTGGTAAATATAGAGGTATCACTATAAAGTGAACTCTTGGTGTTTCCTTTCGACGCCCCATTCAGATCCCGTGTTCTTCACCATCCAATTCGGCCGGCGCGAACGAGGTGCAGGAGGAGAACGGCCGTTGTTTGGTCCATTGCCGCAAGGGCGCCAGTCGCTCGGTCCCGGGCCACAGACTTCGCGAGGTCTTGGCGCCGGTGGTCGTGGCGGTGGAGAGTTTAGGGACCGGTACGGCCGCAGGAAGCAGGGCCAGAGCAGTTGCAAGATGGCGAAGAGTGGTTATGAAGATGAAGTAGAAAAAGAACATGCATGTTGGTATGTCCTACAGGTAGCTTGTAAGCCTGCCATATATCAGAGCCTTTTGAATAGTTTCCTGATATCCATGTTGGCATCCTTAAGTCCTTAAAGCCCAAAACACTCGGCTGTCTCAGCTCAAGGCTTCTTGGAACAGCTCATTCCCCTCCAGGATCTCATTGCCCTTTCGACCTTTTGGTCGGGGAATTCATCCATCCGTTACTTCATTGGTGTCCCGGACCTCGAAGGCATGCCGTATCCCAGACACGATTATAATGGGACTGGCATAGTGACTGGGTGGTTGAAAGGAGGTCAATGTAGGTAAATATGCCAGTCCCATCAGTCGTGTTTGGCTATCATGCCCACGTCTGTATCTTTTTTGTAGCAACGTTTTGCACGTGGTGTTCCTCATTTGTCCTCCATGTTTTTGTCCTTATGTCTCTATCTCTCGTCTCGCACACCCTCAGGTGGCCATCGTTCTGGCATACCTGGTGCTGCGGCTTCGCACCGAGCTCAGACCGTCGTCGCCTCCTGGGTTCGGCAGCCGCTGAAGATGGACGCTTGACACATTGAATCAGACAATGTTTGACTAGAGTAACGACTATACCCGTTAGGGCTCCTGGCCCACCTCCGTTTTCGGTTCGATGAGTGCTTGGGATGGGTGGATGCCGGGGTCGAATACCACCGGTCACCGGGTCGGAGATGGGCCAGGAGCCTACACCGCGATAGAAAAGACCTGAGACTGTTTTCCGTTCTTTTCAACACCCACGGTCACTGTTTTGGTCAAAAATTCGCCCAAACGGTCCACCCGTAGCAACCGCAGCCGTTGTTTTTTTTGCAAACAAACAGAGCCTGGCGACTTGACGCCGTCCCTCGGTGTCCCATGTCCCGCTTGGCGCGCGGTCGGCCACCGAAGGTTTGAAGCAACTCAGAGAACTGAGTGTGAAAGCACTTGTGGCAAACTCTTGCGCCGGAAGAAGTTCCGAATGTTGGTTTCGATACGTCTCCATCGTACTCCAACTCAAGAGGATATGTTCTCCCGATATTTGCAGGATCCTTCTTTATGAGCTTGGCGTGGGGGGATCATGTGACAGTCGGCAGTCAGCGCCCTGTCGTCAATCCACAGTCGTCACCGAGAGTTTGTGGTTCAGCCGATGCGGTCTGCTGGTTTGCCCTCGGCGTGTTTCTTCGGTTTGAAGCAATTTGAACGAGCATGGCCTGCTCGAACAAGCTGCTCAAACGACCCTTTTGGCAGATTTATCCAGGAAGGATCTAGCCTTCCTTTGCACCAGTACAAGAAGTCGGTTGATTTGGTGTGAAAACGTCTAAACATCATGGTGTATAAAATCCGAGTCAAATAAGGATCGTTCGGTGAAACCCTTAAGACAAATACTGGTAGCAAGTCCAGGGCTTAGCTGTTTCGGAAGTATGAGGATTCACCCCCCCAAGGAGTAAAATCTGGCGGTTGCAGTGCTCCGCTTCAAGGGCAATGTAGACTGTTGAACCAATTCGCGAAGGATGAATGATGTCATACTAAAATATGTAAAATCATTGCAGGCCTTTGAGCCAAATCCAACCGTCTACATGTGTCTACAATATGTCTACATGATCGTTTTACACAGTCTACATGGAGGTTCAGCCTTGCACGACGAAGAACTGTGCCACGTGCCACCTGTTGGTCGTTTTGTGGTGCCTCTCAGGTTATCGTCTCAGGGATGCCTGGCGGCTGGTTCATTCCAAACGTCCCGCCCGGAAGCTCTAAGGGGTTGAAAGGAGCTGAGGGAAGGACTCTGATGATAGGACTCAACCTCAACGGTCCACCGTTTGAAGTGTATGTTTTGGTTCATACGGATCGTCTAACATGACGGAAAACATGCGAAGATCTTAGCGGAGTGTTCATACGGATGGGGCTGGCTTTTCTTAAGCCCAGCTGTCGGCAGTGAACTACAGTATGTACTTGCAACCCATTTGACCATGGGTGACCCGGGAGGTCAACTTACCAGGGAGCTCCAGTTTTTGACCTGATTTGATGGATAATTCTGGCCCTCCAAGGTTGCACAAAGATCAAAGTTTGACTGGAAGACAACCGGGTTCCAAACTGGTTTTAGATGTTTTTAGTATAATATGTTCACGAACTTAGGGGACTCCTTTCCTGGGAGCCTGCCTATTTCAAGGTACGTTAACATACACTAAGAAACTATGCTATGCATCTACTCTGCAGGTCAGTTTGACCTCGTACTGAACTTGATCACAAAAAACAACACAATGAACTAAGAGACTAGCTCCATCAGCTTTTCAGCACCAGTATTTCACTGGGTCAGACCTAGGACTCCACCTATGAGAAGGTGCTTTTCGAACCCCCCGCGGTCCCACCCACGGCCCCCACCTGCTGGTCTCCGGCCCAAGGCCCGGAGCGTCGAGAGCGTGAGGTTCGCGGCGGCTCGGACGGTCTCCCAGGTGGCACGGCCAAATCGAGGATATTGCCGCCAGCTTTGTGATTTTGAAGAAGATTCTCTAGGCACGTGCGGCGCGCTGGCGCGGATGCGGATGGGGATGGGGATGGAGTAGATGGGTGGGTTTAGTGAGTACAGTGAGTGAGAAGTGGCGAAAGTTCGTTTCTTTTTTCTTTCGGGGATTTTGACTGACATGTGGGGCGTTCTTTCTTTTTCTGACATGGGCAGGAAGACAAGTCTTCTCGGAAGGTGTGGGAAAATAGGAGGTTCCTCCACTCAGGGTTTCCTCATTTGGGGACTGTAACATTGTGATGATCATTGATCATGCATGTTTTTGCATAAAAAGAAGGTGCATCCATCAAAAGGTGCTCGAAAACGGATCCACTGAGTGGATGCGCCACCTTTGCTTTTCCAAAAGAGACGATCTACCAGAACCGTGCTCCTGGCCCACATCCTCACAAGGTGAGCCAGGGGTGCTAAGGGGGGGGTCTAACCACCGAACCTGAGGATATGAGTTGGAGCCCCGGGGAATATACACTCTACAGGTCGTGTTTGACCCAGTAAAACGTGGCTCTTCAGGCCTAGTAACTGCATCGCTACTAGTAGCATTCTGGAAAACTAGTAGCGATGGCCTCCAACCTACTTGCGAAGGCCTCCACCGAGCATAGCGTCCTTGTTATATAGTAGTTAAAACCTGGTTGAAACCCTAGGGTACCACAACTCTGTGCTCCGCGGCCGTCTTCTCGGCCGTCTTGACTCCTCCGTTCTGCCAGGCGAGGCAAGCATGACGCCGAAGGATTTTCATGCGAGCTGCGATGACTAACTGACCGGGGCGTAAAAAAAATCCGTTTGGCTGGACATGAGAAAACGAACTGTTGGGCGTGTGTGGTGTTCTTTACGAACCCCTAGGATTCCAACCACCAGTTTACTGAACCACCAATTGTTTTATGCATTTTACACTACAAAACGACCAGGTCAACCATTAGTTTGATGATCTTGGAAGCCCAGCGGAACTGTTAGGATGGTCGTGCAGGACGCATCCCGTTTCACCACATTTCACCACTGCGTTTCACTTTGTGTCACCGTTTCACTGACCAGGCCACACAGAGGCATGCGAAAGGGAGCATTTTCCGTTCTTTTGAAAAGAAACATATTATATACCTAGCGCTTCCTGTCTGGGTGTCCAATGGTGACCTATAAGCAGTGTAGGGTTGTCCATTCATAACCCCTTGGAAGCAGCTGGTATATACTTGCCATTACTTGTCCCATAGGCTCCAGGACTCCAGGTACCTCCAGAGAAAGGTCTTTGGAGCGGGAGTATTTGGACCCTTAGGCTTGTCATCGCTGAAGCACCGGGTCCGCCCTGGTGCTTCGCCCTCACTCGTTTCGGTCACGTTTTCTGAAGGTGTCCAACCTTTCTGCAGCGGAACTTCAGTCAGGAATAGCTCCGGGTTCAGACATGCTCGTTCGGGCCACCGTCGAACATCTGAAGAGGGCCTGTCGTCAGCCACTCTCCCAGAGCTGGTCGCCCTTGGTCCATCGGAATCGTTTGCCGGAGTCGTTGGTCATGTTTTGCGGATGTTTCCCCGAAGTAAATCACTTGGTATACCGTGATGTGCAAAAGAAGTTAATCCACTTGCGAATGTAGGATGGCAACGCAGACCACATATAGCATCAACCTGACGGCTGTGTTTGTTATGCGCGTAAGCACGATCAAGGAACCCATGGTGGTTTCTGTCAAGATAAGCACTAAATCCTCCCGTGGGTCCTCCCTTAAAGCTACTCGATCATGACCCTTCCAAGAAAATCCACAGACTGTCACGAACCTTGCCTCACCGTCGTTTTGCCCAAGCACGGAGATACGTCCAAAAGTAGACGTGGAAGATGGGGCATCAGTCAAAAGCATCATCATATGGATCTGGGAAGAGACAAGGTGCAGCCATGAAAACTAACCAGACATGACAAAACCTCCCAATCGCCTCTCCGTTGTTTTTTCCACATGGCAAGATACACAAGCACGGTGGACTCACTTGGTTAGCCTCCTCAGCCCTCAGACTCGGGCTGGAGCCCCAGCGACGTTCCACTCCCCAAGAGAGGTTAAGTGACCTGAAATAGGACCCGTCACCTGGGTTGGCCAACTGGGCGCCCGTCGAAGGGTCGAGTTGTTCGACCTCTGTTGTATATCTCCACCTTTGTCGCCCAAACACGCTCAACAGGACTGTCCACTTCATTAGGATCCCCTTCTTGCGTAGGCGAGACGCAAGGGACAGCAGCCCAGTGGCCAGAGCAGTGTCATCGGCCATGTCCACCTTGAGTCTCCCGGAGGAGGAGCCACCAGTACCACAGGTCGGAGGGATCTGGACCGGGGTTGGAAGGGGGTTTAGAGGAAATTGAAGTAATCTTTAAGTTGTGTTATGAATGTTTGAATATTGGGTTTTAGATGGTTTTAGTCGACATGTGCACAAAACAACCAGTGAATACATGGATCTAGACTCAAGAAATCAAGCTTATCTAGTTACCAAGCTCTGAGGGTTGCTGGACCATTCGCAACGTTGTTCCTCACCTATCAGGTCAGGGTTACTAGATTTTAGATCCTTTGTCATTGTCTATGTCTCCTCGCCTTGCAGTTCCTCAACTGCCAGCTCCAGATCGCAGAGGGCACTCCCGGACGTCCATGCAAGCGGCAGATCGCAGTGGCCATGACCGGACCGCAACAGCAAGCGGCAGATCGCAGTGGATATGACCGGACCGCAACAGCAAGCGCCAGATCGCAGTGGCCACGACCGGACCGCAACAGCAAGCGCCAGATCGCAGTGGCCACGACCGGGCCTCAACTGGAAGTGCTGGATCGCAGCGGGCACTGCCAGACCTCAACCGCAAGTGCTCGATCGTAGTGGGCATCGTCGGACCTCGCCAGATATATGTGATGCCACAACAGACAGAATGCCAGCGTTCATGCCGGGTAGTATGCCAGAATTTATGCTAGATAGAGTGCCAGGCCAGCCACCACGCCAGATAGAATCCCAGAATACTCAGATAGGCTGCCAGTATATGCCAGATAGAATTCAGAGTATATGTCAGATAGAGTACCAGAGTTATGCCAGATACACTGCCAAAATGTATGCCAGAACACGCGCCAACAAGGACGTCAGAACACAGCCCAGAACATCTCCCAGCTTTTATGATAGATGATGTGTCGCCTTTGTCAGGCCCGTCTGTCGATACATGTGCCCTGCCTTCCAGATCGCCTTTTCAGGGTGGCAATCGCTCGAAGTAGAGTATTTGTCCGGCTTTCTCCACTTCCTGCCTTTCCGGATCAGCAGGCAGTGAGCTCGGCGCCCACACCCGGCTCACCAACGTCACCGGTGCCTTTCACAGAGGTCCTGGACGAGATGCAGGTGACGTGCGTTGTTGGCGGACCGGACAAGTGTTGGGCGGGAGTGAAGCAGAGGGAAAGACGCACAGAAAACGACTGAATTCACGAGGAGGATTGAGGAGGGAGGTTCTGTGAGGTGTAAAGATTGTAAAGGTGCAAAGTTCAACTCTGCATTGAAAGAACATTGAGCGGGTCAGTATATAGTATATTTGCAGTAGTTTATGGCCCATATGTGTCCATATCGTTTGGCACCATTTACTTGTGCATAGTTATCTCGTATATTTGCAATGCGTTTATGTTCAATTGAGTAAGTGTCCCAAAACATGGTTGGCACCTCATCTCGTTGCAAAAAACTGTTTCAAAACCATGTCATGGTCTCCACATATCATGAAAACATTTCCCAAAATGTCGGACTGAACCTTCCTTGTCCGGGCTCACGAAAACACATTTTTTCAATTTTTTTGTTCAGTCCTTTTCTGTTTGCAGGTCCTGACTGTGCTCTTCTTCCCTCCAGGCGCTTCACCAACGCCTCCTGGAAGCTCATCATCATGAGCTCGCGCGCGCCTCCACCGCCGGCTCCCCAACGGACCGCTCCGGTGCGGCCCCGGCGGCGCCCGCGGCCGTGCCAACGTCGCCAAGCTTGGCTCCGTCGGCCAGCGCGCTGAGCGTCTCGCACAGCGCGTCGTGCCTCGCGCCAAGCAGACGAGGGGGGGAGGTCGTCCACGGGCGCACCGTTTGGAGGGGGATTGGTGCCGGTGGTGGGGCGGGTGGTTTCTTTGTGTTTTTTATCGGGGGAGTTGACAAGAGGGTTGAATAATGTGGACTGGCCTCCACGCGACATCTCAACAAAAACCACATGAAAGGGTGGGCTGGCAACCGAGCCTGGGTTGTCGATATGGCGCCAGGATACCTGGGTTGACCTAGCTGGGAGGTCGCTCGCTACAGAGTGGACGGGTTGGGCGAACGTCGGTGGCATGACCCATCTTCACATCTTTGATTTGGTCGTTGCTCAATCTCGGTCAGAACTATCCCAGGCCATGCGGCCTGGGGTGGGTCGGGTGCGTAGATGTTATACTGGTTCATCATAGGGTAGTCAGAGGTCTCAGAATACCCTCCACCTCACCACTAGCTCAGAGCGGCCCACTTTGTTCCTTTGTTTCACCATTTTAGCCTCCAGTCAAAAGATGTTAATACTCGTAGGTCTTAATAGCACTTCCATGAACTCAATCAGCTTGATAGGCCTTCAGAAGATATCTAAGAGGCGGGCACTGGTGACACAGAATACCTGTCAAAGGTTTGATCGAAACAAAGCCAGTCAACGAGCGAAGCATGTAACGTGACAGTTCATTCTCATGCGTCGCACCTGTTTGAGTCCGCATTGACGTCATAATCCTCAGGAAGAAACACGTCAATTCCAAGAAATCGGTGATCCTCAACCTCCCAGCAGCAGCGGCTGAAAATGTGACCCATGTTCCTTGGCAAAAGCATGCCTCCAGAGGGACAAAACTGATTCAAATCATTCTTAACCAGTGCCGTGTCTTTCTCGGAAGTTACCACCAGCTTTGTGCCCCAACACGGAACATACACTTCCTAGCGTGTCAGCAAGGCCAGCTGGAGCCTATCAGATCAGGCAAACCAAAGAAAAGGTAAGACCAGGAGTAACCAACAGAGGTTAAGTGACCTTCTAGGACCTTACTGGGGGTACCTATTGGGATAGTCTATGGACCTTGGAATCTAAAACCACACTTACACTCCTTGGAATCATAGAAGTGGATGTCATGTCCCCTTGGATGACCTTTTTGTCCTCCACAAACAGGTGGCTGCCATGAAACTCGGGGAGGGCAAACACGTGAACACAGATTCTCAGCATTGGTCCATCCTTCACGCAGCTGGGCTGTGCAGTCTTTGGATGCGACTGCGGTCGTTCCAGAAGCTGGGGGGCCATATAGATGGACTTCCGTGGAATTCCTATGAGATACAGAGACCTTGCCAAGTTGCATTTTGGGCTTCAGAAAAGAAGACACAGATCCACCGGAAGTCGAGAACAACTGGGAAGCGGTTCGGCCCAAAAATCTGCCCCCCTGGAGGTCTCAGTCTGGCTTCTCATTCTTGATCCTGAAACTCAGACTGAGACTGATCAATTGGCTTGAGTCCTCAAAACAGACACTCCACGGGACTGTAGTCGCAGAACATCTCGGGCTGCGGGGATCCATGTCATCCAATATAATGTCAAGAAATCATCCCCAGATGGCTCGTGATGGGGGAAGTGCTGCCCTTTTCTTTCAGGAGAAGTCGGAGAAGTCCGTTTCCATCGCGCTGGGCCCCGCGGGAGACTCTGCCTCGCCGCGCAGCGTGGAGAGCCACGTGGAGAGCCGCGTGCGCAGCGTGCAGAGCGGCCTGAGCGAGGAGAGCTTGTCTCCGCGTTCCACGCGAGCAGCGAGGCCAAAAGGGGACGATGGGAAGGAGAATAACAAGAAGCTACTAGTAGCTTTTTGTTACTAGTAGGAATGCCCTTGTTACTAGTAGTGATACCATGTGATACTAATTATGTACGTAAGCCGGAGTTTGCTTGATATGTGTTCATCACCAAGGGTCGGGTGCGGATACAATGTGAGAGCGGATCAGCGTCCGTCAACGTTTCGCAGGTCTTTTTTCCGAGTCCCGCCCAACAAAAGACCGATATCCCGACACTCCATGGGACTGGAACTGGCCGCTGGTTAAGCTATGTGAACTATGTGGTCTTATTTTTGGTAGTTGGTTGGTTGATTTTAAGGTCAGGGACAACTTCCTGGAATATACTGTATAGTTACATACACATTGAACCCCAGGAAGATGACCCGTGTAGGTCCCCATGGAAGGTTTGGGGATGACCTCCAATCTTGGTGGTTTGGGTGTCGCTGCTGGAGCCCATATCAGGCCTGGTGGTCTTGGACTCTTTCCAGATCCAGACCATCACGGAGTGAACCATGACCTAGAATATACCATAATATACCTATCATCAGATTCATTTGACATAAGAATTTCAGATGCGTTGTTTGCGGTTGCATGCAGAAATGGTGCCAAAATGAAAACTGCCAAGAATTGACGATGAATCTCCAGGTAATGTAGAATCTTGATTCATAAACCCCCCCAGACATGGAATGGTGTCTGTATGGAGTTGTTTTGCCGTTCACTGTCCTGGAGCGAGGTCTTAATCTTCAAACGGTCTGAAGTGGAAAAACACTCCCTTGAATCATGAAGTGCATGGAAGTGCATGGAAGTGGATGGCATGGCCTCGACTTTGAGGAAAACCATGAAATCCAAAGACCAAACAGGTGGTGAACTCCACTTTCATGAACATTCCAGGGACTATAAATAGAATGGCATCCAAAGAATCCTGTGTTCACTGGGTGAACTCCGCAAACATTTGAGGTCTCGAGTAGGTTGATGAAGCAGGCCAGTGCCTTGGCATGTCTTGGCGTTTTGACTTCAGGCTCATGGTTTGCATGCTTTTTTCAGTTGCCCTGGACCGAACTTGTTAATTGGGGCTCTCAGCTAGCGTGGTTGTCGTCGCGTCGGGTGGTGTTCTTCCGCACCAGTCGTTGTCGCAGTGGTGTAAGCCGAGTATGATCCTCAGTGCGGACGAGGGCGAACCCAGGTCCGACCCCAGGTCCAACCCCAGGTCCGACCCAGTGACACCGTACAGGCATCCTTGACCTTTATCGAATCGTGTGTTTTTGTATCATACTGATTCGGTCAAATGCAGGTCCAAAATGACCGGGCCGGAATCGAATCTTGTTTTGTATCATCTTCAGTATTTGTCCGGTCCAACTGACAACCCCCCTGTCGGACGGAGCCAGTCTCCGGGTGTACGGAAGCTCGCCAGGCGCTCAAGCCGTTCGCCGTGCGTCGGATCTGATCTCCGTCACCGCTGGAGTGGAGGTCGGCTCTGGCGGCACCGTAGAGTAGCAAAAGGAGCCCGAAAGTAGCGATGGCCTCCGAGTCTTGATCTCAATCAAAGTTCTTAAGAGTTTAAAGGTCAGTGTTCTTTTTTCAGGAAGCCCAAGGCCGGAGTCTGCTCACCTGGTGTACTTGATCTTAATGGGTGACCTGCTATATTCAACAACTTGGACGGTTCGCTCATAGAATGACCTCCGTTTTGGACTGGTCTCCGTCTCCGTCACGCGCCCGGAAGCACCGGGCGCGCCGTTCTCGGAGCACCGAGGGGAAGTGGCGGTGAACATCGAGCACCAAGTCGATGAGGACCGCGCGGAGCCGGAAGGTGGAAGGTGCGAGGTGCGTTGAGGTCCCGGGAGTGCGGGGTGAGGGGGCATTGACACGTGCCCTGCCTTTTTGTAGTGGAGTCCGTGGAGGAATCAGCTGATGAGAGATACAGGTTGTGGTACTTCTGAAGGGGAGAGAGAAGTTTCAATCCTGTGACCTTGTGCAGAGTATTGATCGCACCACCGGGAAAGCACTACATTCACTACATTATATGCATTAAGTCTGCTCCAGCACTCCAGGCATGCGATCTCACCGGTGTTGGATCGTTACGTGTGAAGCACGTGTGCCTTATTGAACTATGACCTTGTCAGCAGAGTGTTGTCAGCTATCTGTGTTCGTTTCATGAGGATGTGTCCACCGAAAACATGTTGTTTCCCTCACGTGAGATTAAAGGTTTGCAGAGGACCACATGGAACCCCAATGGCCCACTGGGTTGGTATTCGGAAAGTGGTCGAAACCACGGGTCAATTCTCAGGTTCCATGTTAGTTTGTGGCGGGGTACTCATTCCAGGTCACAGAGGATTGAGATGGCACAGACCCCAAGTTTGGTGGTTGATATGCAATCCCATCTAAAAGAAACCACTGTATACTAGTTTTGCTGCTTTTAAGCTTTGTGTGGCGTTGTCTCTCGGTTTCTTTTGCGCTGAATGGAAGATGCAGGACTCGCTCCACGGCGCGCTGCGGCTCCGAGACGAATGGGCCATGTCAGACACTGGAACCGCAGAGATATGTCATGTATTTTTATGAAGGTGATGTTTAATGTTCCCTATAATATTGGCATTATGGGTCAATCCCCTTTGGGAAGATCTGGTTGATTTTCTGTCCAGCTCCTGGAGTTACAAATTCCAAGATAAATCAAGATAATACCATCTAGTAGAGCTCCGGTTGACCTTTGTTTTGATAGGACGTTTGACCAAAATAACAGGTGGTTGGTCTAAAATAGAGGGAAACCAACAAAGGCACCAGGTACAAAAGAAAAAACACATATTCTAATATCTGGGATGTTCTTTTTTAACATGTCAGAGTGGCTTTGGTCATGTTTTGGACCAGGTGGATGTTGCGCATGTTCGGACGCGGGTGGATGTTGCGATCTCGCAGTTTGACATCAAACATTGAAGCATGTATAGCTTGTTGGTTCAGGATGTATAGCTTGTTTGTTCAGGGATCTTTGTATGGCGAAAAAAGGGCGAAATCTCCAAATGTTCCAATGGAACTGGCTTGGCTTTTATAAGCCTGTATTTCAAAACGTGAGCCGTTGGCCTCGTTAAGGTGAGCTTTGGAACTGGACCTGGACCGTCGCCTGGACCTGCGAGCTTTAGAGAAAAAACCTAGGGGGGGTTCTCCAAGACTGGTGGGTTCCAAAGCCTCAAAAGATATACTTTCAATGTGGACTCCCCATGACTTCAATCCATCATTCATCCCAAACCGATCCTCCGAAAGAGCTGGTTCACTTAAAGACAGAGTCTTCGGTTTCAAAGCACGGTCACCATTGGTTTGATGGTCTTTACCGAAAATACCATATTGGTTTACTAAGGATTTTTACATGATAAAAGCCAGGTCTTTGAAGGCTTAAGGGTTTTTGGTCGAATTTTTTTTGGGACCGCCGCTCGAGCGGAGGACCTACTGAGCAAGGCTCCGATGCTCGGTCGTCTAAGGAAGAGAAGCTCAAGGAGCTGAAGCGCATCCAGCGCAGGAGCACCGGACGGTGGTTCCTGAACAGTTCCCCGAGTTGGAGGATCCCTAGGGCTCACCCCACATCAGGAGAAGGTGGTTGGTTGGGGTACCATGGCGGGTCTAACCAGCGAACCTGAGGATATGGTTGGAGTCCGAGTCCGGAGATGGGAAAAACCGTGCACGGAAGGAGAGGTGACGCATATGTTTTCAGCCTCAAGGCATCCGCAGCTTCCTTGCACGAGGGTACGATGGAATGACGGGACCCGTTTCACGAAGCCCTGGGGCTTCGCCGCTTCGCCCTGCAGTGATCGCTTCGCCGAGCACAGCCTCTCAGAGGGTCCCAGTGGATCAGGTGGCAGTGGAAAAGGGAAGAAGCTGGCTGCAGTGACGTGATCGATTCACCCTCACATGTCCGGACGGCATCGGTGACCCAGAATCCGCAGCTGAGCATCCGCCGGCGTTTGGGCGCTCTTCAGCGTTTGGGCGGTGTTGCTCCACGGTTTGCTTTACGGTCCTTGGAGGGGTCCGGAGTCGACGAATGGCACTCCAGACATGGTTACCCCTAGGGCCTAGGGCTCCAGTCATACCTTCGTCAGAAGGTAGGACTGGACCTTCTAAACCCTCCCCAGTCCCACCTTCTAAGAAGGTACGACTGGAGCCCTAGGGTACATGGATTGTTGGGATTGGAATAAGTCCACTCATGGGCGCTTCGTGCAAAGAAGGAGTCCCATGGTGTTGGGCGCCTCTGTGAACAAGAAACACACATGTCGGTCGCTTGAAAACCATCCTCCCGATGAAGTAGATCCCCAAAAATGGATCTCCATCCTTGTTTTTTGCTGATAGGATGATTTTTCTTATCCCATCATATCCCAGGCTGCCAGGCTTGGGCGAATCCCCTGAAACTGGGGAAGATCGAACAAACAGATCTTTGATGCTTTCCCGATTCGACCGCCAAGTCATCGGTCTTCATCGCTTCCACCTCCCCATCTTCCTCCTTCGGATTTCGTCCGTCCTCGGCGCCAGGATGTCCATTGGAAGCCGTCGAAGCCTGAAGTCAGCGGTCAAGAGGCGACGGACGACGAAGACGACGACGAGGGGGGCAGGTCCCATGGAAAAAAAGAAAAGAACGATCCGAAAAGGGCAGGAGGAGTGACCGGTGGTTTTGTGGGCAACAGGTGGTTTTAAGGATGTTTTCACGGTGAGGTGCATGTGTTGTTTTCCACCACCCGAGCTGTGTGACACCCAGAGACTGGGGAAGACGAGGGTAGTCAGACCCGACGTTTGTCCCGGCTCGACAGCATTTTGGTCACAGAAGGGGTTGTGACAAGATGTAAAGACATCTGAACAAGCTACTATACATGAGGAGTTGATGCTTTAGGCCGGTAGTTTGCTCCCTCTATCACTCTACACAAGCGGGAGACGTCGCCACGGTGGCACTATCCACAGGCATAGAGGGGCGGGGCATAGAGGGCAGTGTTGTTTCGCATTGATTGGCAATGGCCTGCACCCTTATAGCAATGGCCTCCAACATACTACCACAGCGATGGCCTCCACCCTAATTTAGTGGTTTCAGAGCTTGTTTTTGGACTCAGCGACCTGGCCTTGCTTGCGCTCAAGGATCCAAGTGCATTTCTGAGGCTGGAACGAGCCTACCCGGTCAGTGGATCATCTTTCACCTTTTTGGGGGGGGGGGCATTGGTTTTTCTCAGTTAAGCAGAACCGGGTTTTCCAGAAAACTCGGCAGATCGTCGCTGATCCAAAACCAACCACCGCCCACCGGACATTTCTTCGTCGGATGTTTCAGCTCTGGATGATCAGCGGTTTCTTTGATGGTTTCTTTGGGGGATTTGTCACGGTTCTTGTTGATCACCGTCTTTAACAGCTTGGGGGATTTGTCACGATGTTTTCAGCAGGATTGGTCACGGTCCGTCTGACGTGTTCTTTTGGATCGCGAAGAAGACGTCGTGGCTTCCACGTCGAGGTGTTCGTTTCGGTCGACGGTACCGGTGCTGGCTCGGAGCGACGGGACGGGAGCAGCTGGGTTTCGGCAGGCAATACTTGGTGCGGACCGAACGTGAAGATGTGCCCTGCTACGTTCTGTGCCCCAATTCTTGGCGACGAATCTGTTGGGACTTCTTGACCTGCATCTTCATCCTCTTCGAGCTGCTCAACAGCACGTGGTTGCCGTCTCTGCCAAGCGAGGGACACCTGAGAGGTTTGTCTCAGGGTCTCTCTATTTGGACATAGACGGTATAAGGCTCATGGAAACGCATGGAAAGGCCCTAGAGGCCGTAGTTCTTCGGTGTTTAGGGCATGTCTCAAGCTCCAGTCCCCGGAGCGCGCTTTTAGGAACCAAAACATCGACTGGAATTTGGGTTCATTCAAGCCACTGAGGAAACATGCAAGATGACATGCCAGCATGTGGCGTGTTAAGACCAAACACTGCACTGTCGCCTTCTGGCATATCTCGTTTGTACATCAATATATGTGATGTTACAATGTGTTGCGAAGTTTGTCTTCTTTTTCCATAGCTTTTGATCTTCCAGTCAAAACCTCTTCTGCCCAGTTAGTTGCCTTTCTACCAGGAAGCTCAGCCGGCCTCGTATCTGGATGGAAACACAGGGGCCCAAGGACCCAAACATGTCCCGCACGGGAGTGCGTATGCGGCAATGCGCATCGCATGGAAGTCCCATGGTACCCAGTACTGCATGGCCAGCCACACCAAGTTAAAAGACCACCAACAGATGCTAAGCTTATTGCACTAGGATGCACAGACACTCTATTGACCAGGACACCTGTGAAGTACAAGGAAACCAAATGCAACACAAACACAGCTAGCACACAGCAGGAAACACTGCTGCATTTTTGGGGGTGTCCATCGTCCCCTCAAAATGGACCTTGTTTTCATCTTGTTTCCCGTTCTCCTTCGTGTCAGTCGTTGGAGCGAGCTGCAGAGGATCTCCATTTCACCCTTGCAGCTCTACCGGATGGGCGAGCTCTTGCGGAACACCACAGATCTCCTGCAGTGGATGCTTTTTCAAGCAATGCTTTGGTATCCACCGGTTTTCGGCGTGCAGTACCGATGGCGCAGGGACGGGAATCTGACATGGGAGATGTGCCCCAACAAAAACGACCGGTTTGAAGATGTTTTCCCTCTCCATTCTCATGTTTGGGAAGACAGACAACGACCTGTGTCACCGGTGCTTCAGTCCGCTTCGGGAACAAGGTCTGGCTCGGTTTGGCCAAAGCACATCCGACGTCCAACGAGACTTCATCCAGCCTAGGAATTCGGGAACGACCTACTACCAGTAGCAGCTGCTAGCTAGTATACGAGCATACTAGTAGCTTCTTGTTCGGAGGTAATGCCCTTGTGACATCTTGTGACTAGGAAGAACATGCCCTTGACTGATAGGTTCCCCAGCGCTGCGCAGGGACCCGTTTCACTCACTTTGGAGCGACCAGGGGAGTGCCCCCAAGCCCGACAGCTCAAGCTGGTGCTTGCTGAGGTTTCGCTGGCACCCTGCGTGTTGCGTCGTGAATGTCGTATTGCCGGCGAAGGAAGACTGCACATGACTGTTTTGAGGACTAAATGATAGGATCATTCATGATCATTGTATTGATTGTTAGCTTTTTTGACAAAACTAAGGTTCTCCCCACTTTTTTCAGAATTGGCAGCACGAAAATCAGCGGTTGGGAAGTGGGAAGTGATAAACACATGGCTGAGGATTTCCACTAGCTTTTGGCTCTTGGACATTGTGGTGTCCTTCTTTTCGGCTGTCTACCTGAATGAGACGTTGCTTTATCGCCTTCGTGACATTGCGTTCCACTACCTGCGCTCCTGGTTTTTTCTTTGACGTGGCCATGCCCCTTGTGCAGCATGGGGAGCTGTGGTCCCGCAAGACATAAAGGTGGGACATGCTTTCACGCGGGGGCCGATGTTTTTCATGAGTGATGAAGAAAGTTAAGTTCATGTCAACTGTTTATTGTGCATTTGCTGGTTCTGCTTTTGTTTTGAGATCAAGAAGGGATCTTTTTTGCAATCAGTCCTTGTATTAGGACCCAAGATCCTGGCACTAAGCGCTATTAAGCGCTGGACCAAACAATAAAACAATAGGAGGTGGCTGTGGGTCCAAAGTTAGCAAGTTACACATATAATATATAAGGTTTTGACTCTCCCAACCGCATATCACATCACATAAGTCACATAATCAGCAGCCAGATGAACGAGTACTCCTCTTTTGTTAACCAAACACTTTGTGACTCCAATGGATGGAATGTTTACCTACATTGCCTGTTCAACCACTCCAATGGAAGTAGATAATTAATATACTTAGAGGGTCTGAAATATGTGTTATATATATATATATATTTCTTGCGACCACTGACCATTCACCACGGTGAGGTCCCGATTCCCAAAAAGAAGTGCTTCTGTACCCATGTCATCCATGTAAATGTAATTATAGTTACTGTCTACATCAATTCACCCCATCAACATATATCCAAATGACCCATCCCATGTCGGTAAGCATTCCATATATGGTCTGGGCGAGGTTGATTCCCGATCTCATCGTGGTCTTCCTCCCGAACTTCAACGACGGCCCTGCGAGCGTGGTTCGCATCGTGCGCTTCCGGCGGCTCGTGCGGCTCATCCGGTTCCTACAACTCATTCGACTGTGGAATGTGGTCCAAAGCGCCTGGACGGCTGTTTAGTAAGGAACAGAAAGGACTTCAGATGGATGGAACAGAAAGTGACAGGTGCTAGCGGCGGCGATGTTTTTTGGGGTCTGAAAAGATGGATGGATGGATGGATGGATGGGTCAGATCATTTGTGTTGGTTTTTCCTTTTCGCTGTTCTCCTGGATTGGTTTTGCACGGGACCCAAAATAGATGGACAGGTTTGGAGCGGCAAACAGGGCTGGCGATGATTCATGTGTTTGGAACCAGCTTTTTACCACACAACTGAAGTCCCTTGTGGATTCATTCTCTTGAGTTGAAGGGCTTTGCATTGGACAATGGCGTTTTGTTCATAACCTATTGGAGCGCTGGTCGTTGAGCCTACGACCAGGTGATATATCACATTTGCCTTGAATCTGTGGAAGTGCCCATGGAGGTGTTTGGATGGCCTCCAACCTACTGCCGATGGCCTCCAACCTAATAGGGATGGCCCAACCTACTAGCGATGGCCTCCAACCTAAGAGCTATTTGGGTATAGGGGTATCGGTGAGATGCACCTTGGTGCGGGGCTGCGCATCGAAAATCAGGCTACGCATCGCTCGAGTATCGAATGACCTTTCTGAAGACCAAGCCCCTTGGCACCATTTGTGAGGGGAGGGGTCGTTGGGTCTGAGCACGGCCAACTCCAGATCCAGAGGTGAAAGACATGCGGTGGCATACATTGATACTATATATGTCCTTAGTAGATTCCATCATTGTGATTTCCCTGAGATGAGAAACATCCATAACATGAATAGACGTGTCTTCCCGTACACATTAGGCAGTCTGGCATGAGTTGCGCAACTCTAGGAGAAGCGTTCTGGACGGCAAGTCTGACAGTCGTTTCCACGGCAGAGCCGAAGAAACCAAGAAGCGAAAAGGGCTTTGCTGGGAGCAGGTGTCTATTGCAAGATATTGTAAATTCCGAGTTCGGCCAATGTCCTCAAGGTCAGTCGTCATACCCACCCATGCCGTCGTCATAGCTGATTTTTACCAGCCCAGGGGCCCAGGGGCCTTGTTTCTTTTTTGGTTTTTGTAGGGTATAGTCTAATTAGCAAGAAAGATTGACCTTATATTAATAACTATTTGATCGATTGTGACGATAAGGACCAAAGTCCAGGTAGTCTGCAAACTCTGCAAAGCAGGCTCAAAGACTTTACTTGGATCCTTCTTTCTCTTGCATCCTCATTTGCCATCCTTTGCCCATCTCAGAGCCCAAGTCCGAACCTGCCACTGGCGCTTCTTTCCGCCACTTCTTTCCGCCACCCCAAAGCACCCGAAGACGGAGGGACCAGCCGTCGCTCGGAGAGAACGGCCGTGCCGGCGACGGACGTCTGCAAGGTTCGGATCCTTGATCCAACCGGTGCTGACGGTGACGGTCATCATTGGCTTGTCCGTCCATGTCCTCGGCAGCTTGTGGCTGCTGGGCGGAGATGTTCGGATGGATGGTCGAGGTCTTGCAGGGGTTGAACGAAGGAGGATTTTGCAGTAGGTTTTGCAGTCTCCGGAAGCTCATCCGCTTTGAATGTTCAGATTGTGGAGGACGTTTCATCTTTCATGGGCACAGTTTCCGATTTTGAGACATGGAGGTGGATTAGCAGACTATGGACATACCCTGACATACCCTCCCTCCAACAAACAGGGTGGTGGATTGACCATGGCCCCTTGGATGACCATGAATTAATCATATACTAACAGGTGGTGTCCACTTCGATGAATGTTTCAGGGAGGGTATAACATGATATGAAAGACAATGTTCATGTGCACGCATGGGAAGTTCACTCAGAAAAGCACTTGGAACATGGCAGACTGCTCTTTTCAGAACTCTGTCGTTATATTTGCCATCTATCAAGGGTGTATCAAGGCGTTGTGTAGAAGACCGTCACTCGTTTTGCTTGTCGTCGCTCTTCGCTCTTAGCGCTAGCGCTTACAGATATTTCGACACCATTTAGCCCAGTCGGATGGTCTATTGTTTCGACCCCCTTTTGCTCTTTTTCGGCCCATGTCCCATGTACTTGGAGGCCAAGGACACAGACACTTTCAGGCCATGTTTGGCTCTGAAAGGATGCATGTTTGGGAGACCCCAAAGCGTGAGCCCATAGTCCTCCGAGCTGATGGCGAAGAAGGGGCCATGAAGAACATGCCGATCTCACATGGTCATACCATGTCATACCTATAGATCTTCCATGATCTTCGAACTCTCCAAAATGTAGTTTGCGTTTGTCAATATGTTTAATCGTGCTAAATCTATAAAACCAGCCCAAGGGCAGAAATGTTTCATAGTTCCAGGATGTTCTAGGTATAAATAGGCATGTTAAGCACCTATTCAAGGATAAGATAAACCAGATCTGCCCATGTCTTAGACCTTGAAAAATCAGCCGACCATCCGGGCGGGACCAGATGCTAGGACGACTTTTGTTGACGTCCGAGTCGATGTCCAGCGGGCCTCAGGTATTACGTGGGCGATGTGGACGGTGGTTGGGTGCTCAAGGAAGGCTTGCATGAGGTGTCCATTGCACGGCAATATACGCGCAGCATGGAGTGCCTTTGGTCGCCAGAAAGGAGGTCAGCACTAGCACGGTCATTACTAGCAAGGTGCTAGTGCCAAAGCTCCAAGGTAGCTCCTGAGAAGATAATCAGTTAGACAGTGGGACCCTCCAAATTCACCCGAACACACACTGGCCACACTCATTGTGACCCAGGGTGTGGCCAAGGGAACTGATGAGCAAAGACCAGCAACAGGGCACCTTGTCATTCTCGGGGCACCTTGTCAAACCACCCGATCTCTCCGAGCTGGCTGCCAGGGGGGTTCTGATTGTAGGCCAACACACCCAGACAGGTGGCGATCTGCAACGAAGCAGCTTACGGGAGTTCTATAGGCCTTTTTTCGGCTGCACCCAACATCCCGAAGTCGGAACCGGCGCCCAGCGTTCCGGTCGCTACATCACGCGCTACCGAACACCGTCTTGCAGTGGATCCCCCCCACCGTCGCCCATGTATACCCAGACACGACTAATGGGACTGCCATAGGACTGCCGCCCCAGAAAGACCCCCCTGGCACCACCCCAACTGATTCACTCGATCATGACGCAACCCGTTGCTGTCGGTGGCTGCAACGGCCGTATACGTCCGACGTCCTGTTACCTGTTTTCGGTCAACGAGTATCACTATTTTAGAGAAAGCCCTGCAACTTAACGATCATCCACTGTCACTGCCAGGATAGTTACCTATATTGTCTATCACCCAGTTAGTCACCCAGTTATATAGACATAATCCAGGCAATAGATGGTATAAGCTGGTGACCAACTGCCAGCAGAATCTGCCTCTGCCAGCAGACACCGTCTCCGCGCCTCCGTCGCTTGCGTCTCCGTCTCCGTCACTCCGCTCGTTCCGTCGTCAGGTGGGCCTTATCGAAGCTTCCGCCCTCGGCGCTGCGAGTCAGTGTGGAGCTCCATACGCCTGCGGAGCGATGGCTGGGGATCTTCGGTACAGGCGCCGACCACGTCGGTCGAACGATCGTCGCCGATGGTTCGGACCGTTCGGTGCCGATGGTTCGTTCTGAACGCTTCGTGGGGTGCGATGTTTTGGGGAGGTGGTGGTTGGTTTCACGCGTTTTTCACCATGCAAGGCGGAGAACAGGACCTGGAGGTGAAGGTTCTTGGTTGTATTGCTACATGAACTAAACTGTAATCATTAATTAGCGCCTAACTCAGTGGCCTAACTCTATCACCTGCTCAGCATCTCACATCTGACCAACCCCAAAAACGTGTGTTGTGGCTGTTGTGGACAGGTGCCAAAAAGGTACTTGATAATGTCTTGTCCGGTTCGTTTTCCGGGAGATGGTTTTAGTGTTACGTTGGGCCATTGGGATCTTCCCAAGGAACCGAGGAGATAGTGCTCGATAGTAGTGCTCAATTGGACTGTGGGTTGGACTCCATGCATCAAAGCAAAAGTCGAGTGGAGAGAACGAAGACTGGCAGAAAGGTTGTGCTTTGCGAACGCACAAAAGCCAGCTATAGCGCCACTGGAAGTATGGCAGAACCTGGTGTTATTGCAAGAGGACATGGCACCTGAACATTAAGAACCAAAAAATGTATTCGTACCATAATGATCTCCAGAGCAGAGAATTCCAGCTCTTAGATATAATATATATAATATATATAGAGAGAGAGAGATCGCTCCGTATACGCACTCATACGGACTCCATAACGTCTTCAAGACGAAACCAAAGCCGTTTGGGTCACGCTTGTGAGGTATGGCCTTGCTTTGCGGCTCCATTTTTGTAAGCTTCTTGACCAATACTATGGCCGATGTGGCTCGCGAGAGGAGACGAAGTAGGGACGTGGGGGCGTGGAAGTGGTTTTTACATGAGGAAACTCGGTCTGTTTTCGAGTATCAGTATGGCAGAGAGAGGGAGAGAGATCCCAAATGTTCAGACTCAAATCCAAGATATTTTGGGAGTTGCATCAGATCTTCTTTTTGATCTACAGTAAATCTAAGTGTTGGCATCACAAAAGATCCCAAAAGAATTGTGTTTCTATGTTTTTCTCATTTGCAGGACTCGAACCACCAAGATCATGCAGTCCGTGCGGAAGTATTGCTCCATGCACGGCATCTCCTACCGACACACGATGCAGATGCGTCGCTACGTGGAACACGAGCACAGGCGGAAGGAGATGAACAGCCACATGCCCCTCCTGGAAGATTTGCCCGAAGGCCACGACACCGCAGGGGCCACGACACCGCAGCGATGGTGAGAGAGAGCAACCACCCGACAGCTCCGGTAATTCGACCACCTGGTACCCACCCGGAGAGCACCGAGCCGGGAGTGGAGGTAGTTGGATCTCAGCGGATGTGTTCTTCTCTGAATTCTGGTCCTTTAGCTGAGTAAAGCTTCAACTTGGGATAAAGACCCAATCAAAATGCTGGTCCTTTGCCATCATTGAGTAGGTCTTTTTTATGATCAACTCCACTAAAGCGAGGTCTTACACCTGTAGGGAAAGAATTTGGTTTCCTGTCCAGTGAGGTTGTGAAACGGGTAGGGAGTCTCTTGGAATCACTCCATTTGGAACTTCCAGATCAGTCACGTGCGGACAATTCTCGAATCCCTTCCATGACATGACAATCCGCCATGGTTCAATCCTAGATCAACTCCTACAGTACAGTAGTAATTAGATCTCCCGAAATAAGAAAAAGAGAACCTGCTTACTACTATACACTCGAAATCATCATCATGGTGGAAGCGGATGGCACCACCTAGGACTGGTCTTCGGAACGTGATCCAAGCACTTCCATGCTCCAGTCGGACCTTCTTAGAAGGTGGGACTGGGGTGGGTGCCAGGAGGGTCCAGTCATACCTTCTAAGGAGGTACGACTGGAGCCCTATAGGGTAAGTGAGTCTAGCTCATTATGACCAGTCCAAGCCGGTCCAAGCCTTGCTTGTCCTCTTGCTCATGGGCAGACAGTCCGATGGGAGCTTCCCGCTTCCGCTTCCAGGCATGGTCCGGGAGCTGTTCCAAGAGGGCCGCACGCAAACGTTGCACAACCACGCCTTCTTCATGGAAACCTGGAAGAATTCTGAGCAGACCCTGTTGTTTGTTGTTTGGAAAGCCGCATCCAGGTCTTTTCAGATAGCAACATACAGTGACCTTGAAATCTGTGTGCGCATACAGTATCTAGATGTACATCTATTACATGTTCATTGTTATATCAATTCAACACTTAAGAGTTCTCTGTTCACTGAAGTTGTATCAAGAACTTGACTTTCCCATGTTCACTAAGTTCATTTGCTGGGTTAGATGTTGTTGTTTGCTGTTTTGTTGTTTAATGGGTCTGATGGCCTAGCTGGTCAGAGGGCCTAGCGGCCGCATGCATGCTATCCGAACGAAGGAGATCGGCCTGGCGGATTCGGCCATGGAGCTGAATCTGTGCTCCTTGGGACGTCCAGGAGTTGGACCGTTTGGACGTTGGGAGGAAACCAATGCTGAACATGGTTGGGAAAAAAGAACAGCTCCAAGAACAGCTCAGTTGATGGAAGTTCATGGAAAAACCAGCTGAGAATCGGCATCAGAGGAATCATGGGCAAGTTTTGCCACCAGCAAACTTGATATGCAAACAGCATGTTTTCCTCTATATCACGCATGGGTGTTCCTTTTTGGGGATTCCTAGGTGTTTTGTTTGCAAATGGTTTGGGATTCCGATCATTTCACAAATCATGGAGTCCTGATTTAACATCGTTCAGGGCATCATAACTTCTTGATGGGATATTGATTTCTTGCTATATTGAAAAAGGTTTTTTTGAACAGCTTGATGCTTCTCAGAGGTTCACAGAGGTTCAGTTGTCATGGGAGACTTCCCAAAAAGTGTGTTAAAAAGGAAAGACAGAAAACATAGACATACACGCCCATCCAATATGATTGGTTCGGGTCTCCCTATCAAACATGCTTTACCAGTGTCCAGTGGCACAACCAAAAACTGCCAAAGGCCCTTCGGACAAGGTCGAAGCACCCAGAACAAACATCATGAACCCAATAGCTATAGTTGTTTGGAACTGATATCCCACTCCATGTGTTCAAATTGGATCAGAAAAATCCAGACACTCCATGTATGGCATATTTACATACATTGCGTTGGTTTTGGCGGGGTAAATGCAGGTAAATATGCCAGTCCCATGGAGTGTTTGGGTATAGCATATTACATTGAATTGATCCTTCTTCAAGCACAACGGTCCTAGTTGTTCTGTGGGACTGGAAGCTGGATCGAGACATGGTCGGACCCAAACTTCTGTCCAGGTAGCCATGCTGTCTCTGAGCTGTACCTCTTAGCAGGTGGGGCGGCCTGCTCGTGTGCGCCCATGCCATGGACGGTCTCAAAACGGAGGTGGAAGGGTGAAAAAATGGCACCCAAACAAGATGATTACAAGAATATCGTATCATGATGTATCATGAAGACTCTTGACCATATTTCAACCCCCAAATCCTGAAGAGGTTTTACCATCCATGTGTTGTGGGAAATTCATCAAAGAGTCTACATGATATGCTTGTGGGGGATTCACTGGTTCATTACTGGCTCGACCTTCTAAAGTGGGCATACGTTCTAAAGCTGCCACGCCAGGAGTTTTCATGCACCCCTTTGGATGTCAAGTTTGCTTCTTTCGTCCCTTCTTGTTGACACTGACATGCTTGTGATGTGTTGCAACTCTTTCATCCCCCGCTGAAGAGCACCCAAAAAGTTCCAATACGCCCTATTAGAAGCCGTCTTCCGGACGAGGACCAAAAAGTAGTCGCGAAAAAGTAGTCCGCGTAAGCGTAAGCATCCACGCTTCACCGCCGCGTCCACGTCATGTACGCAGTGATATTCCTTAGACGGATGTTCCAGAGCTGGCAACACGACTAATGGGACTGGCAGTCCTGAATCCATGCAATATGGGGTGGTGTACATGGGGGGTCAATGTAGGTAAATATGCCAGTCCCATGGAATGTTTGGGAGAGATGTTCTTTCGCTTCAAGTGCAAAGTGTCTTGTGCAGATGGCTGATGCATGCTGCTGTGGAGGTGACATCATCTTTGATACCACCAGCAAGACTGAAGGGATGTACCTCATCGGCGCGGGAAACAGCATCTACTTCTATTGGTCGGAATCCACGAAGATGAGCGCTCGCAGATCGAGGAGGACTGAGACTACAGGCAGATGTGGAAGATGGGCCGATGGGTGTGACTTTGAGTAGTTCGTGCCGGTTTTCATGGGGTTCCATGTTCATGGTTCATTCCACCGTTTTTCAATTGTACTTTCACAACTGAACAATCTGGTCATGAAGTTGCCGATGCATTTGCCGTGCCGGCATATTTGGTGGTAGTGCGTGTCCTAGGCATTCTCGAGAGAGAATTGCGAAGCTTTGGTTTTCATGCTATGACCAGAGCAATAATTAGCATATGCGGGATCGCTTTCACTTAATCCTATTTTGAGAGATGGGTTCAATGATCATCTCTACCATGCTTCCTCACCTGCAGTGGGAGGCAGCATCTTCCAAAGCATCATGACCCTGGGCACCAGCGGGCCCACCAACACCAATCAGCGGGACCGGAGCTCAACGATGCTAATGGCGCAAACCATGATTCAGGTGGGGCGGGAGCTGGATTCAATGCAACGAAGCGAGGAATGATGAAACGACCCAGGCAGCGTATGTTTTCAGCCGTTGGGCACTGTGGAAAATGGATATTATAATGGATCTATCCCATCTCCCATGCACCGTGGATTGATTGAGACTTTTAAAAATTCCTTTTCGAGCTACGGTGGAAAGTTCGATGCGGTTGCAGTTCGAGAACTGGAGAGCTGTATGTGATCCGTCCAAGTTCCAAGTCCAGCTGCTGGGAGCTCGCTCGCTCTGAACAGATCCAGAGGTTTTCGCCGGCACTCCAGTCGACCGCCACTCGCCGACCTTGTGGGGCGCTGTGGGCCTCTGTGGGCCTTGTGAATACGCTTTTTCGCTCGAAGAGGTCGCCGGCACGTCCATCCTCCATCCACCCGCCGCTCCTCGAAGGCGGGCGAGTATTGCGCCGAGCCGGCTTTATGGGTCAAGGCATGGCGTCATCAAGGACTGAGGCAGAAAACGGATGTGGTGTGAGCGGTGTGGTTGACTTCTGGTCTTTTTGGAACCTGCGCCGTTTTCCTGTGCCTCACATCAGCTCATTGTCGTGAGTCTACTGGGTCCTTCACCCCAGAGCATCTTTGACTCGCTTAAGGACACGGCAGAGTGGCTGTTTCATGGCGTTGGTTCCACATCCTAGACCATCCATGGGACTGGCATGTTTATCTACTTTGATGTACATCGACCCCAGGTCTACCACTCCAATGGTCCCCAATGTAAGTACCTGGACCCGACTTCAAGTACCTTAGAAAAAGACACAGGTACTTACTACGTACTTGTACCCATTGAATCCGAGGTACGAACGGGTCGACTCCGGCCTTCCTTCCTTCCGTCCGACGATCCGGCCTCGGTCCGACTCTGCGTGAAGCTTCTTCTTCCGCGGAAGAAAGGGACTGAACGAGTCGTTGTTGGTTGTTTCGGGGTTCGTTCCTTGTACCTCCGTTCTTTTCTGGGTGAGTGTCACATATGTGGGGTATATATGGGTATATTATAATGGTATATATATGAGACAACCATGGACGGACTCCGAAACCTCCAACTCTGCCACCCTCTCCGCCGTGGGAACACCACGGCCAAACGGACTTCGACCCTCCGCGGATGGACTGTCCACACTCTCCGTGGATGGCGGGGAGGTTGGATGACATCGCTGGTAGGTTGGAGGCCATCGCATTGATGTATGATTTTACTTGAACAAACACCCTGACCTAAGGGGTTTGGGTCCATGTGGCAGAGAGCGAATCCTTGTCCTGGGAGGTCTCATAGGTTCATCTTATAGGTGATAAAAGGTTCATGGTTCATCCAATCTGTCCATCGAAGCCGTGGAGTGAGTTCGCCCCAGGTCCCCCTGACCCCCCCCCCAGGGCAGCGTCCACCCCAGACCAGTCCTGGCACGAGGACAGCTTCAGTCGGTGGTCGAGAGCCGAGCCTTGTTGGTTTCAACTTGCGAGCTCTTCAAGGCCGTCGACGAATGAACGTGAAGAGCTGAACCTTTGTGATTTTCTTTGTTTTGTTTTTGATCAGCGGTATGTCCAATGATACTCCTTGAACCACAAAAAGACACCAAGAAATCATTGATAGGTATATATAGGTATGATTTATAACAACATATCATATAACAAATGTATATAATATATATACATATATCCCTAGAGCTCCAACCATATCCTCAGCTTCGGTGGGCATTATAGTATTCGTCTGTTCTTCTTGCCAGCTCGGAGAATTGGATTCGCCAGGTGTCGGATTGCATGTTATGGATTGGTCAGAGATGTGGGTGGATGTGTGTGTTACTTTTTTTGGGGAAACCTCAAAGCTCGACTTGGAAGGGAAGTAGACCAATCTACCCAGCCGGGGCCAGGTTGTCTCCCTATTCAAATACACACCCATCCAGTAAACATCGTAACATCATGACCTTCCGATTGTGAGTCATGAAGAGAGGGGCACCTTATTTCGGCCTCCAAGCTGCTTCCAGCGGCCTCGCAGGTGCTTGAACACTACGCCAACAGTTTGGCGAACACCATCGTTTATGCGCGGTGCTTCGTTGAAGAACTCAACAAGACCGCGGACTTGTGTAAGCAAGTCACAGATCTACCATTGATGCTTGGATTCACCATCGATCGACATATCGATCGACTGTTGATGAGAAGACCTCACAGACCTTTGGATATCGTTTCGGTTCTCCTCTTCAGGTTCTTTGGGCGACGGTAAAACCATCAACTGTCTTTACTCAGACGACTATATACCTAGAACCGTTCTGTGACCCCTGTTTTAGAGGATCAACATGGATCAACTATCCAAAATACGGCTTGTTCCTATCAAAAGTGAGGTCAAATGGGTTCTATTGGTACTATAGGTACTATATATATATATATATAAGCCCAGTGAAGTAAAGGCCATTTCAGAAATCCGGTCTCCTAGTCAGACCATTCGTTCAGCTTTGACTCATATACAAAAGTCCAGTGGTTTCAGAGGTTGGATGAATGCGATGACACACCAAGAGTTTCTGAAAAGATGAAGGTCCATCTTGGACTGCGCCAGGTACTAAAACAGGTACTGCTCATGACTGCCATGGTGGAGTCTTCACATCTAAATCACCAAACTGGATTGAGTTTCACTGTACCCAGCAGCTTCATGGACTTGGGTGCTATCCATGCAGGAGCTATGGCAGAAAGGCCCCGAAGTCACATGGGACTAGCCACAAGAAATCGCCAGAATCATCTGAAGGGCCGTTCGGCGTTCGGCGGCGGAACCTCGGCGTTCGGCCTTCGCATGTGTTAAGTCTACATGTATTTGACCAGCACCGAACACAAGGGATCACCCAAAAGAAAAGCCCCTACCACTGCTCCGAGAATCTCCGAGAATGCACCACCCCTTTGGACTCAGGTCCATACCATGCGTTTCTTCAACTCCATGTGACTCCTCAAATGAACTGCCCAGACACGTCCCGTCTCTCAGGACTCCCCTGGATGAGGAGCGGCGACGTCCGCACCGCGCGACCTCGGTGCGCAGCTTGTTCTCGCAGTCCAAGGTCTACCCCCGCGGGTGACAGCCGTTTTCCATCCATTCGCTCCGCGTGTCCGCGTGCCGCGGCTCGCGCTCGCGCTCACCGCGTACGGTGGGCCCGGGAAAACGAGCACCCGAAGATGATCAACATCCATGTGTAACCAGAAGGGTCATTGAGTCAACGTGTGAGGTTGCGGTGGATGCTTTCCTGGAAGCCTGAAGTCTCGACTTTGCGACCGGTGACAGGCGATTGGTGCGATGTTGGACTGCCAAGAGACCACAAAAACAACCAGATCTTGGACATCTCCCACCTTCTTCATAGGGAGGGCATAGGGTTTAGGGCATTGCTCGTGATGATTGGGTTGTCAGATCGCACTCCACAAAACGATAAGGCGACATGTGTGTTAGGGGGTTGAACGAATCGACCACCAGTTGATCTTCAGAAAGTACCCTTTTGGCAACTGAAGCTCACGTGTGAACAAGAACATGGGTCCCATTCCTTTGGATTGGTCAATGTGTTAATTGGCCAAGCTCCGCATTTTCACTATGAACTGATGAACGAACTTGATGACTTATGGGACATGCCCAGAACCTTCTGCGAAACGAAGAAGGTTCTTTGTGCGACAGATTCAGACCCGGGTGGGCGCAGGGAGTACAGATAGGTTGTTGTTCCAGTCCGAGGGGTCCTCCAAAACAAAATGATTTGCACAAGAAGTTCGACTGCGGAGGTTCAAAGATCGTTCATCACAAGCAACATGGTGATATGATGGAACCCTAAAATATCGTACCAGTGCCTTTTTCGGAGCAGATCACATTTCATTGCCAGTTCTGCACCACAGGTTGTGCATGCTTTAAACGAAGCAAAGTTCCATTGGCAAGTTTGGTCGATCTCTCTAGTGTGGGGCCGGTTGTTGAGCAGAGATCTCACAACAAAACGTGGACAATTCTAGCTTTGGGATGGACCGCGAGCCATTTGGAGAATTTGCGTTGGACCGCGAATTGGCATTGGACCTTGCTTGGAAGAGGTGATTTTTCATGAATCATCATGAATCATATTTGTTGATTCAGTGAGACCTGGAGATCGTTCTGGCATACTTGTTTTCCCCGAAGACGGCGGATCAGACCTGAAAATTCAGGGATGAGCGCCCAAACAACAGCGATCCTTGAGTTGCCAAGAAATAGACTGAGGGCCGGAGAAGATATTGCCAGAGGATCTTAAAGCTGCAACATGTTCGCAACAGCTAACATCAATGAACTTCCTTTATACATGCAGATCTTTTGGCAAAAAATGGGATGTCCTTGCCTCTCGCTTGGAGAGTGCAAATTTAAAACTATCCGGATTTGGATTGGTTTTGTTCCTTTCTACCTGGCCATAGTAACCAAAGGTTCTGGCTAAAGGTACCTCATCATAAAAAAATACATAATATATAAACGTAAAGGATCAATGTTCAACACTAATTGTTTGTTATTAATATATAATAAATGAATAGATATATAGTATATTAAAAGGAATAATATTGGATATATTTATTTTAAAGGTTATTTGAATTTTAATTATCTATGTTTGAAAATTTATGTTTCTTGATAATTATATATTTATGAAAATTAATCTTTATATAAGGGGTTAATTGATTTGTATTTATATTATTTGATTGATAAAGTGTAATAATATAATTTTTTATTGTAAGGGCTTCGTCCGGGTGCCGCCGACCCCCTTTTTTAAGAGGAATATAGCAGGTGTAGATAGTTGCAGTGAGCATTCCACGTTTTAACCGCGAAGCTGGAAAATAGGATAGAATTCCGCCTACGCGTAACGCAATAGATTAATTTAATTGTTTTTATATATAGACTCTGTAGTTAGAAAACTTGGCTTAGGTTTTTGTAATGAGGCATGTATTGTGTAGGGAAAAACGCCTCTGGAAAAAAAAACCAGATGCAGACGGCGCAAGCTATCCTAGGCAAAAATCGTGACAAGGAATGGGAAAATACTACTCGGGGTTGGTTTGGCGCAATGGGAAAATATTACTCGGGGATTGGTTTGGCGCCATCTACTTTTATAATCCGTTTCGTGAAAGAACACTATAAAATTTTTGGCCCTGAAAGCAGTAAGTTGCGCCATCTACTTGGCAGTATCTATAGGTTTAACTATCCTAATTATGTTTCACACAAGTGTTGTGCTATTTACGGGGCTATTATCGTGCAGCGTTCTGTTATTGTTTTAAGTGCAAGTGTAAGGAAAGGGAAAGGTGAAGGGAAAGGCAAGGGAAGGATAGAGAAAGGCGAAGTGAATGAAGGAAAGAAGAGAAAGGTATTTAAGGAAAGGAAAAGGAGACATTAAGGAATGGATAGCAAAGGAGAAAGGAGAGAGAAAGAGAGAAATAGAATATGAAAGAAGGAGAGAGAAAGACAATTCAAAGAGAAGAACATGAAAAACAATTGGAATTTAACAGAGAGGTTGTCTATAAAAATTAACGATTTATATTAGTGTTCTTTGTAGAAGATGGCGTAAGTCTACTCTGTGAATGGGTGGAATGCTATCTATTATGTTTGAGGATGCATAGGTATATATCTTGTTTTCCACGGTTTGTCGCGTGCGCTTTTGGCACTTTCTGGTGCTATCGATTCGTTTCCGGATATAGTTATTTAGTCTGAACAAGGTGTATATGTATTAGTGAAGTAATTATGCACCTATTTCTATATACCTATATAAGGCTTAGGAGACCTTATTCTGACGCATGATGACGTATGTGGGCGTGTATGCGTTAGACCGTTCCCTTTTTGTGGTAGCCTTTTGGCACAAGTAGCCCTCGTCAAACCTACACATGATATTATCACCAAGACATTCATAAGCAATTTAACGTTCCTGGTGAGTGCGTGTTCCTGCCATGTTGCCTGGATGACGGCTTACACGAAGCAGCCGCCCGGAAGATCCTGACCTGTTGGGGGTGGGTTTGGGAGGTTGTCTGAACTGGCCGGGAGGAGCTCTGAGAGTGTGAGTGAAGGCCCAATGTCATCCGGTTGGTGGAGTGAGCTTGAAGCTGTTCTGAAGGTG
>CAXAMN010025117.1:135999-146296 GCA_963970005.1 Durusdinium trenchii | reverse complement strand
CAACCGAATTTCCTTGCCGGTCTTTGATGGAGCATCCCACTGTTCCGTGACATGGCATGACTTTCAGGTGATTGCAGCCGTACTCCACACAGGAGCTGAGCCGACCTCTGGACACTACCGTGCAGTGCTCTTCAACTCAGGCAATGGATTGCAATGCGACGACAACCGTCCCTGCCAACGTCTTGTCAGGGATCGTACCTTCTATGAGGAGGTTTACATGTTGTGGTTGGCACCATGGGCTCAAACCTGCCAGGAATACCGCATTCCATTGCCGAACCTGCATACGCTCCAGCAAGCCACCCTGGCAAAGCTTATCTCCACACATTTCGACTAAGCCTTTTGCATCTCGATGGCCAATGATGCTCCCAGAAGCATCCGTGCTAGCACGCGGCCCAACAACACGGGCGAGACGACCCGTGTTGCCGGCAGATGAATGAATGAATTGAATTGATTTTATTGATAATAAGTAAAATATTAAATATTAATATATATTTCTTAAGGATATTGAATGATTAATAAATATAATATTGAAATATTATATTTAATAATTGAATTGATTTTATTGATGAAAAATATTTTTAAATGACATTATATATTTGTTTGGATTTATATAAATATTGACGGAATTTTAATTTTATATTATTTTGAATATATATATGAAGAATTTTTTTTTCGTTATTTCTATTTATAGATATATATTTATAGTATATTTAGGATAGATTGGAAATTAATTAGATATGTATTTATATAGGTTTATGGTGATTATATTTATATTTGGATTAATTTCTTTAATTAATTTTATGTATATTTCTTATATATATATATGGTTTTTTTAAATTAATTATTCCATAAAATTGCTTTTGCACTAAAAAAAAATATATATATAAATTAATTATATATATTTTTATTTTACTAATATATTATAAAAATAAATTTACATTTATTTACATTTTTATATAAATATAAAATATTCAATATAATTTATTTAAAAATTATAAAATAAATTGAATGGAAAATAATGAATTGGATATTAAACGAAAAATTTTAATTTTTTTGGTGCGTTGCGTGATAATTATTCGCCGAATGAGTGCGCAAAGAAATTATACGAAAAAATTATCGAAATATTGATAATATATTTGATATATGATTATTTGATGATTATATTAATTAGACATATAATATATATGGAAATATATTATATATTGAATTAGCCTAGCTGGAGATCCCAATAGCAAGATACAAACCGGAATAAAAAGAAAAATCTGGAATCAATTGTTGTTTTCATCATATCGACCATCTCTTCCTTGGACATCATCATCATATAATCGGGACACCATCAAAACAAGACCGGCACACCATCAAAACATGACCGCGCCACCATCACATGATCGGGACACCATCAAAACATGACCGGGACACCATCACAACATGACCGGGACACCATCAAAACATGACCGGGACACCATCAAAACAGGACCGGGACACCATCGCAACATGACTGGGTCACAATCAAAACATGACCGGGATACCAACATCACATAACCGGGACACCATCAAAACAGGACCGGGACACCATCACAACATGACTGGGTCACAATCAAAACAGGACCGGGATACCAACATCACATGACCCGGACGCCATCAAAACATGACCGGGACACCATCCGCCCACCAGCTCTGACGGTGACCCGACGGCGCTCGTCCGCCTACTAGTTTTGCAAGACCCCATAGCATGGCTATTGGGGAATTAAATATACAATATTTATTAATTCATTATTACGATTAAATATATAAATGATTTCATAAATAGTGCGGAAATATTAGTGATATACGAAGTTGACGGTGTAGGTGCGCGTACAGTCGAAGCGAAGCAAACGAAAGCAATGATTCACGGCAAGCGAATTGAATGACGCGCGGGCGCGTCGCGGACCGAGCCGGCTTTTGGCTTCATAAGCCCACCCTGCAGTGGGCGAGGTAAAAACAACTTCAAACCTAATGCACAGCGTGCATTTCACATCGGTGGTGCTTTGGGCAAAAGATCACTGGTGATCGGCCAATCATACCTCGACTTCATTTCGGAGGCTTCCATCGTAAATTAAATTGATTCGCTCCAGCGGACCGCGTGGTTCAGCGCAATATGCGCAGCGCCGCAACACCATTCGGTTGCATTCAACCACGGCCTCAATACACTGGCAATCTTGAAAGCGCCAGCATTCTCCATGGCAGGATGCCATCGCAGGAATCCGGTGCGGACATTTGTCCATGTGGTCATCAATCACAGTCCCCATCTTGTTCAGGAGCTTGGAGGCCTGATGGATATACAGGTCGTTCCGCTCTTCCAATCCAAGGTTGATGGCGTTGCGAGCCTCAACCGCCGCAGCTTGGTACTGAGTTGCCTTTTCTTGTTCAACCTTCAGAAGTTCTCGAAGGCGCTGAGGGACAATCGCTTCATCCATCTGCGTCTCAGCATTGGCCATCTTCTTGATCACCTCGGATTTTTCCATTGGAGTCCTCTTGGTCAATCGACCAATCCAAAAATTCGTCGCCAGGGACAGCAACAAGGCTCCTTCACAGTCGCTTCCATTACGGGCACAGCATCAGTCGAGCAAGTGGGTTCAGCTCGGACTTGCTGCAGCAGCAAAAGCCAAAGTACCCACACCAGGAGGTTCGGTCTGCGAATTTTGTTCCCAATCGGCATGCGGCCAGCGACATGGTTTGAGGCGAAGACATAAACTAAGGCGGCTTCATTCGACACAAAGTTGGCATATTCAGTCTAGCCACTCTTGGTACTCATGGAGGTTCCCATTTGGGAGGTCATGCATGTGTTCGGGTAGGTCATATTCTTCATGTTCTCCATGTAGTTCATGCTCACCATGCATGCCATGTTTCTCAAAACCTATTGGTTGGAGGTGATTTCGGCCAGAATTTGTGTCCGTTCGGATTTGGTTTTCTTCTTCCTGGCCTTGAATTCGGGATCCCAGGTCAAATTGAGGCTTGCCATCAGGGTGCGAGCCGAATCCTTAGTCAAGCCATTGGCGATCTGCCGGTCCGAAAACATCCATTTAAGGGTGCCACCAAGTTCAAGTAGCCGCTCCTTCATGACCCTTTTGTCCATGACCGATGAGCTGGTGGCTTCACGATGAAATGAATCGTACAAAGCCGTCGCGTCGGTGATCATGACCGGCTTCAGGGTTGAAGTGACACCACGCAAGTCAATGATATAGTACTCATCCTCGTCAGTAGAGTGTATAAGGTATTCATTCATCATCATCATGATGTAGCCTCCCTGGGAGGAACCATCAGCTCGGGTGGAGAAAACAACATCAAAGAAACACAGCACACTAGTCCTAGGTGGCTGTAGGTCAGGCCAATGTCCTTCTTCTCCTTGGCAAATTTGAGCAACCGGTTGCACGCAGCCAAGGTGCTAACAATGCCATGATTCCCATGTGCAGCCAGAAGTGAAGTGCTACACTGCAAATTCGGTGATGTCTGAACCGTTGGCCATTGAAATGAGCCCAGCAGACCACGCAATCGTAATTTCACGCTCCTTGAGGATGTCAATACCAAAACATTTCTTGTCGTAATTGATGGGTTTCATCTTCTCCAGATATTTGGTCTCATGCAGCTTTCGGCCACCGCTTTCAATCTTTTCCAATTTGAAGCCACAGTACTCCAGAACAGGCTGCTCCTCCTTCCATTCACGGAAGCTGAAGTTGTGCTTGAGCATCTCAACTACTGCCTGATATCGAGGATTGTTGTAGCATCCGGTGCCGAGGAGGTCATCAACATGCATGATGATTATGCCAACCATGCGGTGCTCGCCAAAGCTGTTCACAATTTCATAAATTGGGTCATTGGCATCATAGTTGGAGTCATCAAGCTCAAAGACCAGAAAGGCGCACGGATCTAGTGCATGCTGTCGAAGACCCATCTTGATCAATCGCTCAACGGCCTCCAAATACCAGCCACGTGGTGCATCGATTTGGCCGTGGCATGGTTTCAACAGCAACATACAGGTGTTTCAGAAGGAAATTTAACCAAAAATTTGCGGTCTTGATTGCGACCCTACAAGTCAGCGGTCCACGTGTTTCACTGCACAGTGGTCGCAAGTGACAGCAGCATGGACCTTGAAAGGCGTGTCGTAATAGGTGAAGATGTGTCTATGTTTCCGGCCAACGCGTCAGGATCAGCGAATCCACGCACAATGAGCCAAGCTTTGGCACGTGGTGAGCCGTCCGGGTTCTTGGACCATTTCAGGAGGATCCGGCTTGTGAGAGTGCGCGCAGGATCAATTTCTCGAACCGAATCAAAAACCCACACGTGGCGGTCGAAGAAGCTCTTGGGCTCTTTCGCCTTGGCCTCTTTGAACAATGCACCTTCGTGCGGACCCAACAATCTTTCATTGACACCACCCTTCTCCTTCTTGAATTTCTTCTAACGTACCAATTTCTGATCTTTTCCTCGCTGCTTGGCGCTTGTGTGGTGGTGATGGGTCCAACATACCATCAGGGTCCTCATATTAGTCGTCGGATTCAATCTCGGCCAAAATCCTCTTATTGAGACGGTGCAGATCATAGTAGCGGGTGACACCGCGAGAACGAAGTTGTTGCACTGTGAACAGATTTTGTTGAGCATCATCCAAGGTATGACCAATGCTCTTGATGTCAGCGCGCACACGATGGGGCGCGCATCGAATGAGTTGCATCTTGTAGGCCAGCTAATACACATGGATACGTTATTGACCTTCAGCGTCGGCCTTGTGCTCCTTCATCACAACCTAAGCGGGTCCAAACCAACGGATCTTCACAAATTCAGGTTGTCGAACATTACGCCAGAACCAAACCTTCTAGCCAAGGCTGTACTTAGAATTCAAGCCACGGTATTTGGCTCCCAAAGCTCTTCAAAGACGACGGTCAGCATCAATTTCGATCATGGCCTTTTGTGCTGTAGAGCGACGAGCAAAGTTGATCTCAAAGTCTTCATATCCTCCGAATTATATTGGATTTAGGCGTTCGGTTAGGAGACTGCCGGACAGATGTGGTTAATAGCCCAACACCCATTGGCTTGGTGAGAAGCCAGAGACGGAGATGACGGCGTTCAGCTGAGGAACCACACAGATCAAGGCCGCTTTAATGCCAACTGCATTGAAGTGCTTGTAATCATCACAATAGACCTCTCATTACAATAGATCTCTCATCACAGTATGGCGCCTCTCAACGATGCACAATCTTTCATGGTCTTCACCAGGGGCAATTTCATGAAAAATGTCATAGGCAATCGTCCATTCTTCAAAATCACGGCTGAGCCATCTTCTGCCTTCATCGAAAAAGAATATTGAGGTGATCCAAATAATACAATCCAACCACGTTGGAAAGCCTTCTTCTAACTACTCGAACCGTAGCAACATGGCCACAATGAAGTGAATTGTAACATCAACCACGCTCACTATTGGTAATTTGGTTGAACCACGACGCAGCCAGAAAACATCAGCTTGCACGGTCTGATTGAACGTTGCTGTCGAGGGCATAGCTGATGGTGCAGTACCTATTGGTTTCTTGTACTTGGCGTAAGCAACACAAACATAGGTTTTTGTTTCTTCAAGAATTTAGTCACTGGCTCCACGAGCAGCAAACAACTCTTCCAGCTCCTTGGCGCCGGATGGCCAAGGTTGCGATGCAACTTCTGGACAGCACGAATGACATCCTGCTCCACAGAGGTGTGCAGCTTGAGGAGGTTGCCTGTGATAAGCTTCTGCTTAATGAAAGCATAGCCAGATTCCCACTGTTGTGGAGGTTCATCCAAAGAGATCGCAGCAGCTAAGGTGCTCGCTAGGCCAGGTTGGCAGCCTTCCATGAACTTGGCGCGAGGGCCCATACCAGGCATGTGACCTTGAAGATTACAGTGTTGATGGTCGTCTTGGCATTGTGTCATGGCATTCTGTACGGCCTACTTGGTCGTAAGGATGGAGGTGCTCTTTCTCGCAAGTCACCAGACATCATCAATATCCAGGCACATAGCACCACAGCGACATTGATCGAAGTCAACACGACGATCTGGTAGGTCACGGAGAATACGAGTCTGCCAGGACAAGGTATGCTTGGGTTGCTCAATATGAGCATGCCGGCCACCATGAATCTGTCGGAGATAACCTTCTTCTTGAATATGAGATATCGGTTACGGTGGAATTGCCTTGCAGCCCGAAGGGCCTCTAGCTGTGCTGGTATTCTTCGACCCAAGCTCTGCGTGCGGCTCCATAGCTGGCATTCAGGTGTGAGAAGAACTTCGTCAGGGCATTCTTTATCAAATAGATCCAAGAACTGTTGCTGGTGTGCCAAACGACTGAAATCCCAGCCAATCTCTAATGAGAATTACCGTGCGCTCATGCTCAACCGCCTTCGACATCCGAGAGACTCCACAATATACCTCCCAGACCACTCTCTTCGTCTCTGAGGGATGCAATTGCTTGATGACATAAACAGAAAGGTCATTCACGTGAATGCGCAGCTGCACAGACATTGTCTTGAGTGTATATCCTTTGAGAGCCTTGCCATTCTCAGAGTCGAGGACCGGTTCATCGATCATGCTAAAAGCCTGTTCGGCTCGCTAGAAATCATTCAAGGTCAGGTCATCTTCTTGTGCCATGTTGGGTTCAGCGGTGCGAAGGCAAAATTCAGGATGGTCGGGATCGTAGATGATGTAGTCATGCTCAATAATGAAGGACAACAAACATTCATCCTGCCGGTCAATGGTGGCTTGACACCATTCAGAAGAGCCAAAGCGGATGCGCTTCATGGCAACATCCATAGTCATGCCAAGGGATTCGATGATGGGGCGGCCACACAACATGGGCGTATTGCCCGGCAGCAGGAATCCTTGCATTGTGCCGAATTTGCCATCCCACAAAACGGGCAAATAAGCGCTCCAGGTAGACCAAGAGGCAGCATCACCTTCAAATTGACATCTTCTTTTGCCTCTGGTCATGGCGATCTTGTCGACGGGAAAATGATACTTATTCTGCAGGTGTTGCAAATATCGCCTGAAGGGGCCATAGCCGGCAAACAAGGCACTTCCACCCGGATCCAACATCGTGCAATCTGGTCATTCATGCCCCAGGTGATCCTCAAAGATGATCATGGAGATCTCGTTGTCGATGAGGTGTGGCATACCTTCAGTTGGAGCCGGTCGCTTCTGGCCGATAGACTTGGATCAATTTCGAGGATAATTTGTTGCCCAATACCCTTGTTGTCTACATCTCAGGCAAGTCATATTGGCCTTTGCCCTGCCCTTTGGATCAATTTTGCCGCTGTAAGGTGGATATCGAATGGTGTTTTATTTTTGCCCTTGTTCTTTCCTCCTCCCTTGCCCTTGCGAAACATTGGACTGGATGGAGGAGAGCCATTGCCAGCTGCAAGGATCTAATTATCCGTGAGCGCAACCATTGGGAGGTAGCCTCGAGCCATCTTGAGCTCGTTGAAGCGACGTCGGGCACCAATGTAGGAAGCAAACGCTGCGTCACACTCTTCGATCATTTGTTCAAGATCAAGTCCAGCAATCGTAGTTCACCTCTTCACAGGCCTCATCGGGGTAGTCATCATCTTCGTAATATCATCGCCCCAATTTTCAACATCCTCCCATTCATCTTGAGCGGCATAGGCCTTATTGGTGCCCCATCTTCCTCCAAATTTCTTGTTGCGATCATGGTTCCAGCCAGCGCCCTTGTAGTCCTGTCCCATGATCAGGTAGAAGGATTCGATGACGGCTGTCTTCTCTAAGGTTGGGGCTCACGAATCAATGAAGCTCGCCTCAACAAGCGCCACATTTGGATTGCTTCTGGCAAGGTCACCTTGTGTTGGAAGAGTCGACGGTAGGCCTCCTCCTAGTCATTGATATATGTCTAGCAAGCTTTGACCAGGTGCCCTTTATAGCAGGTTGAAGTAGCCTTCAAATTCGTTAGGGAATTGCACCCTTTCGTCATAGGAGAAGTTGCCGTCGAGCACTTTGAACACTTCTTCAAAAGGTCCGTCCTTCTCCAAGCGTACAGGGACCAATCCTCAAACAACCGCCAGATACGCCCTTGAAGGAGGAGACAACGTTAATCACGCTCTCGGCCGAGCGCTTGCTCAACACCATCTTGCGATGATACAGTTGTATCCGCTGCCTCCATTCGCGATAGTCGGATGGCTACCCACTGAACAAAGGAACGAAGGAGTCCCTGATGTCGGCGAACATCGTATCCATCAAACAATTTAGTAAATTGGAGTGTGAAGGTCTCGGCAGAGAATTGGTGGCAAAAGGTTTATCCCGGGCGATCTGCTCGTCAATGCGGAGAGCGCAACTGGAGCCTCCTTGTCGCTACCAATGCGGAAACACTAGTGGTACACGAAGTCCACGGTGTAGGTGCGTGTAAAGTCGAAGCGAAGCAAACTAAAACAACAACACATGACAAGCGAATTGAGTGACCCGCGGGCGCGTCGTGGACCGAGCCGGCTTTTGGCTTCATAATCCCACCCTGCAGTGGGCGAGGTAAAAACAGCTTCAAACCTAATGCACAGCGTGCATTTCACAAATAAATCAATTTATATATATATATATATCGAATATTTATTTGCAATATTATTTATTCGACGATTATTTCGATTAAACATATGAAAAATAGAAGAATATATATATTGCATATATTATATTATGTAATCATCGTTTAGTGCATCATTTTTTGATTAAATATAGAACAAATATATTGAAAAAACAAAAATTTTCTATATATAAAATTGTATATATTAACATATTTTTTGTCCGAAAGAAAAATATGTCATAAAGATATATATATATATTTATATGATTATAAATAAATCATTAGATATAGAAATTGCGGAGAAGGTAATTGATAATTAATTATCAATAATCAATAATCAATAATAAAATATATTTATGTAATATATATATATCGAAAAATATGGGGATCCTAAAGACGAATTTATAGATATGAATAGGTAGGACCAATCCTATAAAGGATATAAATAATATAAAACTATTGCCTTGTTATATATGGCATCGAAATCTATTATCAATATGAATAGGTTTAATTTTTGATTTTATATATATATATCTATCGTATATATAAGATTCAAAGTCAAATAATTTATCCTTCTTTATAATAAAAAAAATATATAATATTTCAATTATAAATTCTATTCAAAATAATATATCTTTAAATATAATTAAATTAAATACAAATCTAAATTCCATGGTATCCCCTATATATCAATGTTATCGGAAAAATTAAAATATTAATCTATATATATTCCTAGATACATTATTTAATATATTCCCAATGAATTAACTAATTTGCAAAATTTATCACCTTTTAATTATGCGACAACTAAATAAAATTTCCTTATTATTCAATCCAAAAAAATTTAATATATTTATATCATAATCTATAATATATTATATGAATTCTATAATATATATTTAATTATTCCTCCAAAATATAAATATAAAATAAAATAAAAATATTAATATCAATATCAAAAAATCATCGTATCCATTTCATACAAAAAATATAAAAATCAAAAATAATTCTCCAATTTATCATAATATAAGAAATATTCGTTATAATTTGTAAATTTAAAATATTTGAATATATAATTGTAAACAAATAATAATATATTAAATAAATCAATAAATTCATTCTATATATATAACAATATTTTAAATTTAAGAAAAAAACAAAATAATTTCTATTTTATATAATATCCTTGGTCTTCCTCGGCTCCAGAATCGGCAATCCCGGTCCTACTTTCCCAAAACAATATATTAGGAGATCATCAAAATTCTTCTTCTTTATAACAATTAAGGTGAGAACGCGGGACCATAAAGTGAATGTAATAGACCAATAAACACGCACCTCCAAAATCACATATGCCACCCAAATACCAATAAAGGCCGTGAAATAGCCGTAAAATCCCTCAATCATAAAAACTATATAAATCACGTAAAAATTGTAATAGGAATGTGTTCTCTCCATCTTCATTGTGAGGTAATAATTAATATATATTATAAATATATCCCTCATAAAAGATATTTAGTAGCCTAAAACTATACAAAACCAATCCCTAAAGAAAAGCCATGCTTTCTACAACCCTTTGGACGATAAAATTATATATTTTAATAGTCGGAAATAATTCATATTAATATAATAATAAACTACAATTTAATTAATCATATATATAATATATATATATATAAATATGCGAGTGGATCTTAATCAGCGAAGTTTGAAGCTATCACTGACGGT
>CAXAMN010025117.1:87945-117297 GCA_963970005.1 Durusdinium trenchii | reverse complement strand
TCTTGTGGGACAGTCTTGTAGGACACTCTTGTGGGACACTCTTGTGGGACACTCTTGTGGGATACTCCTGTAGGATCCTGTAGGACACTCAGACTCTCTTCCAGCTCCCCAGATACTCCGCGTACTAAAGTTGTACTACAAGGTCGCCAGTTCTCAGCTTCCAGCTCCCCAGATACTCCGCGTACTACAGTTGTACTACAAGGTTCAGCTTCCAGCTCCACAGATTGCTCCGCGTACTAAAGTTGTACTACAAAGTCGCCAGTTCTCAGCTTCCAGCTCCAGAGATTGCTCCGCGTACTAAAGTTGTACTACAAAGTCGCCAGTGCTCGCCTGCATTTCGCGCTCGACACGCACGATCTCCGCAGAGGGTTGCGCGGGCACCCGGCGCGCGGCGCTCTCGCCTGCATTTCGCGCACTCGAAGCGCACGATCTCCGCAGAGGGTCGCGCGCGGACCGGACAAATCGCACTCTCGCCTGCATTTCGCGCACTCGACACGCACGATCTCCGCAGAGGGCTGTGCGCGCATGGGACAAATCGCACTCTCGCCTGCATTTCGCACACTCGACACGCACGATCTCCGCAGAGGGTTGCGAGTCAAGTCTCCAAAACGAGCGTTTCGTACGAGACTTCCTCAAAAACTCACACGTCAAAGTCTGCAAAACGAGCGTTTCGTACGAGACTTCCTCCAAAAGTCAAGCGGAAACACCCATCGGAGCACACACATCACGCAGCCCTGCCAAGCAGTTTCGCGATTCCAGCCCCTCCAAACAACATCCGCTCACATGCCAATCCCAATGTGACAGCGACATTCACCTCTACCACAACTCACAACCTCACGATTCCCTGCGCCTGCCACGAATCTTTCCCCATCCACACGTCTAACGCGCACAAAGTACTGCGCCTGCCACGAAATGTCACCTCCCCTCACACCTCGCAACCTCACGATTCCCTGCGCCTGCCACGAGAATCGCACTTCCACGCCTCAAAACCCGCACGAAGTCCTGCGCCTGCCACGAAAAGTGACAATATCATCGCATGTGAGCTTCAACAAAATTTGCACCACACCACACGTTTAGGAATGATTTCGGCCCGTTCTGAGCACACTGCCATCCACCAGAATCGCCATTTCAGCTGAGACTTGTCACGAAAACACAGCTTCGATGCCACACCCTGCAACGCAAATCCCAATGGCACGGCCACATCCAACACCCCGAAAACACGACTCTCCCAACGCTAATCCCAATGGAACTGCGCAGCAATCTGCAGACCTCACAAAACGCTGCGCCTGTGCAGCGAAATGCATCACGTTTCTTGCGCGACATGTCGGTGTCATGCAAATCACAATGGAATAGCGGCGCAAACTGACACGTGACACATCCATGCAAAGTCACTTGCAAAAGCTTCCCCCAATGGCAGCAAATTTGAGACGCGACGACGACGACACGACGACGAGAGACGACGACAAACGACGAGAGACGACGAGACGACGCAAGCCATGCAAACACAGCTCCAACCCCCAGACCCCCAACTATAAACGGGAACCCTTCGCTACGCATTCGGGAAAAATGTGCCTTTTGCCCTCCCAGCACTGCGGAAACATCACCTACCTGGATCGATGTCTCCCGGGCAAAAAGAAGAAACCTATATCTGGAATCCGCCGTTTTCCAGGAAGAATACGAGGCCGTCCGATGCAGCCGATGAGTTGGGACTGAAAAAAAAGGAGACCCCACCGACAGGAGACCAGGATAACGTCCTGGAGGCACACTGCTGGTAGGTTGGAGGCCATTGCAATTGGGTAACTCAAAAGAAAATAGTTTTCCTTTGTTGAATTCACATCAGTTGGTTCAAATCAAGAATGGCCCAGCCGAGCTGTGGAGTGGGACATTGCTGATCCTCGGACAAAACGGCCTTGCTATGGGCAAGTAGTTGGATGACACAGGCGGATCCAGGTTAGTGGAAAATTGTTTGGAAGAAATACAAAGATAATCTATCATGACCTCGAGAGAAAAGTAAACTTCTTGGACAAGTCAACTGATCCAATGATAAATAATGCTTGGGATTTTAATTGTGAATGTCTTACAGAATGCCCCCAAGAAGAAGCCACGGGCTAGTATAGGCCCGGGCACTGCCAAGAAGGCTATCGATTTTGGAGTTGGAAGAATGATGAAGAATGATAAGTCAGTGAGTGTCCCTCCCAGCTTAACCTCCTTCAAACTGTCTGTGGAAGCATTGCAAAAACGTCTTGAAAGCAACTGATTTGGTCTTCTTGCTCTTTGCTCCTCTTTGTTCATCCTCTTCAGTGGAACAACCACCGGGTAGATGAGACTTGTCAAAAAAAGGCTCTGCAAAAGCCGGTACCGAGTTGAACAACCCACGCGACCAACTACTACCGCGCGACAGTACGCGAGTTGAACCCGCCACCTGTGTGACAGCAGCGAGTTGATCTGCACGGGGCAGTCGGCCACATCACTGGGCACGAACAAATGCCGCCGCGGTGTCCTCGGAACGTTGAAAAAGGCGCTGAGTCGGACGTGGGACGTGGGCGACGGAGTGAATCTCGCAGGAGCGACATGGGACCCCAAATAAGAACACCATGAAAGATCAAAGCTAACAAAGCACCAGGGTGTGTCTTTTTTTTTCCGGGCGTGGGTTCCCCACTCAAGGGACTTGACGTGTTTTGCCTTCACATGCGGACCTGAATCTTTGGAAAATAAGTTATAGTGTATGTCCGGATAAACCATTCAGAACCGAGAACACGACACATGATCACATCGCAAACAAGGTTCCGTAGACGACTGGCAGATCCTAAAATTAATGTCAAAACAAGTTTCTGTGGAACATGACTTTAAACAACAGTTTGTCTCCAAGACCAACTTAAAAATCTTAAAAGTGGTTGATCTGGTTTTGTCGTGTAAACCCCTTAGTGAAACAATGGTTGTTCGGTAAAGGCTATTAGACAAATGCTGGTTCGACTTCCAGGCCATCCGCTGGTTTGTCCGCGGATTCTCCAGGATTGCACGAGTCCACTGGCTTGGTGTTCACGCCAAATGCGCCACCTGAAAATTGCATAACCCTAGAGCTCCAACCATATCCTCAGCTTCGGTGGTTAGACCCCGCTGGCACCCACCCCAACCACCTTCGAAACGGAGGCAGGCCAGGAGCCCAAACGGGTAATGACATCCAGTTTGGCGGTCTAAATACTTGGCACATGTTGTCCTCCGCAACCATCCCATGGGAGGAATAGTTCGTGACCATCCCATGGACCCCAAAATGACCCCCATGAAAACGTGACGATATCCTACTTTATAAGGAGCCTACGAACCTGAAAAAAAGAGCGGAACCAATCCGAACCCGGCTTTTCACCACCTCTCATTCAAGAACCCGTTTTCCGCAATACATTGGATGATGATGGTTAGGTTGCAGGCATGTTGCAGGCCTGCAACTCTCAAATCGTGCAGTTCTTGTTGACCCTTTCCGGCTCCGGCCCGACCTCACCCGACCGTGGGCCGTGGCTCGTATGCAACCGCTGCAAGGTGCCGTCCTGGCGCTGCCGACGGTGAAGCAGAAGAGACGGGGGGGGCCATCATTGCATATATATACAAGTACCGAAGGTTGGGAGGACTTTGACTCAGATTTGTTGATTTTTGTACAAGAAATTATATCATATTTTTGCTGAACCATGGGATGGTTGCTTTAAAGATCTCAATAATTACTAGTCTTACCAAAAGCAACTCAACTTCAGCCACTCTTCAGTGGAAGTCTTTGTCGATTCTCTTCACCGGCATCAACTCCCATCAACTCCCCATTCAATTCTTTGCTGAAGAAAGCAGGGGGATCATCTTACCCTACCCCGGCGCGAACTCCATCGCGCCACCGAATCGGCTCGCGTTGGTCTGTGGGGTTCGCACCACCCGGCTACGGTCCTGCAGCCAGCTCCAGGTGCCGCCCACATCGGGAAATCGCAGTTCCCTGGTCACTGTCAGCGTGGCATGAGTTTGAGTCCACGTCGTCGAGGTCTGCGTCGTCGTGCTGCTGCTGCTCGTGGACGTTTGAGTCCCTACGACTTCGCAGATCGGGTTGATGTTCACGCTCGATCCGCTGGAGAACTGATTGGTGTTGAAGTATCCGGTGAAGCCATCACCTGCCGATGGCAACAACCCATGTTGATGTCCTTTTGAGAAAAGAGGGGTTGGTACACTTGGGGGGTATCCCCCTATTAACCAACAATCCAATATAGTATAAACATCCCGCCGGGTGTGGAATCGCACGTGTAATCATGCAAATTGTGATACTAAGTGCAAGCCCTCTCAGTACTTTTGCTTGTTCGATGATGTTTTTTTGGCGGTCCCGGTTCCTTTCATTTTTAAAGCCGAATCTGCCGAAACCCAAGCGCTAGCGCAAAATCCGTCGCCGTTTTTGTCCCGGGCTGTCCTCAACTTTCACGCGTCCTGTCTCAAGTAGACTTGCGCAGTTTTTTTTGCACAAGTTAGTACACGTGGTGTTTTCCCAACGCCACTGCCAACCGCCAATGTAGACATCAATCTTCGGATTGAAGGATCCATCTGACTTTGTCAGCACGCTCGGTGGAATCGCCTCCTTGCACAGCTTCCAATAACTGTCTGTTCCTCCAGTGTGCACCTCAGTCCTGAGTCCATGAATTCGAGAGTGCTCGACGAACTGACCTTTGCTGTGACAGCAGGCTCTGTGCAGAACTTTCATCTCGGGGCACAGTTTCAAGTACGCAGGAGCACCATCAGAAATCAGACAGGTTTTTCCCAGGCTTCAGCCGCAAGTAGGTCTCAAAAGAACGAGCAGAAAAAACCGCCAGCGCAGCTTCAAGGGATGCGCTCAAATCATTGTTCTCAAGCCACTCGCGGCAAGCAACTCTCAAGTGACCTAGTCCAGACAGAAGAGCTTTCACGTTCATCGTTCAGGAAAAGCATGCCTCTACCTCAGGTAGGCAGCAATGGCAGCAGCTTCGATTCAAATAAACTCCATCATTGACAAAAAACACTCTACATCAAAGAAACTTTAATGAACGTGTAGAAACCCAGGCGCATGGAACCATCGATCAAGCACGAACGCGTTCATCGCAAAATACCGCTCCAGGTAACTCAACGGGCTTTCCACTTTTAGCTAACCGCAAAAGAAGTATGAGCCCTAAGGCCTCCATGACATCCACAGTCGGCATGATGCTCGTGTGCTGTGGATAAAACTTGGCCCACTTGGCCTGAAGATCATTGTAGATTTATATCTAGCCTTGTCCATATGAAATCTTCATCTGTTTCTCGGGCACTGGCTCTCTTACTCGGCACTTGCTCCGCTGCGGAATGCGGCAAAGACACGGAAACAAATAAACTTGTAAGCTTCCAACATGTATTACGCTCGCCCCGTGTGATATGCAATTGTACGTGTGTTCGACAGAGAAACGAACATCGATGAAATCGATGACAGTGTTGGCAAACCGATGACAATGTATGAAAACGGTGACAATGCTATGAAACCGAAGATTACTTGTCGTGAAATCGATGACAATGTTCTCAGCATGACATCCACATCCTCATTCCATCACAACCCCCCCCAACCCCATATTAATCACACGACTAATCGATGACAATGCTATGTAACCGAAGATTACTTGTCGTGAAACCGATGACAATGTTCTCAGCATGACATCCACATCCTCATTCCATCACAAGCCCCCCCCACCCCCCCACCCCATTTTAATCATACGACTAATCGATGACAATGTTATGAAACCGATGACAATGTTGGCAAACCGATGACAATGTTATGAGAAAGATTACAATGTTATGAAGCCGATGACAATATTATGAAACCGATGACAATGCTATGAAACCGAAGATTACTTATCGTGAAATGGATGACAATGTTGTGAAACCCCAACCCCCCCACCGTTCACGTAGCATCAACTTCAGAAAGCAAGTGCAAACGAACGTCAATATGCCCCATCCCACCCCAACCCAACCACCCCACCTTTCACGTAGCATCAACTTCAAAAATCGCAGTAGTCACACGTTCGGTTTTACACCCGTAGGCATAAACATGTATAAAGGGCCATCTATGAAACAACCAACACTGGGCCTTCCTTGTTAGGATTGTATAATTGGATGATCACGTTCCCTTATGGACGCATGGCAATAACTAGACACCCTGAGGTGACGCCCTCTCCCTCCACAGAAAAGAATGAAGGCCCACTGGAACACCCCGGTGAACCTGCCTCAGCTGAAGAGAGTTGGCTCATGGCCCTGTTCGACCCGAAAAAAAAGAGGTCGGTTGACCTGGTGAAGGTTGTTTCGGGATTCAATCCATGAAATCAATCCCAAACACGACCTGTCTGGGACTGGCATATTTATCTACATTGACCCCTGGAAAAAAACCACCCCCCTATGTAAATGTATGCCAGTCCCAAACAGGTCGTGTGGAATGGCTATAGGAATCCAAGTGCATGGCACCGCCCCAAGAACCCAAAGATCTGCGGCGGAGTCTCTTCGTTGTCCCACCCGGGTCTGCGGGTCCCGGTCGGGATTCGTGGCCGAGGCTGGGTCCGGGATCGTTTCTGGGAGTGGAGTGGAGTGAAACCGAACCTTGACAGCCAGGGATCACGTCGTTGGAGGTGATCTGTCCGATCCACAGGATCGACAACGCTTGGGCGGCCGCTTGACATCCTGGACGCGCGACGCGGCCGAGAGGTTCCGGAGCGCCGGTTTCGGGGCCGTCCGGGAAGGAAGGACAGCTTTCGGCGTGTCTTGTGGAGAGGAATGGGGAAGGTAGACTTCAACGACCAATGGATCATAGGACCTCAGAGGTCATCATAGGACATTGGTCCTTGAAGTAATAGGACATCATAGGACGTACGTCCCTACCGAAGAGTCGGTTCTGCACGTACCGTCCCTAAGCCTTGGGCATATGGCAGGTTGGGAAAACCTCGACCTTTGGATTCCTTACCGCAATCAAAGACATTTCAACGCCCTGTTTTCTTCAGAAGCACTGATCAAACCAGACGGCAACCACGTTTCAAAGGCTTCTTAAACCATGCGTGTCCCTCAAACAGTTGTTGCGTGTTTTTGGTCACAGAAACCCAGCCAAGCACGTTTCCTATGGCTATTCCTCTTCAGGAAAAGGTCAAGAAATGCCAAGATTGACGGGTGAGCAGGCTTTTGGTATCTTTTGGTAGATATGGCTATCCGAAAACCGGCGCATCCGCAAGATACAAACCCAGCACTTGTCCCGACATGTGAATGGATGCGACATAGGACTCGTGCAGCACTCAGTGTTGCCAGGGGGGTTACTTCTGATGCTCCTCCAATATATCTTATAAGCTCATATCAGACATACATACCCAGACACTCCATGTATGCCATATATGCCTACATTGACCCCTCAAACCACCCCATGTAGGTAAATATGCTATACATGGAGTGTCTGGGATACATCGCAGGAAGATGCGTGGCTATTCATGTGAGTGTGGCTATTCAAGCAGTGCAAAAACGGAGAACATATTCTCAAACCCTTCAGGGGGTCAGCCTCAATTTCAGACACTCACAAATAGGTCCGAAGACCCGTATACTTCTAGACAAGGCAAACAAGCAAAGTCAAGCTGATTGAAATCCTGACTGTTTGCTGTTCGATTCCACAAAACACATGATGTCCCCAACAGTCTTCGTCCATCAAATTGACAGAGCTGCATGGTACCTACCTGTTTGTTCCCGACTTTTCCCAACGCTTAGATCATCATCTAACTAATTACAGCTCATCTAACTATAATTACTGTATAGATCATTGATATCTCCGATGGACATCGTTACTCCATTCCTTCAAACGAAGTCTTGATCAAAGCACCCGGGCCGCCCAAATTCTTCATTCCACCGACCACCTAACCTACCCAAATCCCTCAGCAGAGGGGCCATTCCCGCGGTAGATTCTATATTAGATCCCCCAACAAGGAACTTATTTTTGTCGATAAAGGAACCAACAATCATCAACACCGGCATGACACGAAGGTTGAGCTGTTGAGCTGGTCTTTTCCCCTCCAAGCTGTAACCACCCGACGGACTTTCGCGCGGAGGCCCTTCTTCTCCGCGTCACTGTCTTCACTTCACCATCACCGCACCAGTCCTTTCAGCTGAGCATCTTTCCACCGGCACTTGTTGTGCCCCAATCGGACACCCCCCGCTGCCGCTGCCGGCCGTCCCTCGCACGTATTGTGCGAGGGAGGACGGCAAGCAAGCCCAGGTGAGCACGAAAAGGGCCTTCCGGACCATGGCGGAGAAGACCAAAGACACCTTGGCCCGAGGAGAAAAACAAAGCAAATGAATGCCTGCACCATGTTGTTTCTTTTGGTCCTCACTGTTGATGGCTGCTTTGTCAGTTGCTGTGGATTTTTCGTTGGCTCTCGTAGACTTGATATATGTCAAATGCGTTGCTTTCGTGTAGAAGGGCTGCCTTCGTGTGGTGCTTCACGAATCACTTGCTGGCTGCTCTTTAGCAACCGCTGAAGTGGAGCCATAATGGCAGAATGAAGTTCCAAATCCACCTTGAAACAAATGAGTACAGGAAGCCCAAATACCCCAATATCCAGAAAAAAGTCCCAACCACTTATAGTGTTGGTGGAAAAAGACGACCAACACCACCAATGTCACGACGGATCACAGCCTTAGGAAGGGACCCAAATAAACGTGTGGAACCACGCGCCTTGCTCACTCGGGGGACATGGGGGACACGTGCTCGACTGCCCAGAAGGGCAAAGACACAACTCGAGACTCGAGTGAGATGGGACGGGACTGACGCCGAGGCCGACAGAGGCGAGACCAACTTCTCCTTTTTGGGGCTGTCTTCAACAGGCGTTCCATGCTCGTTCCTTCCTGCAGCATTCCCAAAAAATCTGCGAAGCTCAGACGGTTCCAAAGAGATCCAGGCAGAAGAAGACCCCACTCTTGCCTACGGCAAGAGCGGTCCGAGTTCAATAAACCGAACGGCCAAAGCCATTCCGGTATCCCTGCCCTGGACATGAACTGCCTGCGCTGCCGGGAGCAGCTGCGCACGAAGTCTACTCATTTCAAGCGGTTGAACCATGTTGGACCTGGGGTGAGTGATCTTTACAGTTCAATGATCACACTTGAGGAAGCCTCAAAATCACGAGATATTCCGCATGAGCCATATCTATGAGGCACCTGAACTCCATATGAGTCTAGTCTAGGCCATGGCTCCAACGTTCCATGGCTCCGTCTACATCACCCCAGGCGCCAAAGGACGGTAACCCGGCGAAGCTCCGCTTCCCTCACTGCACGGTGTGCGCCGCTTCGTGCCGGGTCAAAGGCCCCTCACGACTCACCTTTCAACTGCTTCACTTCCTCGGAAGGCCCAAGGTGAACATCGAGTTCAACACCCACTTCGAAATTGTTTGGCCTTTTTTGCATTAAACTTGTTGTTCATGGTTTTTCGTTTCTTTTTTGTTCTCAAAACTGTCCCAACACCGAAATCCGCACCAACACTCCAAATCCGGAAAGCCTGGAAGATGAGACTCCGAGACGTCTCGGCCTAACTGCCGATCGAGACCGGTCGAAGACTTGGAATGCCAACGACTGAAGACGCTGTCGGGATTGGAGAGTGCCTCCCGTGGGAACGCTGAGTGAGTGCGGTCCCCACCGCACCCTGCGCAGCTCAAGGGACTGGTCAAAGCCAATCCGGACTGGAATCTATATACCCCTAGGGCTCCTGGCCCACCTCCGTTTCGAAGATGGTTGGGGTGGGTGCCAGGGGGGTCTAACCACCGAACCTGAGGATATGGTTGGAGCCCTAGGGTACCTAAAAGTAACTGGGGGTGGCGACCACCGAACCTGAGGATATGGTTGGAGCCCTAGGGTACCTAAAAGTAACTGGGTGGCTTCCAAACGCTTGGTTCGTTTGCTCGGATCAGTGTAGGTGAAAGAATTCAGTCCCATGACCCATGGACGGTTGTTCCAAAGTGGTCCTCTTTTCTTGCCGCACCTAGAGCCTGAGTGACCTCTATGTTGGCCCACCAGCCACCCCAAAGACGGTCTTTTCAACTGGAGCACAAACGGTATAGGTTTGTTAGACCCTCTTGGGATCCTCCCAGTCGACCGAGGTTGTGAAAAAAAAGGGTGGAGAGCCTTCGGACACTCCGAGCTTCTTCTCGCAAGCGCGAGACTTCATCCAGTAGCGCCACGATCTGACTGATGTGTTTCCCGGGATTGCTGGCATAGTGGGCTTCCAACTCGCTCAATTGCACCTGAAAACATCCAAGAAGAAGTATCAACAAAATGCAGTTCACCAGAATCCGGTATACGTGTAATAGACTATACTGTACTGTATCCATGGATACACCAATGACAGACTTTCCTTTAACTGTAGTGACTTTCATATATTCTCTAATAGACTGCAAGAGTAATCCAAAGGTATAACCATTCATAGACTTTGCAAACTGTAATCGACATACTGCTTGAAAGCCAATGCTCTAAATCCGTGACAAGTCAAGTCCTCAATTTGAGTATTCCTGACATCTAACCCGCACCCACTACCACTGGAAGAACAAATCTGACTACATGTGACCTAAATTCAACACATGGTCTTGGACAAATGAGAAACAAAGACCTGAAAAGATCCCTTCAACCATGAACATCCCCCATGAACATCCCTCACATGACCATTTTATCTGGGATTGGGAGTCCCCCGTCCCGCATTCCATCTTGCCCCGACCCTGCTCTCACCGGTCCCACACCTGCTCTCCGCAAAGCCGGCAAGTGCTCCAACGTGCCCCGCACGCCTCAGGCGCGTCCCACGACGCGGTCGGAAAGATATTGAGAGAAGGAATCTATTGTGAAGGGATGGTGGAATAGCCGGCAGCCATGGCTGCTCCTTAAAACTTTAAACCAAGCCCATCAGCTTAAAACAATGAAACTCTTTCGGAAGACCTAAACGTATGGAATATTATAGAATACTTCCAAATTTAGGGATACACCATCTTCCAACTCCAAACTTTCTGATGACGTCTGACTACTTTATTCCCTCTCCAAATTCGTGGACCACGGGCGGCCCATCGTCTCGCAAGGACCTGTGCCACTGACGGCCCATCGTCTCGGCCATCCCGTCGAGCGTCCTTCCGATGCTCCTCCTGACATCCTGCTTGATAAAAGCCTTCACATGCCTCGCACTTCACTTGCCGCGCGGAACACGACTCCTTCAAATGCTTCTCCTGCGAAGAGCTGTGGTTTTTGGGTGCTGCCATGTGCCGCCCCTAAAGGCTTTTTGACCCGATGGCGGCCTCAATGACTCTGGAAGCAAAGAGTGAACCCCCCCAAATGCTGTCAAGGTGTTGTCAAGAAAACACATCACCCCTTGAGTAAAAGACACACACAGTCCAGGGTCATGTGGATTCGTATCGTTCGCGACACCGGTTCCCACATCAACATCAAGACACACGTCGACCACGTCGATGACGTTTCAGTGTTTGGACGACGTCGTGAAAGCAGCGAAACTTCGACTGGGTGATGTCTCTGACAACTTCGCACCGCATATTCTCGGTATTTGTTCTTTTCCTGTCTCAACTCAAGGGTCTCTCCATGTCTTCGCCACACTAGCCCACGACTCAACCCCCCAAGTTCGGGAATCATGTCCATATCATTTTCCAAAAGAAGTCCCATCAGAAGTCCAAGAGTCTCATCATCCATGTCCGAAAAAAAAGGGCTTGTAGCTTAGTAGGTCCTTGTCGTACAACTGGAAGTTCTCCCCGCAGCCGTTGGGGCACTTCACCAGCAAGTTCCGAATGGCTCGCCGCTCGAAGTGCGCCGGAGCCACGGTGGAGCCATCTTTCCGGCAGACGGAGCACTTGCTGTCCTAGCAGACGCTCCCCAACACCAAACCCCAGCGCTTCCTGGACCTGGGTGGTCCTGTCTGGTGACCTATAAGGCAGTAGGGGGGGGGCCTGTAGGGTTGTCCATTGGTAACCCCTTCGAAGCAGCTGGAAGAGAGCCCTCTCTTTTGGACAGGAAGGAGGGTGCTGAATTGCAGGGTCAAATCCAAGTGCAACTGATTGAACCGTGTGAACTGTGAAAATAATATCTTGCTTTATGGCATGGTTTTTGGGTACAATTACATCTTTTGGAATCCAATAAGCGAACTGGTCCGCCCAAAAACCGAATGCCGCCGCCCGCATTCGATCCTCGGCCATACATTTCACCCAGCAGGTCTCGCAGAAGAGCACTGCGCCGCAATCGTGTGCCATGGCATCACGAGCCACCAAGAAGCAAATGGGGCACCGAAACCTTTCCACCTGCAGAGGGTCGCTTCGCTGCAGGTCGGGTCGCGAACGGGATGGCCTCATTTTTGGGACCAGCCGTGTGGCTCAGATCCTCACAGTCCAGAAGGAAAGCCTGCCTTTAGCACGGAACTCCAAGTAAGCCGCATGCATTGCACAATTCATCCATTGATCTCAACGATCACAAATCCACCAGCCCGGGCTAATGTTTTGGGTTGGATCCACTCCGACTCACCTGGATTTTTTTTGTGGGATGAGGTGGTTTTCCTACTGGTTTTCCTCTACAAACAGGGTGGCTTTCCACTTTCAAGTTAGTCTGTCAGAGTGTAGCAGTCTCTTGATGGATAACACGACATCCACTGAGAGGAATTGAGAGGAAGCATGGCACTTCCACCGTCCCAATCCCCACCTCTTGCTCCGAGAACCACTCCTCATCATAGCCACCCGTCACCTCGGGCTCATCCACCGATCCATTGGCACCGCCAGATGCCTCTTGCGCCTGGCCAGGCGACAAGCAAACGGCTGATGACTGCTGATGGGCCTCCAAAACATCCAAACATCCAAACATCCAACGGCTGCTGATGACTGCTGATGGGCCTCCAAACACCTTCAAAAACCACTCCAAATATCTCCCTAGCAGTCAGTCCGCTAGACCATCTGGTAGTCGACACAACGAAAGGACTTAGCTGAACCGATGGAAAACAGTTGCTAAAAAAGGACACCTTCCATTCCAATGACTTTTCCTTCCAATGATCGCTTGACATGAGCTGGTGGGGACTGACTTGAACAAAACAAGGGGGGAAGACGAGCCTCTCCACTACCTCGAAGCTCCCAGTGAGGTCCCACCACCTCCAACCCTTTGAACCCAGATCATGTCCCAGCCCTTTGAACCCGGCACAAACACATATAACTAACATCAAATATCCAAGGGCTCAAAGGTTGCCAAAAAAATACACATAAACAGAACAAGAATGACTAAACAACAACCACTTTCAGCCAGTTCTGGAGCCTTCCCCAACTCGTGTAGACAAAAAAACATAAAGAAATGCAGGTTTCCCCTGGGTGCCTCTGCAACGCGATGCATCTTCCCTGCCAAGCTCACTAAGCCCACCGCCGAAAGTGGCGCCACCAGTTGAGGGAAGAGCGTGGGGTAGAACCAAGCGCCACTCACCTGGGACGGCTTTGGGCCGAGGGAGAGGATGGAGATGGCCCACAAAATCCTCGAAGTACGGTGGGGTGAGGGGATTGACCCAGCTCAGAAAACTCGAAAAAATCCTTATCCCTAGGGCTCCTCGCCCACCTTCTGAGATGGTTGGGGTAGGTGGCAGGGGGGTCTAGCCACCGAACCTGAGGATATGGTCGGGGCCCTAGGGTATACTATTATAATGCGATCCCCGAAATCATCATGGTGGACATCGTGGGGCTTTCCACGGCCAGTTCGCTTGACGAAATCCGAGGACCAAACAGGTGGTGCCATCCACCTATGGTGATGTCATGAGTGTAATTCTGACACAGAAAGTCACCATGGACACCCAGAATCGCCTCATACCAGTAAGGAGCCATCATTAGACACCCCAAGAAACACATAGAAACACGGGGAAAAAGCCCCTGGCACCTCCAGCACCACTGAACCCTCTGCAAGCACAGCCACGGTCCGCTGCACGGTCACAGTCCACGGTGGCCGAAAGCTCAAACGACTCCCTTCGCTGTCCTTCAGGGCGAAGGGAGGCGCCGCGAGGCCCACGGCGTTTGGGTTCCACCGACGTTCCGTGATTTCACACCGCACCTTCCGAAGTGACGTTTCTTCATCCGTTTGAGTCCGAAGGTGGTTGGGGTCTGGGAAGGCAGTCCGAAGGAGTCCCACCATACCGAAAAAGACTCACCAAGGCGGCCTGCGGCCCAAAGCTTTCCCGAAACAACACCCAGTGGATGACACCTGCGTTTGGAACTCCAAGAAGCTTTACACTCCCTGAAACAATCAGGGAAGTGGCAAATGGACCCTGGAAAGATCATGAACTCCTGTAGAAACTCGTAAATCATGACTTCATGAATCTAGGCAATGCTCCGATACATTGGCCTTTGTTCTGTGATACAAGTACTTCTTGCAAGACACCACCGGAGGACGAAGCGCAATCAAATAGAAAGTGGAACTTGGGGGTCCTGTGTTCAACGGCAACACCTCTTCTCCAAATGTGATCCAATGTGACTTTGTGTCCCTATGCCTTCTCACACGCCAATCAAAACACAATACCCACAGCTGCTACCTGCACCCCCAGTTGGAGTGGTTAATGCACACCCCTTGACCTCTAAGGTTCTATTGACACCCGGAATCCGTGTTGCTCAACACACCGCGCGGGCCTCGCCATCTTCCGGACATCCAGACCAATCCACTTCCTGACAGCAGCAGTTTCGCGTTCGGGTCGGAGTGAGAAGCTGGAGTGAGGTGTGGACGGAGCACAGAGTAGACATGGCTCTGTAGATCTCTGTAGTCTTTTGCGTTACTAAAGACATGCAACAGACTAGTCCCTACAGGTCCCAAATTTTGGAGCCCTAATCAGTGTCCCAGTGAGTGACTCACTGATCACTGGTCACTGGCAAAAATGGAGGACGGTGGACGTGGATTGAGAAGCAAACCTCGTGCGACATGCGACTGGATAGCTGCAAAACGATTCCGCAGGGCCCCGACCATATCCTCAGGTTCGGTGGTTAGACCCCCCTGGCACCCACCCCAACTACCTGCTCAGGAGGTAGGCCAGGAGCCCTACAAATTGGTGCTTTGGCCCTGCGTTTCCGCCTCAAAACGACGTGTCTCGAGCCATCCCCAGCAGAGCGGAGGTCGAATCGCTTCGACGTCCTCACCTACGGTCCCGACGGAAAGGGGACCAGTTGGTGACTCTGAGGCCTGAGAGTACCCGCCAAACCCCATCAAAAGCGTTCAAAACCCCCGGTCGTCGCCGGGGGGGGCGTTCAAAACCCGCGCTTCGCCGAACTCGTGTCCAGCCCCTGCCGGAACCCGCCCGAGTTCGTCGCGTTCCGACGCGTTCCGACGCTGCCGAGTGTCGGTATCATCCTTCACCTCGGAGCGTGGGCTGAGGGGGCCAGGTGGCGGGTCCGGTGCCACAAAACCAAAAGAAAAGTATTATTTTGCCTTTAACCTACAGTAGCTTCTTGTTACTAGTAGTAAGGCCAGGAGCCCCGGCCCTCGTAGCGTCCGAACGCTCCGTTCGAGTCGCGATGCCGTTTGCTCCGTTCGTAGCTTCTTGCTACTAAGAAAGTGGGAACCTGGTCCGGCAATTGGAAGGTCGAACAGCTGATGTGGTCGTATGGGCCCTACTTGTCATGGCCACCCCAAATCCGGGCAGTCCAGCCAGTCCTAGTCGAAGCCCTCAAAGGTAGCCAGAAGAACTATCCACCAACTTGTGCTTCTGGTTTTCTTCAGTAATTCGATTTAGACAGCCAAGTACTTTGGGGTGTGACCTTCCCCTGGCTATATCATGATCTAAATACATTCAAGAGTCCACAAAAACGTGTATTCAGTTATTGGCCGTGGGTCAAACATGCCTCCCAGTCCAGTCCCGAATTTTGCTGGTAAGAGCAAGCTTCCAAACCTGAAGAACCCTGGAGGCTTCGACCGACCAGATCGTCTCATTTTCTAGCTCGTACCTCGCGAGCGACATAGCACTCTGGAAAAGCCATACATCTTGATACATGAGGCTTTCCATCAATGGAGGGACCCCCAAATCATCCCATTCTAATGGGGTGTTTAATCGCAAACCATCTGTTTTGGGGGCATTGCCATTTATGGAAACCTCCACATCTTGACAAATACTTACATGCTGCGACAAACAAATCCCAATTTGGACCCGAACCCCGGTTTTTTCTCGCATAGCGCAGGCCAGTGGCGATGGTCACGACGTCCCCTTCACGAAGATCTCGAGAACTTCCGAATGATAGGGTTGGTGCCGAGCCATATCCTACAGAGTTTGGGCCCACGTCCCATCCTACAGGTTGGACCCTTCTGACGAAAAGTTATCCACTCCAGCACACAGACCAATCGCTTTTGGGGCGAACAACTTGTAGAATCCATTCGAATCCCTACCAGGCGGGAAGGTGATGGACACTCAGGACAATCAGCTTCTTGTGGAAGCAAGTCACCGTGTAAGCATCGACCCCAAAAGTAGAATATGTATGAATATGTATCACTGTATCACTGTGTAGTGATAATACAACATGCAATAACTGTGTTAATAAGACTTGTCAAGGAACCACCACTTCTTGATTCAAGTCAAGTCATGATGTCTAAATCCATATACAGCATGCAATAACATGCAATTTTGTCTGTGTAACTGGGCAGGTTCCACTTCTCTTCTGGGTTTGTCTAAATCCGAGGGCGTCATGATGTCTAAATCCCAACCATCCCAAGTCAGAGTCCACAGACATGTCTCAGACATGTCTCACCATGTGTCACCCGAGTCTCTGGAATTGAAGGCGACCCATTCCCTCGGCGGCGTGACGCCATTGCGCTCCGCACCGCTCGAAGGGCCGTCGTACTTCCGCTGGCGAGTGTTCTCTTCATCGTTGAGCCGCCAGAGATCGGCTTCAAAGAAGATGATGGACTCACCCTCCACCTGGCAGGGGGGGCAGGTGTCGAACGGTGTCAGACGTGGGGTGGTCAAGTGGGAGGAAACCAAAAACGCCCGGAAAAACGGTTGACCGAGCCACGAGCCACGCGGAAACAAGAGGTGCGTGGGTGGCGAAGTTCGGGTCTGACATGCTGGGGGCTGCGACCATCGATCCATCGACCCATGTCCCCACCTGCTTGTATTTGGGCTTTCCCTCATGAAAGCCCACATTCGCATAGCGGCCGTTCACCGGCGGATGCCCCGCGCCGCGCACCACCACGAAGGGCGGGTGAGGCTGCTGAAAGCCTTCGGAGGAATAGCGCGCCTGCGGCTCCAGCGACGGGGCGGGGTCCGCTCGCCCGGAATAGCCCTCGGTGGTCCAGCCGCGCGAGGGCGGGAGATCAGCTCGTGTGGGGTGCTGGTAATACCAACCACCCTCCTGATCTCCTTGGACGGTCCCGGCTGCACCGAAACGGACATCCCAAAAAGAAGAGCCACATCGTCACATCTTCACGTATACAAGGTGGCGTTTCTTCACCGAGAAAAGAGGTGGAAAAATCAAAACCCAAACACTCCATGGGACTGGCATATTTATACCTACCTTGGGGTGGTTGAAGTCGGGGTCTTTCTGGCGCGGCATAGTCCTATATGGCAGTCCCAAACGGAGTAAACGCAGTGTCTGGGAGAGTGGCCTTTCGGGGAAAAAACACATTCGCCGGGTCTCTGTAATTAATGCGCCAAGTGCCTCGAAAGTAAATGATCCCAGCACCATCCATCTGCCAATACTTCGGCTTGCCGTTGCTGGAGCCAATGCAAACGTAGCAGCCATTCGTTTGCTCACCCACACCACCAGCGCCTTGAACCCAAAAGAATCTGGGTGCGGAGGAAATCGGACTATGAAGAAGAGACACTCTTGGTGATTCTCCTCCTCCAACTGCGCTCCAATCACCAGTAGGAGGAAGCGCAACATCATCTGGATGATAGTACGAGTGTTCGGACATCTCTGCACCCTTCATCTTCCAGCCATCCTCAAACTGCAGTACTGAGGAGCCACCGACTTGTCGGAACTTCGGCTTGCCATTCAAGTCTTCCGCACGAGCATAACGGCCATTCATCATGGGACTGCCATTGGCCACCACCAGAACTTGAGGAACACTGCAAATACTGACCGATCCTGAGCCCTCTTCAGATGCCTCGGATCCTCTCCACCGGCTGCTGGGCGGCTGCGAGAGCGACTCATCGGGATGGCAATACACCCAATCCTCCACCCCTGCCGGCGCCACGGAAACAGCTTGGAGCGTGAAAAACGCATGGATTCGCTACCTACCTATATCGTGGTGCAAGTCTGGGGGGCCTCCGGACCGGGGAGGAGGGTTCTTACACACGAAGTCGAGCCATTCCAAATGGTATGTTTATCTTTCGTATCTTTTAGAATTGAATGGTCACCAGTGATTCACCAGCACACGCAATAGCTGCAGTTTCAGGAGGACATTCATGCATGTTCAACAAACGCTTAGGAAACAAGAAGAGAAACATCTGACCAATCCAAGATTGAAAAAACATGAAACAAAAGAAAACAACATGAGACGACCAATCCCCACACTGAGTCTGTCAGTCAGCGACTGAGTCTGTCTCCGAGAAACCATGGAGACCAATCTTCCACTGGGCGTCGAAATACACCGCCCCCCATGCTGCGGTCTTCCGCTTTTTGGTAGATGACCTCATGGGCCCAGCCCAGCGGTCTCGTGCGTGGCCGCTTTTGTCTTGGACTCTTGGACCTACTCTCCCTAGAACTAACATGGAAGTGGATGGCACCACCTGTTTGTCGTGGAACATGGTCTTCCAAGGGGTCATTCTCCACTTCCATGTCAGTTCGGAGTGTAATTCCTCACCAGAACCGGTGTGTATTTGAATACGTAGACACCCGATTCCATCGGTTCTGGCTGGCGAACGGTCGATGGAGAAACCGCATCCGATCCGGATGTCGGAATGCCTAGCTACACATCCATGGTGCAGGATGACATGAAGAGTCCTTGTAGGACTCAAGGCATCTGAGTTTGTCAAGGTAAACTAAACAGCATCTGAGCAATCTAAACTGCCTCTCAAGGTATCTGAGTTTCTACAAGCAGGATTGGCTTCAATGAAGAGAGCGGGAAAAAAACATTAACAGCTGCAGCTTGGCAGGTGTAGCTCTTCTGGTGGCTATAGAGGGATTGAATGTCTATGGATACAAATGGCATCATATCAATCATAAGCATACTCAACCTCTGAAGAGATGTACCGAACCTGCATCCGTGGCTTGTGTACGTGTGCCGAAATGGGAAGGATCTGTCTTCATCCTGATCCTCCAAAAGCTTCCTTGGATGTTTGTTAGTGCAGTTAAAAAGGTGCACACGGAAAAGAACAGATCTTGGTCCTTTCATAGACGCTACATCGTCCACGCGCCTAGTTATAGTGACGTTTCCTACTTACCTAGTTCTGTTGTTACATGGCAGGAAAAAGCGATCAACCCACAAGACTTCAACGGGAAGAACGGGAACTTCTCCTCCCTGCTAGATTCCGCATGGTTGCCATTCGCTACAGTGGAACCCAAACCAGTCGATTGGCCTGTAGCCTGGCCTCCTCACTTGTGTTCGTTGCGCTTGGCCAAGTCGCTTTACCGTTATGTTCGCCGTGGTGGCGATAAAAACCATTCGCTTCTGAAAAGGAGCCACCAGCTCCTTGGACCAAAATCTCTTGTGCCAGCTCTCCTCAGCTTCAAAGAAAAAGAAGGAAAAGCCAACTTGAACTCGCTCTCCGAGAGAGCAGAATGACAGGTCAGATCGGACGTGCCATTAGTGGTCACAGACAAGAAACCAGACTCGAAAACGTCTACTGTAAATGTCCATCTCGCAACAACGATCGAAGCCATCTGCTTGAATCATCTCGCCCCAAAATGAGGAAACAAACACAACAGTTCAACATCCATTAAAGAACAACATACACATAACGCATCATCACACAGACACAAACACCAAAACGCAAATACACACACCACGGTGTGTTTCATTAGGCGGACCGGGCCGCTACCCCACCCCTGCAGTTAAGTGGATGAGCTGTCGGCCGTTCAACACAGCAAATCTATGCGCCAACTGATACCACACCACGGAAAGCGTGCCCAATATTTGAAATAGCCTAGGGCCTAAGGGTGTCCATTCACCATCCCTTAGGATGGAAGTACAGAAATCCATCTGAACCCCTTTCCGTTTCGCCCCACCCGACTCCAATTCCTCCACCCCGTCCGCGTCGAGCCTCCCTCAGAGATGCGATGCTTCACACCTCGCAGTCTGACAGAGCGCACCGCTCGCAGCGGCACCGAGCCGGAGCCGGGCTCGGGGACAAACCAGTCACCCTGGATGCGGCCCACAGTGAGGTGGCAAGGAAAGTCCCGGAAGCGGAAGCGTTGGCGATCCTGCGCGCAGGAAGGAAGGAAGCGATCCTGACCGCTCGTACTGATCAACGCTCGTTTTACAGCTCTGGATGCTGGGAATGGATGACGTTTGTGCGGCTGGAGTTGTTTTTGAAAGTAGAGAAAAGAAGAGAGACAATCCCTTTTCGTTGCTGAAAAGAACTAAGACGTCTAAGTTACATCAAGACATCCAAACATCTAACCCGGAGTTGTCACTCCATCTTCCCGGAGACTTTTGGTTGGATTTGTTGGGGGATTCTTCTGGTATCTGATGTATCAGGTGGGTGTTCATCATCCTTTTTCCCCTTTCGTAGCAGGTCTCAAGCTGAGTCCAACGCAGAAAACCGTCTTCTCCCCGGAGCTGCTCGGGTGTCCGAGCTGAAGCCATCTCCAAGCGGAGTGTGGGAGCCGTCACGAGCGAGGGGGGAGGTGCAAGGAGGAGGCACTATGAGGCACTGTGGTCTTGTGAGGTTCGGCTTGGAGAGATGTTCTAATTGGAGCACTCCCCCCCGTACTAGGAACAAAAAACTACTAGGGGCTCCTGGCATCGCTACTAGGAGCAAGAAGCGACTGGGAACAAGAAGCTACAAGAGGAAAAAAGACATTGAGTCTTGGGGTCCTCCAGATCCATCTGGATTCCCCCCCCAAGAACGCCTCCGGCCCCTCTTTAGGGTGGTTCATGGACACCCTGAATCACCTCTAAGGGGCTACAATTAGACACCCCCCATGGCCGGGGCCCTGGTAGTTTTGGGCTTTCCAACTCCTTCTTCCCACGGATCGGCTGCGTAGCTCAACAGCTCTGAAGCTCCCGTCCTCTGGAAATCCTGACCAATCCACATCCTCCTCACGTTCAATAAAGACTTGATCACCTTCTTGCAGATCTCGGAACGTTCCCAACCTCGCATTTTTTCCACAACCATTCCCCAAAAGCAAACAGGCTCCTAGCAAGAACTCAAAACACACCTTCGGAAAAACGGGTGAAACAAACAGCATACAGGATTAAGTAACCTCCCCTATTAATCAAGTCCAGCTCGAGCCCCCAATACTAAAATAGTTTAAAACCTAAATTTCCACCTTGACATCCCCTAATAGTTGCTTTCCTGGCCAGAAACCTCCCCCTATTAATCAAGCCCATCTGCCCCTAAAAACACACATAATTCATTTGTATATTGTTTAAAGCTGCATCTAAGCTGCCAATGTTCTCACCAACAATCTTTATCCACAATCCCAAAAAGCATCTAACAAAATCGCTTCATTTTCCCTTCTTCACTCTATCAAAATTTTAACGTTTTCTAGCTCACAAAGGGTACCCCTCTCACAGGCCTCAGTGTTCACACACAGTCCTATCAACCATCATCCATCATCAGGTCATCACCAATACCTAAGCGGGACGTGGTCTCCAATAATCTCCAATACCTCCAATCTCAAACCTTGTCGACCTTGAAGTGGGGGGTTGATTAATCCGGTGTTGGCATTACATATCCAACAAAACTGGCCCCATCAACTTCCCCCCCAAAACTTCTCGACCGGCTCTTCTTCGTCCAAGTTCATCCTGTTCTCCAGGGCGCGACAGGCTCGGCACCGTGCCGAAGCGCGTATGGAACTGCAGCCACTCCCGTGGAGGCATCGCAGCGTCGCCCTCGCCATCGTAGCAACGCTCGTCGGTGACCTCTTCGTCATTCAGGCGCCACTTGCCTCGGCTCTGCAGGGCCCGAGTCGGGGCGGTTAAGGCCGTAGGCTGGGCGTAGGTTGGGCGGGCTTTCGACAGTCCGGGTGACCGAAGTCTCCTACACTTTTAGGAGGAGGGCGCAAAGAGTGGAGGCGAAAACCCCAGTTTTGGTTGGAAAAACAACTACCATAAACAATGAACACCCGTCGACACCCGTTTTGAGTTGATTCCCACATGGCCCGTCGCCATGTTACACATGCACAAAAAACATGGCTTAGTGACGTCATATTGACATCATTGTTGAAGTCAAACACATTCAAGGGGATTTCAAGGGGTCCGTTGAACATGTGTGTGATTCCTTGACCACGGATCTATAACGTAGTTCTCTGAGCGATGCAATCATGATCAAACATGTCACCTTTTCTCGGGTCAGTTGCGATTACGACCGCACCCAGCACTCAAATAGTTTCGGAATGTTTCCTTCTTTTGATTGAAATGGATGTCGTGTGTTGGTCCAGGATGCGAAAAGTGTTTGGAGGAAATTTGCAGGCGGAGACAAATCCTGAAATAACATGACATGACCCAGATGTGGGTCGTCTGAAAAAGAGATTCGGTGAAAGGTTCAGACGTCCTTCGGCAATAGAGCCGATGAACAAGGCGCTGAGGTAGCGTGTCAAAAACGTGGCATACAGACTGGGATTATGATCAGGCCACTTAGCAAATTCGTCCCGATCATGGAACAAATCAACGATTTTTACCAGCACCACGGATTCTGGGTGTCCTTTAATAGCTGCTTGGAGGTCAAGGGATGTCCATTAACCATGCCTTGGGGGTCCAGGTAATGATTCTTGCTCATTTATACAATACAGTGAGCTTCATGGTCCGAGGTTGGCTGTCCTGAGCCCAAATCAATGTGAAACAGCTTGTTGAAGCGTCTTGGTGTGATGAAGCAGGTGAACCAACGTTGTTCAGACCAAAAAGCCTCTTCCTCACTGACGGCCGTTCTTTCTGCCACACTCCATGAAGATCCCTCAAGGGCCGTGGACCACGAGTGAATGAAAACGGCCAACCAAGTGGTCGGTCCTTCAGTACTGATGATCATCTGTTCGGCGAACTTGCTAACTTGACGTAACCGCCCACCTGAGCTCATGCACAGGGACACAAGAAAACTTCATGCACAGGCGGATGACTCGCAACCACACCGTGTCGCATGAAAACCACACTCCGGATGTTGTTCAAAGCTTGAAAGCTTTAACTTGGCTGGGCAGGGTGTCCAAAGACAGGCCTCAGCAACCCAGACATGTGAAAGTTGCTTCATGGGAGTCAATGACTCTCTTTCATAGCAACAAGCGCCCTCTGCCACAAGGAGCACATGTGGCCACACTCCGTGCCGAGAAGACGACATCATCCAGGGGCAGTGCAGGACAGAGGGTTGCACAGCTTCAAAAGCAGTCGGAATGTCAATGTTTCAATATGTTGCTGGATGACGAGGTTTTGATGTCCAAGGATGGGCAGAAACCTCTTCATCCAGCAACATACTGAAAAATGATGAAAAATGAGCTGCGCCCCAGGCATTCCGAGTGCTTTTGAAGTTGAAGTTCTTCTTGAAGTGGTTTTGACCTGATCTCAAGAATCGGAATCTGCCCATCCTTGGACATGGCCAGCTTTTTGAGATCCCAGGCGTGCTGCGATGAGAGAGGTCAGGATATAGCCCAAGTATCTGCGCAGCAAGGTGAATTGCTATCTGAACAGGCTTTTCCAACCATTGAACATCTGCTTTCACAGCCTCCCACCAAGCCCTGAGGGGTCTACCAGGAGCCGGAGGCTCGTGACGGTCAGGAATCCACGCCTCGTTCTTAGACTTGCACATGAAATGGCTGCTTCAGTTCCAAAGTCTCCAGTCGACTCTCGGCCCAGACTCTCATGCGGAAGCTGAGAGTCCAGAGTTTCCAAAGTCACGTCCCCGGTCTTCGCCGTTGCCCCACGGTCTTGTCCGGTCTCTTGGGTTCGGGTGGTCTATCTGCATGAAGGTCACGCGCGAATTTGAAGCACACACATCTGCATGGAGGTCTTCTTGGAAAGCTGCAGATTGCCACAAGCAGCTTAACTCTTGACTCAACTGCAGGACTTCCAGTACTTCCATGTCCTGGTCAGGTGTAGGAACAGGAGCAGTACGGGCCCTCAGCTACATCGGAGCACTGGGCGGAAAGCAAGTTCGAAGCCGATGCCGGTGACGATCGTTGACGGGCTTGGGGTGCAGATGCAGGCAAGGTAGTAGAGGAGGTGGGCAAAGGCCACAGATTAGAAAGCCTCCCCACTTCCTCTTGCATCCTGAGATCTTGATTGTAGCACTGTCGCAGCCTTTGGTGCACATCCCCAAAAGTCTCACCGTTCCAAGTCATGGTACTCCACTTCCAAGTTCTCACTGACTGCTTTTTGCGAAACTGGCCACGTGCCGCAGCGAAACGAGGAGGTGCGAAATCGGGCACAATCTTTACAAACCTTCTGGAATATCTCATTGGGCCACCCATCTTCCAATTGAACAACTCGACCGAACCACGAGGTCCGGGCACACATCTTGTTGTGCGAAAACCCGCGGTGAGGAACCATGCGAATTCGCGCGAAGCCGTACGCGCTTCTAGAACGGCTGGTTTCGGGCGGGTTTCGTGCGGGTTTCGGCTTGACCGAGTGGCCGGCGGTGAAGAAGATGATCGAGTTTCCACCCAGTTGCTTGTACTTCGGCCTTCCAGAGAAGAGGCCCTCCTGGACAGGAACAAAAACATCGCCGTTTTGGGCTGCGTTCTTTGCTAACCGCCCGACCACTCCATGTATGGCATCTTTAAATATACCTGCGTTGACCGTTAAATCTAAAAAAGAACAATCCATCTTAGGCAAAAAGAGTTCAGTCCCAAGGATTGTCTGCGACTGGCATGCTTGTTGACCTACCTTGGGGTGGTTGACCCGAGTTCAATCCCAAACACTATGTATGATTATGTATACGGCATACTTACCACATTGGGATGGTTTCAGGGGATCATGTAGGCAAAAATGTATACCTAGCACTTCCTGTCTGGGTGCCCTGTCTGGAGACCTATAAGCATAGTGTAGGGTTATCCAGCCAGGTGACCCGTTGGAAGCAGGTATATGGTATACCTGGACCCTCCAAAGTTCATAAACAGGTCTTGTTCCCATGTTCCGAGGTACGAACTGAGAATCTACCAGTCCCAGTCAAACCCTCACACGATCGGCTTCGGGATCGAAAACAGGTTGCTCCCAGCTGTTGTGGATGTAAAATGGTCGTTTTCTGCTCCACCCGACAATCTCGGAAGGTGAATCGATCGGAAGAATCACCGATCTGGGACGAGGAATCGTCCAAATCCCCACATCCGCACACCCTTCAACCGCCACCTCCGACTTCGACTCTGGCCTCCAAACACTGCACACCTGCACACCTGCTGCCCCCACCCCTTACCAAGTGCGGTTCACCTGTGCATAGCGTCCGTTCACCGGCGGATGCCCAGCGCCCGAGACCACCAGGAAGGGCGGGTCGACCGCGGTCGATCCTCGGTCCGTGGGCTCTGAAAGTCGAATCAAATCATCTGCTCCACAGCAGAAAAAGCCGCCGGAATGGGACGGAAACAGCCCACTTCAGGTTCTCTTCCGCCTCCCGCCTTCGTGGGCGTTTTTGTTGGCACATGTGTTGCTGGATGGCTTAAGCAGATTTGGGTTCCCAACTGTCCAAATCTCAAGTGTTGTTGGGTGGTGTATAGAAGGTCTGTTTCTGCGCGATTGATTTCGCAGATCTCGTGTTTCGATCCTTCGCCCGATCGACGGATCTGGATCAGATCGTCCAAGCAAACCCCTGTGCCAACAAAAGGTTCAATAGGTTATCGGTATATCGGTATACCCTACACCACCTGGCCCATCTCCGACCAGGTGACCCGTGGTATTCGACCCCCCCTGGCATCCACCCACCCCAAGCACTCATCGAACCGAAAACGGAGGTGGGCCAGGAGCCCAAACGGGAGATTATCCCATTACTGACATGCATGTTGAACATTTGCTTTTGCCAAACATGTTTCTTGGACATCACGACATCACATTTGGCATTCAAATATGTTTAATGCACATTGGATTCCCAACAACAGTGCAGGATGATGGTTAGGTTGCAAGCCTTTCTCAAAATAGTGATCATCTTGTGCATTATGTTATATCCTTCATGTTGCTGTTTACCAGGGCACACCCTATCGATGGTGGAATCACACGAAAAACACACTCAACTTCCAGTCGGCATTCAGCTTGGGACCTGGGAGAGTACGTGTGTGCTCGAACAAAGTATAACCCATGTGTCATGAAACAACACACATTATATATGCAAGTCAAATTTCCAAACCTTCATTTTCATGGGTCTCCAGTTTTCTTCGGGATCACTGAAGCAAAAATGGTTTCGAGTCGTCTTCCTCACGTGCTCCACTGCTCCACCTCTCCACAGCTCTCGGTGAGTTCACCCCTACACCGCTGTTCCGCGCCTTCGTCGCGGTCGGAACTGGAGATGCGATGCTTGATCCCATGGAAGTCCACGAAGCCCAAAGCTGCCTGCAGCGACGGTCCACGTGTCCGCAGGGCACGTGGAGCGGTTGGCTTTTGTGGCACAAAGCCGCGGAAGCGCGCGGTTGGGGGGGGTATGTAGGCTCAACAAGGCGCCCCCCACAAAAAGGACAACAACAAGGCTTGGACTCCTGTGGTCCACGTCACAAAAACGGGGGACAACTGCGGAGCGGTAGTTTTTTGCGGTCTAAAAACGGCACGAAAGGTCTCTTCCGAGGTCCTGGCGAACTTCAGAGGCAAGCATTTCGTCTCTGGAAATGAGGAGTCAAAGGGTTTCCCCGTACAGCTGGTCAGCTCTGGTCAGCCAAGGTCTTGAACGGGGAAACCTATGCTTCAATAACGATGATAAATAACAGGCAAGGCTATATATATATATATGCATTCTCAATGGGTTTTGACAAGGTAAGCTTACGAGGACATCCGCCATTTGGTGGCCTTGATCAGTTTGGATCTTTAACACTGGAACAAACACGCCACACACACAATAACACCATTGTTCCCAGACACTCCATGTATGCCATATATGCCTCCATTAGGGTGGTTGACTGGGGGTCTTTCTGGGGCGGCAGTCCGTCCTGGCAGTCCCATGGATCGTGGTGTCTGGGTGATTGGCAGTGCATGTGCTACAAAAATCCTCGCCTCTCCTCCGACACCCGTGGACCCCTGGATTGCGCTCCGCCGAGCCACCAGCGGCGCAACCAGCGTTTCGTACTCCGTGGAGTAAAACCAACGACGCAAGGCCCCCGCGGCGCCCTCTGAAGAGCCGGTCTCCGCGTCACCCACGAGGCGATGAACCACCAGGCTCCAGGGTGGATTTGCAAAGGTGAGTCGTTGGCCAACACTCTCCTGGCGGATGGTGAAGAGAGCAGTATGTGGAGAGCTATGGACGTGAATGGACGTGAAACGTCTATGGAGAGTAGAGACCCTGCCGGATGGTGGACGTATATGGAGAGCGTTTACGGAGAGTATGGACGAGACAAAGGCGCTTTCCGCTTATATTTGTTCAACTACTTAGTATGAAGTCATGAATCCGGTGTTCCCCCTAAAGTGAGTCTCTTTGAAATGAATATCTGATGCGAAACTTGTATAACTTTCTATCCCAAACCATGCATGTGTCAAACGTTATGAAACAGTCACTCACAAAAGGGTCACCAACGGGGTTATTTTTATCATATAACTATTCCATATACCAGCACCTTCCAACAGGTCTCGTCTGGATAATTTTGTAGACTTAAAAGTCGCAGGTGGTGACCTGTTGGAAGGTCCTGGTACATGGAGTGTCTACAGAATGAGACCAAGTGTGCCTTGTCATGAGCCAAAGTTAACCTTTTGGAGTCGTCAGCATGTCAGCAGATGGAAAACCTTTCAGCGACCAAACTTTCTCACTACAAATGGCTTCGTGCCGGGTCATTTGAGGATGTTTTGAGGTGTTGTCTTGCACATCCTGAAGTGCAGATGCTTCCCGTTCTGAAGTGCATCCTGTTTGGAAGTGATGGTTTTCCGTCCCAAAGCCATGAGGATCCAACCCAAATCGACCATAGATGGCTTCGAAGAGTCCATCGATCCCTCATTCTATCCCATAAGACTTAGGAAAACTCGAGCTCTATTCCCAAAGCAGTTCCTTTCTTTCTTGAAACCTCCGAAACCCTGAACCTCCAACGCCCCAAGCAGCAGGACAAAAACAACCATACACACATACGTTCGAACCCCGCGGTGTTCTGCCCTGAAGTCCTCGGGGCAGTCCGACCAGTCGACCTGCGAATCGGCCTTCACAATCGTGACCTGACCACGGAACAACGAAACCGACCGAAACCGGTCGAAACCGGGTCGACGATCACGACCCGGGACCAACCCGAGGGGGGTGTACCAAGCGCCGTACCTGGAGTGTGTGGGAGTGGTAGCTGCTGAAAACCTGGCTGGGGTGACGCTAGCTGGACAACCCCTAAGGATCCAGTCGTACCTCCTCAAAAGGTACGACTGGACCCTCCACACCCACCCCAGTCCCACCTTCGAAACGAGGGTACGACTGGATCCTATCCGGGAACCCTACACTGATCACCAGCGCGGCTAGGCATCTTCCGCTGGGTTCCTACCCGACAGGTCGGGTCTCCGAGCGTGCCTGGCTCGGTCCGGTTCTTCGGTTTCGGAAACGCGTGCCATGAGCCCATGGCGATATATGGCGATAGAGATGCGATAGATGTGGACGAAAGACTATATATACTTGAGAGGAGGGAGACACGAAAGGTAGGACAGCGGGAAGAGAAGAGAACGCGAGAGGCAGGAACAAAAATGCAATGTTGGACATGGTGATCTATCCCCTCGGAGGCGACCTTTTATAAATATATGTTCATATGCACTCTAAATGTTCAAACATATGCTCTCGAACTGTTCAAAAAGATTCTTAGGAAAACAAACTTGCCCCATGGCTCAGATCATCGGTGAGCATTGAATCGGAGCATCATAGGATTTGAACTATCCTGAAACCATAAGAGGCTCACGAAGACGCTCCCCAGGAGAGAATTGACGTGCTTCACAAAACAAACTCTAGGTATGTATCCCCTCGGGAACACCTTTCGTGATTAGAATTCTGAATGTTCAAGAGGGTTTCAACTATCCTGAAATCATGAGAGGCTCACGAAGACGTTCTCCAGGAGAGAATTGAATTTAGAGGGGGGGGGTCTGTATTGAGAAATCAATTCGAGGGGG
>CAXAMN010025117.1:37866-87845 GCA_963970005.1 Durusdinium trenchii | reverse complement strand
GAGAAATCAATTCGAGGGGGGGGGGTTGAATTGAATGATCAATTATTGAACCCGGACGCGCAAACACTTGCTTCGCAAGACAAACTCAAGGTATCCCCTAAAGGGCTACCTTTCGTGACCAGGACCTCCCAAGAGGTGTCTATAAATAGCCTCTTAGAGGTTAAGAGGTTGCCAAAAACCACCTGTTGGAAGGTCCTGGTATATGAGGTAGTCTTAGTTCTGCTATGAGGTGCTTGTTCAGAACTGCTCACAGAATTTGAGAATCTATCGCTACTCAGTTCGCTACTCCCGGCACTTTCCTTTGTCATCTTCTCTTACCTTGGGTGGCCGCTCGGCCGTAGAGTAGCTGTATGTAGCTGTCATGGGAAGTGCATAATAATTACTCGGATTCGTGTTGTATTTTTCACTCGAGATACAGTCTCCTGGAATTGATCCTGTCTATCCCTCCCCCCATTCTCGCAGCGTCGCAAAATATCACTCCTCAAAGCCAGGCGACTGAATCACCCTCTTCGATATCCTGACAGGTTCCTAAGCATAGGCTCGGCGCAGTTCCATATCCTCGGCATGGCGGCTACAGTGGTCTGGCTGGATCAAGTGTCGACAAATATGTTTGTTCTTAACACATATAAACACCATCGGGTTCAACACTGACCATCACCTTTGGAACATACATTCATGGTCCATGGCAGTGTATTTTCATTTGTTGACAAATGTCCAAATCAACAACGAGTTTACACTCTAACTCACATTCCATGAGTTCGCGGACAGCTAACCCCCCCTGGAAGACGATATGTCCCGTCTTGTTTACTGCCTAACATGGGCCGATATGGGCCTGAGACCACCAGTCGTCGCTCTATGTTCCGTATACGATCCACTTCCATGTTCGTCATGGTCTCACCGTTCGACCCTCCCCTGGCTTGGCGCCCTCCCCACCGAGGATCGGGAGACCGCGGTGCTCCAGGCACGCATCGGTGGCATCGATGAATCCTGTGCAGCTTCATAGCACCAACCACCCGTGTCATCCTCATCGTTCAGCTTCCAACCTCCATACTTAAAATAGATGATGCCTTGGCCGCTCACCTCGCCACGTTTTCGCGGGCATGTGGCCACCCAAAAAGACGTGGGCACAACTCGCGCGGCATGTGCGACACAGAGACGGAAAGCGACCTGCTGGAAATGGAAACAAACAAGGCTTAAGAAGGACGAATGTGAGTTGGCGATGGTCCCTAAACTGCAGTGTGAAAGTCTAAAGATTTTGGAGACTGCCTTTCTGGCTTGGCATCGAGGCACTCTTTTCGACTCTCCATCCCGTTCATCCACCAGGTCCAGGTCGTTGCCACATCCCTGCCCCAAAACCCCACACCATCCCACACCCTGCCTGCTTGTACTTGGGCCTTCCTTGGAAAACGCCTTCCTGGAAATAACGTCCATTCATCGAGACTTGTCCAGCGCATCGGACCACCAGGAAGGCTGGCGACTCTGCCGACTCTGCGACTCCCTCGCCATCCTCTCCTGGATGGAGCTTCGGTTTAGCGAAGCGCCGGCGGAGCAACGACGGTTTCCTTCGCTTTCTTTTCGGAGCCCATACTCTAGAGTGATATAGAGACTGGTTTCCCTTTCAAAAACTCGTGTATTTTTCAGACTGATGATACGGAATTATACGTATCAATTTAATGCAAACTGATATAGTTTTAGACATTTTGGGAGATGGGAAAACCATGCATAATGTTTATCCCTTGCTTTGATGGAGGCTTTCCGAAGACTAGACCCTGCATCTTGGTTTCAGGCCAATTCTTTATCTCGTCACCTTCGGCTTCCGTGACCGGAGTCCCATGGGACCAAGAGGTCGAAGCTTATGTTGATCCAACAGTCTCGGACGACGCGGCGAACCAACAGTCTTGGTCCAAGATCGATGAAGTTCGGGTGGCGCTCACCCGCGAAACGGAGCCGAGATCTCTACCTGCCCCTCTGTGTTGAAAGAGTAATAAATACTATAAAGATCTATAAACATACTCAATTGCTGAGACTCATCGTTCTCTTCAGCATCGGTGAATTGGTGCAATTCCCCACTGCAGGTTTAGGATGCATTAAGTAACAAGCGCATTTCTACTATTTAGTAGCGTCCGGACGCAACCCGGACGACACGAACGGGGCGCTGGCATGACTACTAGGAACAAGAAGCTACTAGTAACAAGGGCATCAACTTCCATGGAGTTTTTCAATCCAGCTCTCCGGCTCTCCTTCAGTCTCATGCAGCGAGCGCAAGCTGCGAGCCGCGCGCATGAACGCCACGCGGCGTGGGCGGCGCGTTCATCAGCGGGTCGAGTCTGCCGCTGTTGAGCCAGAAGGATCCCAGCGAGTCTGGAAGGTGTGCGGCTGTGGGAGCCAAGGAGCCTGGCCTGCGTGGCTAGCCTGCGCGGCTAGCCTGCGTGGCTAGCGTGGGCGGCGAGTGATTTGGACATGCAACAAGAAGAGAATCAAGCGAGATGCTGCAGCCATGATGGTGCCTTAATGTAGACTCTTAATTGATTAAGAACACCTCCCCATCTGGATTGAAAAACCTCTTCATGCTTGGGAGGGTTTATCAATCAATAGCTAGTCTACAAAATTAGGGATCTGAGCCTGACCCATCTTTTGCCTTATAGCCGAGATCGAAAAGGGACCGAACCCATGCAGTGATGACAGCGTCGCGGTCGACCCGGATCTTAGCCCCGTCGGGACCAACCGAAATTCCGCCCTAGGATTCCTGGCGGTATATGATTTTCCGCTCCTGGCCCACCTCCGTTTCGAAGATGTGCCAGGGGTGGGTGGATGCCAGGGGGGGTCGAATATCACGGGTCACCGGATCGGAGATGGTTGGACGGACCCATGTTGCCCTTTGCAAGATCAACTGCGGGTGAAGCATCGGCCCAAAACTGGATCTCTTCGTCTTGACACCGGAGAACATGCTCTCATATACTCCCCCCCCAAAACAAAAACTTCCTCTTCCTGGCTTCCAAGTTCTGTTTCTTGCGAACATCCACACGTGATCACTATACTGGCAACTGCGCACTCAACTGTGTAACTCTTTTTCCTGTATGCAGTGGCTGGACACTGATACTCACAGACGTCCCAAATTCAAACACCCCAAGTTCGCACTTCGAGTTTTCTCCTCTTTGGGGACGAGGCGTCGTCACGGCGTAGGCGTCATGGCGTGGAGCCGGGAAGGGCGGCAGCCAGCTGAAGCGCTCGTGGGCGGCAGCCAGCTGGTCGAGCAGCACGGCAGCGTGGCGGACTGGAGAGCAGCAGCAAAACGACGGGTGGTTTGTTGGAAGCAATGATGTTGGTAGCGGTTCTGGTTGGGAGGAGTACCAGGGCCCGGGGCCCTATAGGTCTAATGAAGTCCGGCCAGTTTCTCCTTGCTTTGGGCTTCATGATGCTGCATGTACCATCCCATGGTCCCTGGTCTAGTAGCTCTGTCGAGTTTTGGGGTGAGTCTAGAGCCGCTTTCCGGTCATGTCTTGAAGGGGGGGAAAATGCTGGGAACAGGCCAAAACCTGACCGAAACCGCTGCGCTGGTCGGCCTTTTGGTCCAAGTGGAAAGTACTTCGATTGAACCGCTGCCTGGTCACCTTGTGATTGATTCACATGACCGCGGCCACTCTGTCCGCTAGGTACCGGAGATTGCCGCACGATCCCAGGCAGTCGTGAATCAAATCCTGTCTTTGACAGGCACAGGAGGCACAGGTGGTGATTTGGCCAGAACAAGGCGTGTTAATGAATCATGAGGCGAGCAAAGCCGGCATTCCGATTGCCTTCAGCAAAGGCTTTGCCATGGCTATGTCGGCGTCCTAGAGCTCTACAAGACTCCTCACAGATCCCACGGGGGGGTGTGGTGACCGCTGTTCGACGGGAATCCATGTCTTGGTGCATGATGGCTCGTAGAAAAGGGAGTCTCTTGGGGCAACTCTTTCAACTTTGCAGCATCACCACCCCAGCCAGGACCCGACATCAAACAACTAAGGTGTGTATTTGCTCTGTCCATAACTGCTGCAAGTACTGCGCATCATTGACTTGTACTTGTGGCGAAAACCAGAATCACTGCGGAGGTCCCCCCTTGCTGTTCCTTCAGCTGCTTCACTTCTTCTCGCAACTGCGTGACTTCATCCAGCAGTGCCACGATCTGCAGGATGTGCTTCCCGGGATTGCTGGCGTAGTGCGCTTCCAACTCATTCGTGGGGACCTAATCACCGAATGTCTCACCGAGACCTTGGGTTAATTTATGTAATATAAACCTATATACATGATGGTAGTTGCTAGATGTTGCTAGTATTAACTATAGTAGAAGAACTCACTAGTCCGGTCTGTACCCAGGACTCCTCCACCCCAACAGCCAACAGCCTGATCTTCTGAACAAATAACACACAGCCAACTGATGGACAGCCCTGCGCTGTCATGAACAAGTAAAACAACAACTTCAAACTTCGACTGACTGGACTCATTGAAAGATGCGGGGTATCCGGTGAAACTACATGCTCACGGTCTTCCCCCGGTCTTCCCCAGTCTTCGTGGTGCACACCTGAACGTTGCAGAGGGGACAGGTGGTGGACAGCGCCCGGCAGTCTTTCAAATGCTTCTCCTGCAGTCAGTGGGTGGTCGGACAATACTTGGCCAGGGGGACATGAGTTCGACACTTCAAGTCGGGTTGGGTGATGCACCCAAAGAATGGTGCCACGTATGCTTCTGACGCTGAAACACCCTTCGGCCCTTCGAATTCGTCTGCCTTCCTCGGCTCGGCTCGGTGTTCGACTCGGACGTTCCGAAGAAGGCGGGCCGTCCAAGGGGGGATGGACATCGGACGGTCCCCTCCCAGACTCTGCATGGTGTAGCCCCAAACGAATGAAGCGCCGCGACTGGACATGGATCCGAGATGGGGATGCGACCGGGACCCAGCATTCTACAAATGGGAAATGATGGAAGAGTCTATAAGATTCGGATGGAAGAGACTTTTGCAAGGTGAACCTTTGCCCAGCCTGCCTTGTCACACAAGTTGAAGCTCTCACCACAGTTGTTGGGGCACTTCACCATGAGGTTCAGGATGGCTCTTCGCTCGAAGTGTGCTGGCACAATGCTGGAACCATCTTTGCGACAAACCGGACACTTGCTGTCCTCCGCCAAGCATTTGACCCAGCACATTTCACAGAAGAGCACCGATCCACAATCATGTGCCATGGCATTCCGTGCCACCAACATGCAAATGGGGCACTTCAACTTGTCCACCTCTGCTGGATCTGCCCAGTCCTCATCATACCCACCCGTCACCTCTGGCGTCTCCAGACTCACCGCAGCAGTCGTGGCTTGTGGGGAGACCCTCTGCACACCCGCTGCCGCAGCAGTCGTGGGGAGGTTTTCCCTGGAAAGCCTTTGCTGGGCGTGAAGAGAAGGCGGTGCCGCTGAGCCCATGTAGCCTTCAGTGGTCCAGCCTTCTGTTGGTGGACTTTGAGCTGATCGATCTGGATGCTGATAATACCATCCCCTCTCGTCATCTTCATCGGTGATCTTCCATTGACGTCTAAAAAAAAATGATGCTCTTGCCCTCCATTTGCCAATATTTGGGCTTGCCGTTACTTGAGCCGATGTGCACATAGCAACCGTTGGTGGCTTCGCCGCTGCCACCCGCACCTTGAACCCACAGGAACCTTGGAGCTGTCGAGATGGGAACATGAACAGGTGACAACACGATGGGGACTTCGCTTCCACTCAGTGTCCATTCACCAGAAGGTGGCAAAACTGCGAGCACATCCGGATGCGAATACAAACCGTCCGACGTCTCTGCAGCCTTGATCTTCCAGCCATCATCGAAATGCAGGGTTCCAGAGCCACCCACTTGTCGGAACTTCGGCTTACCATTGAAGTCTTCAGCTCGAGCATAGCGGCCATTCATGCTTCCGGTGGCATTTGCGACTTGCAACACCTGTGGAACACTGCAGATGGTGGGAACGGGATCCGTGGATCCCTCTACACTTGTCCATTCACCCAAAGGTGGGTGCGGCAGTGAGTCATCTGGATGGCAATACACCCAGTCATCGACACCTGAGAGGATGGTTGGTGAATCTGCGAGAAGCATCAAACAAATTAAAGTTTTTAAAAAAAGAAAAACATCAAAAAGATCTGGACAACTTAAAGAACATTGGCAGAATTGTGAAAATGCATGGTATCAATACATCCACACATGATAATTACAATATTTTATACATGCTATTGCTCCGACACTGGGGGTTTGCTTGAGGTCCAAACGTGAAGATAAACGTGAAGATAAATGAAGAGACTTCAGAAAGATACGCACAAACCAACTCTGGTTTCCAAAAGTCCTGTTTCTACGGAGCAAGAACAAGATTCTGCACCAAGAGACCGCGGACACCAATCTTCCAGCGCTCATCAAAGTAGATGGTAGCATCACCGTCCACCTTTTGGTACATGACTTTGCCATTGTGCTCCCCATGGTGCCTATAGGTACCATGCAGTCGATGGGCGTCTGGGGCGGGGCTCGGCACAGCCAGTTGCACCAGGACTTCTTGCGGAATTTCTCCTGAGTCACTCAGGATGCGCAGAAGGAGCCCAGCTGGGAACATGCAGATGACTAGGCCCAGCTGAGCTCAGCTGGGACCAGCCCTAAATTGCCACGAACGAATTATATATAGCTTGTGCACTAGCTTGAGCTATGAAGGGCAAAGAAACTTTGGCATCTCAAACCTTTTGGGCATCTCAAAAGATGGACCAATCCGTTTGCCCAGTCGCGAATGCTTGAAGGACTTGCACTCGAGAGATTTGGGGTCTCCCCCGTTCCATGCATCATGCGATGAGCCTTACCGAGCAACAGCACGCGGCCCACGGCTGCTAGAGGAGCCACCTTCTCTCGATGATTTGTGGGGTAAAACCAAGAACCATGGAGGCGATGCACTGTCACCCTCATGGATGGAGAAAAGTGCAACCTCCTTCCTGACGCACTCTCTTCTGGACAGTTCGACCAGTCAGCATCTTCATCATCCTGAGCAAAAATCACAGTGTCTCCTTCTTGCACATCTCGACTGGTGCCCCACGAGAGGCTGGGTGGAGTGCCAAAAATGATGTGATGTTCCCATTGGCTGGGAGGCATAGGGAAATCTCCCTCCACGGCATCATAATTCCTCTGTCCGGTGGTGTCTTCATCATTCAACCTCCATAGGCCTGATTCAAAAAAAAGGATCGAATTGCCATCGACCTGCTGATATTTGGGTTTGCCTTCATGAAGGCCCACCTGTGCAAAGCGGCCATTCACTGGTGCATGCCCCGCATCTTTCACCACCAGAAAGGGCGGGTGTGCTAGCTGGAATCCTTCAACGGAATACCTGTGCTGTGAATGAAGCGACGGAGGAGGCTCAGCATCGCCCGAATAGCCCTCAGTGCTCCACCCGTCAAGGGGCGGCTGACTTGCAGAGCTATCTGGGTGCTGATAGTACCAGCCCATTTCACTATCTCGGTGGTTGATCTTCCAACGACCTGCGAAGTAAATGATCCCAGCACCATCCATCTGCCAATATTTGGGCTTGTCGTTGCTGGAGCCGATGTGCACATAACAACCGTTCGTCAGCTCGCCGCTGCCACCCGCACCTTGAATCCAAAGGAACCTTGACGCCGTCGAGATGGGAACATGAACAGGTGACACGCTGGGGAAGTCTCCTCCAATCAGAGTCCTCCAGTCGCCCATAGGAGGTAGGGCGGCATGATCCGGATGGTAGTATGAGGTCGAATCTTCCGAAAACTCTTCTCGCCGAATCTTCCAGCCATCATCGAACTGCAGGGTTCCAGAGGCACCCACCTGTCGAAACTTCGGCTTACCATTGAAGTCTTCAGCTCGAGCATAGCGGCCATTCATGCTTCCGCTGGCATTTGCGACTTGCAACACCTGTGGAACACTGCAGATGGTGGGAACGGGATCCGTGGATCCCTCTACACTTGTCCATTCACCCAAAGGTGGGTGTGGCAGTGAGTCATCTGGATGGCAATACACCCAGTCATCGACACCTGAGAAGCGTTTCAGAGTCAAATCTAGGAGAAACATCTAGATGTTCCCCCCCGAGCTTGGTTGATGGCAAAGTGTCATGTCAAGGTTACAGCCATCAGCTGTGTTGAGCGGACCATGTGAAACCCACAAGCTTGGTTGATCATTTGCATTCAGATCTGCTCTGATCTAAACCCAGTCACCTTGGATCATGGAGCAGTTTGTTAATCGAATTCTCTTGGTTTCTCAGTTGCTCCGGCGAGGTGACTGAGTTCGTCTTACTCTCTAAAAGGCAGCCTGGTTCAACACGGCAAACCCCGTTCCGGGGGGGTTTGGAAGTGGTTTCCTCAGGTGAGTGTCACATAGTGCCAACAGCATCAACAACAACTCCTGAGAAGCCTTGCCATGCAAGGCACCATGCAAACCTATCTTCCATTGGCCATCGAAATAAATGCTCGCAGTGCTATCCACCTTCCTGTACATGACCTTGTCATTGTGCTCGCCATGGTTCCCATAGATGCCACGCAGTTGATTGCTAGAGCTTGATTCACCACTGAGTTGCACAAGAATCTCTTGGGGCACCTCTCCTGCAATCGTTACTGTAGTGGAATCCGCGATTGTGGAACATGAGGAACATGTCAAACCTCAAAACGATCCGTTAGCTTGAGCGGAACAGTTGTACAGTTGTTTTTGCAGTTACTTTCAGTTTGACCACTCTCTTCCGCACAACTGTCATGTGGTGAAGTCTGATGAAGTCTGATTGTCCAACTGATTGTCATCTTGGCTTCACTACACCAACCAAAAGAACTACACTCTGACTCACTAACATGTAACATGGAAGTGAACAACCCCCCCAAAATGACTTTATACACAACACCCAAAGAACTAGCAGCTATAGAAGCTACTAGGTGGAGGCCATCGCTACTAGGTTGGAGGCCAATACTACAGTAGTAGCTAGGAAGCTTTAGAATTTTTGGCCAACGACTCCAACGACTGCATCGATCGTTCCGGCCCTCGCACCCCGCATGGAGACGAAGAGACCGAGGGGTGAAGCGAAGCGCAGCGAAGCGCGAGAGATCCTTCGTGTGGTGAACTCGTGGAAATCAGAGGACCAATGGCCACAGACCCATCAGACCGTCGGTGGTTGGAACCCCCCATCGAGATAGGACATGGGGTCGCCTTTGGTCCTCGGAAACCACGGTTTACCAGACCAAACCCTGAGAGTCAAGTCGACGATTCAGAATCGGTGACCCAAGTAGGTCGGGAATCTCGACTTCAGCCGGTCCAAATCGTGTCGAACTGGACAAGCCTTAGGGTAAACCATGACCCTGGCGTTAGAGGGGGCTCTGGTGGGTACAATGGTAAACCTATCTCGGATATCCCATGATCTCCGAACTCCATCCGGGCCCTGTCTCTGCCAGCTGCTCTGGTCCTGCACCTTGAACGTGCTGCGCTCGCAGGCTGCGCGCCGCTCGCATGAAGCGCTGGGTGGGACCGGGCCAGCCCGGCCGAAGCGAGCGAGGAACTCGAGCCACACGCGGCGGGGGAGCGACGAGTTGTCGGTCGGTCGGCGACGAATGGGTTCCGTCAGCCACCCAGACACTCCATGGGACTGGCATATTTACCTACATGGGGTGGTTGAAGTCGGGGTCAATGGGGCGGCATATATGGCAGTCCCATTAGTCGTGTCTGGGACAGGGATCTTCTGATGGTTTGTTCCGCGCATCGATGCCATTCAGGCATGCCGAAGTGGATGGATGGGACTGCGGGTGGGTGATGAAACTCGACGAGTGCCAATGGCGACGATGGCGGTCGCTCTCGTTTTTGAGCGCAGGTCTCGCTGGTCCTGTCTTTGACAGGCCACTTCATCCAGAAACCGGGCCGAAACTCGGGGCCTTGTTCGATCTTGTTAAGGCCAGAGCTTGCCCAATTGCCTTTAGCAAAAGCTTTGCCACGGCTATTTATGGCAGCTCTACGAGGCCTTCAAAAGTGTAAAGTAAATCGAGGCCACGAAGCTTCGAAACTGGGATTCGATACGATTTAAACAAGCGGGGTGTTTTGGTGTAGCGCGTGTAGTGCTCTTCACTGCGCGACTGGGTGCGCTTACCATTAATCGAACCGAGTGCCAGATTTGGAGCATCAAAGCTACAAAACTAAAAGAGAGAGAGAGAGAGATAGAGAGAGAGAGAGAGAGATTGGTGTCACTGTCAACCAGCTTGCTGTTCCTTCAGCTGCTTCACTTCTTCTCGCAACTGCGTGACTTCATCCAGCAGTGTCATGATCTGCATGATGTGCTTCCCCGGATTGCTGGCATAGTGCGCTTCCAACTCATTCGTGGGGACCTGGACCGGAACTGAACATCCCAAGCTTCACATGTCTTTACTGTAACTCCAAAATCCCTTGTTTGCAGAGCAAGGTCGGCTTCCAAGGCACCAGTGTTGGAGGAAAGCAAGAAATGACATTCTAATGTTTCTAATGTGTTAGATGGCTGCTTTATGCGATTTGTTTGTCGCTGAAAAGCAAGATCAACGGATCAAACATGATTAAACTATCATCGTCACTGCCGGAGGGGTATCAGCACCATGTCTACAAACATGGCGCGTCATAAAAGGGAATATATGGAGATATGATACTTTATAATACGTACCAGGACCTTCAGTTCGTGACCTCCTTGGAGTCTGTAAGTGACCTCTTCAGGGACTAAGTGTATATATATTTCATACGCATAATGCATCATCCATATCATTGCATACCAGGACCCTCCTGGCCCAGCTCTTTTGGGACACAGGTCCAGGTTGGACTCCAGGTGAACCTGGGATCTTGGAGTCTGGTCTATCTGGATCTATCTGGCATCTTCGACTCCCCATGGATCCACCTTCTCAGCTCATTGGGACCCTCCTCCCGGCGCCAGTCTGACCGTCTCCGCCTCCGTCCGTCTCCGGTCATCTTCTCGGTTTCGGTTCGGTACCACCGCGGACGTCGGACGTCGGAGGTCGGACGTCGGTGGCACCTGTTCTTGGCAAAGCGGGCAAAGCGTGAACCTGGCGGAGCAGTCCTTCAGGTGCTTCTCCTGGGGGCGCAAGCTTCGGCGGCGGCGAAGCTTCGGCGCTTCTGCGAAGCTTCTGCGAAAGATCCTCATCGTTCGAACGTTGAAGCAAATGGAAAGGATTTCCGAGCGCTTCGAGGTGCTTTGTGGCCTTGATTTCCCCCCAAACCCAAGCAACATGGATGATTAAGATGATTAAGGATGTTGAACTCTCCCCAATGCGAACTGTTGCGAACCACGTTCCCTTCCATGGGCGGCAACATGGAGCGGTGCTTGTTTGTTTGGCCTAGCCGTCACAGCCAAGAAAGTCGATGCCCCAAAGTGCATCTGTTTGTCAAGACTTCCAAATCAACGCCCTGAGCAGTGGGATGTACCGAAAGACCTGAGTCAATTATGGTCAAATACTAGACCTGTTTCTGCGAGGTTGGCCTGTCCAGCCTGCCTTGTCACACAAGTTGAAGCTCTCACCACAGTTGTTGGGGCACTTCACCATGAGGTTCAGGATGGCTCTTCGCTCGAAGTGTGCTGGCGCGATGCTGGAACCATCCTTGCGACAAACCGGACACTTGCTGTCCTCCGCCAAGCATTTGACCCAGCACATTTCACAGAAGAGCACCGATCCACAATCATGTGCCATGGCATTCCGTGCCACCAACATGCAAATGGGGCACTTCAACTTGTCCACCTCTGCTGGATCTAATGCCCAGTCCTCATCATACCCACCCGTCACCTCTGGTCTCTCTGCAGAACTCTCCGCGGGACTTGCGGGCGCGGCAGTCGAACTCCTGGAGGTCGTCGCGCTCGCGGGCGGAAGCAGACGATGTGGCTTTCCCATGAGGTGCACCTGACCCAGCGCGGCGAGCGGTGCGAAACTCTCCGGGAAATTCGTGGGGTAAAAGAAGTCTCCTTGAAGCCGATGCACCGTCAGGGTCCAGGGAGGGGAGAACAAGAGTCTCCTGGAGGACGCACTGATCTCTGGACAGTTGGACCAGTCAACGTCCGCATCATCCTTTACAATGACCACACTGTCTCCTACCTGGATGTCTTTGCTCGTTCCCAAGGACAAGCTTGGTGCATTGCCATAGCGTTGCCCCAGTTGTTCCCACCGTGCCGGCGGCAGGGGGGGTATCTCCCCGTGCCCCATCGTACTTGCGCTGTCGGGTGTTCTCTTCGTCATTGAGCCTCCATAGTCCGGCTTCAAAAAAGATGATGGAGTCGCCACCTAGCTGTCTGTACTTCGGTTTGCGTTCGTGAAAGCCCACATGTGCAAATCGACCGTTCACCGCCGAGTGCCCAGCGCCCGTCACCACGAGGAAGGGCGGGTGAGCTCGTTGGAAGCCCTCGGCGGAATACCTCTCTTGGGAGTGGAGCGAAGGCGCCGGCTCGGCATCACCAGTATAGCCCTCAGTCGTCCACCCCTCTGTGGGAGGCACCCTCACAGATCCATCCGGGTGCTGGTAATACCACCCGCCCTGGTCGTTTCGATAGTTGATCTTCCAGTGTCCTCCTCGAAAGTAGATGATCCCCGATCCATCCATCTGCCAATACTTGGGCTTGCCATTGCTTGAGCCAAGGCACACGTAGCAGCCGTTGGTGGACTCACCCACGCCGCCAGCTGATTGAACCCAAAAGAATCTAGGAGCTGAAGACATGCTGGGAATCTGAAGAAATGACAGTCTTGGAGAGTCTCCTCCCATCAGTGTTCTCCACTCACCTACAGGAGGCACCATGGAATCCTCTGAATGTTCATATGAATCATCTGATGTCTCCGCACTCTTGATCTTCCAGCCATCATCAAAGTGCAGTACTCCAGAGCCACCCACTTGTCGGAACTTCGGCTTACCATTGAAGTCTTCAGCTCGAGCATAGCGGCCATTCATGCTTGCGCTGGCATTTGCCACGAGCACCGCCTGTGGTACGGTGCTGATTGTAGGAACAGGATCCGTTGATCCTTCTGCTCCTGTCCATTGACCAGAAGGTGGATAGGACAGTGAATCATCTGGATGGCAATAGATCCAGTCATCCACACCTCAGGTGGCTGAGATTCTGAATCTGACCTGCGGGAAATATCTATATTACCCAGCCAAGAGAAGGAAACACCACATGTTTTGCCTATTGCGCTGAATGACAAGACAGTCAGTGCAGTTTCCCAGTCAGTGTTGGCTCCCGAATTCCATGCCAAAGAGATGTGAAACCATGTGAAACACCCGGCTGGTTGTGGGAACGGATGAAGAAGTTATATGATGATATTCAGTATGTCAGGTATGGCTCCAAGATAGGTGTCCCCCAAAACAATCCTGCAGTTGGCCATCTCCATGTGCACTGATCTTCCGCCGATCTTCCAGAAACAAGACACCGCGCACACCAATCTTCCACTGTCCATCAAAGAAGATGGTGGCATCACCGTCCACCTTTTGGTACATGACTTTGCCATTGTGCTCCCCCTGGCGAGCATAAATGCCGCGAAGTCGATTGGCATCGCTTGATGTAGCATCAAGCTGTAGCTGAATCTCTTGAGGCACCTCTCCTGACAAGTCACGAGTGAGCAAGTTTATGAGCGTGGAGACTGGAATTGTTTAAATATAGGCTCTTAATTAACCTCAAAACAACATCAACTATTCCAATAGGTCGGATTTTAATTTCTATCACACACGGGTTTGGGTGGGTCATCTGTTGAAGCCCTGTCATCGTGAGACTTCATCATCTTGATCTGACATTTAAAAAACACATGCCGAGCAAGTGTCAGCGGTGACTGCTACAGTGTACCGCCGCTACCAGGCATTACCAGGGCACCAAGAAGGACGATCCAAAAAAGGGATTCAATGCAGAAAGAGAAGGTAACCCATCTCGACGCTTCATAGCTTCAACTCTTTCTCCCACACGGAGTTTCTGGAATCACCAGTACCATTGATTCCCATTAATCACCCAGCGACGGACATCCTCTTTGACCCAGTGCATAAACTATTCTACGGACATAATGTTTGACCATGGTGTCTAAACTGTGAAAAACATTGTATTGAACCCGTGTAAAAACCAGAATCAGTCTATCTACTGAACCCTTTGAATCTCTGTTCACTTCGATTTGGAGGTCTCCTCCCATCCCCCCCTTCATGGTCATCTCAGAACAAACCGAGTCCTTCGGAGATCCGGTGCTGCCTCAGGACATCCCGATGGGATACGATGTGGAGACGGTGCATGTGAACCCAAACATGGTTCTTTTTGGTGGGAAACAGGGTTCTAACTACCTAGTTCATCTATAGATAGGAGACGATCCTATCGATGTTTATACTTTTTTAATAGGCAAAAACAAAGAGTGGTTGGTGGTCCAAAATGGAGGTCATTCAGAGTCATTCAGGTTCTAGGTATATAATTAGAAATATCAAATCAAGGTATATCATCAAAATATACATCATATGTGCCTTTTGGGACATCTGGAACTCATTGAGTCAGACTCTTCCAATCCATCCATCCACCCCAAAGAGAGCGCTCGCTTCTGAGAATACCCCCCCCCTTACAAAGAGGCCCTCCCTCCGTCTTCGATCATCATGGATCCATTGCGAAGCAGTTAACGGCCCTGACGGCCACATCTGCGACACGACTTCGAGCCCGGTGGAGAACGGTGGAGACCCGGCCTCTCCATGAAGATCACCATCTTCACGGTCTTCAGCGGCGCCACCTTCTCGACCGAGTCGGTCTCGACGTAGAGCCAGTCGTGGTGCACCCGCTTCACAAGGCCATGCTGGCCCGGCGTGAAGGGCAGCCTGGTGTGGGTGGTGTGGACAGCCGGCGGGTCCATGTACGACGACAGATCCCAAAGATTGAAAATGGAACTTGGCAAATTTGCAGATCGGAGGAGTCAGTTGAGGTCCTTCAAAAAAGGTCCAATGTACTGCAGTCTGTATAGTGTCATTCTAGTAGTGTGGAATTCATTGGCAGGCAGGCCCTCATCGCTTTCCAGGAAGAAACTCAAAGCGATCGCATGATTCTACACCCCTTCCTGACTCTGTCAATTGAACAAAGCATGATTGCGCGACATACTTCAGAGAGCCCTTGCAGAAAAACATTCGTACCATATATTCAATCCGGGTGTCTTGATTCGGATCTAAGGGTTGACCCAGCGAGGGACACCTCCTCCACCACTGAAACCTGCGAAGACCACTGGGCAATCGAGTGTTCACGTCGAGTTGGCGGTGTGGTGTGTTCACGTCGAGTCGGCGGTGTGTTCACGTCGCGGTGGACGGACGTGACCAGCCTGGCCAGTTTGAGATGTGCACATGACATGTACCAAATTTCAGATATCCTGTCTTTCCATGTCCTTCTGGAGACGTATGGAGAGTATATAGTCTCTTTTTTGCAGGGTAGTTCAGGCAGGGCAGGCAAACAGTTTGCTGTGTGAACTTGCAAGCCGGTCACATGCATGTGCGATCTGGCCCGATGGGGAGCGAGCGTTGGTGCGCGCAAACCTCTAGGGAGCTAGTTAGGTCAGCTAGGTGCTTTGATTGAACAATAACTATTCCAGACACTCCATGTATGCCATATATGCCTACATTTTGACCCCCCCTGGCACCACCCCTGTCTGTATGGATTCAGGACTGCCAGTCCCAAACAGGTCGCGTCTGGGCAATAGTGTGTGCCGGACCTGAACATCCACCCTGTCCCGGTTTCTCCTCGCCTCTGTTCTGGAGCCAGCGGGCATCCCGACCAATCGGCCGCCTCCTTGGTCGGCGCAGGACGCGGAGCGGAGCATCTGAATCGCGTGGACCCTGGAGAGTGGCACCCACTGGGTGTTACACTGGGTGTGACTGGGTGGGCTCCAGGTTACCTCAGAAGGTAGGACTGAACCTTCTAAACCCTCCCCAGTCCCACCTTCGAAACGAAGCTACGAAGGTACGACTGGAGCCCTTAGCCTTGGGGTGTAGCAGCTAGCAGCTGGTCTGAGTTCTCAGGGTCCATGCGTTCCCCACCAGACCCTCAGACCCGTGGCGCTTCCGGCGCTGTCGCAGTCGGGTGACGCGGACCGGACATAGCCTCTGAGGTTTGAACTGGTATAGCTGGGCTGGGTTCCTTGTTTGGTCTGTCCTCCTTTTTTTTTTGGTTTAGGCTTCCGTTCCTTTGATCGCTTGTGAAACATGCGCGACTGTCAGTCACAGGTTGCTGTGAATCTGCAACATAAGTTAGGAAAAAAATATGAAAAAATATCTCTGCCATGGAACCTAGTGGAATTCCAAATACTGTAAAACTTGAACGTTGCACAAGGATCAAAATGATTTGTTTTCTGTGGCACAAGAACAAAGTGGAATACTGACAGGCTAAATGGAAGCCCCAAGGGAGCATCAAGGGTACCCCCCATACCCTTTCACTCAATTCAACACCAGTGCAAGCTGAGGGCATCATGTTTCTTGAAACAGTTGAGAGTTCTTCTGTTGCAAAGGTTCCATGTATTATCTCTACAATATTACATGCGTTGACCTTGCGAGCTCTGGCAATGCAACCGGTCTGTGCAGGAAAGCTTCTGAGTGGCTTCCGAACAACACAGAATCACCCTCGCGTAGATCGTGGCTGGTCCCCAACGAAAGGCTTGGTGCTGCACCGTAGCGAGATGTGCCCAGCTGCACCTGATCAACATGGGGAAAAGCGTGTATGGCCGCCATACCGTTGAATTGAGTATCCCTTTTTGTTGCACAGGCTCTGCGCTACAGGCTCGAGAAGATGTTCAAAAGCATCGAGCCGCAACGATCCGAGAAAGTGACGAGGAAAGGATGGGAAGCCAAGGGGTTTGGGGCTCCAAGAGTATCTGTGGCTGAAATGTGAGAAATGTTGCTCTTCGTCCCACCTGGGCCCTTCAACATATTCTGCCAAAGAAACATGGGATTGGATCCGTAAGAACAAATGGTCGATTTTGATGAGCGTTTTTTCACCTCCATCCCCAATGATTAGCCAGATCTTGCCATTCTCTTCCCTCGACATATCTCCGTTGGCCCCGTCGAGTTCGTGACCCTTCGGGATCCTAGAATGAGGTCACTTAGAGTCACAGTTGTGCACCTAAAGAGGTCACAGACAGAGACGAACAGAGGTCACGTACTGAATGCCCTGGCACATCTGAAGCCCTTCAGCTCTGGGAGCAATCAGTGACGGTCAGTCAGTCAGGTCTTGTTCTTTCTGTCGGGACCCCGTCCGTCAGTCGAAGGCACCCATTCCAGTGGCGGCATGGGTGAATCATCCTCAGGGCCATCATAGCAGCGCGTATTGGTGTCCTCTTCGTCATTGAGGCGCCATAGGCGGGACTCGAAGAAAATGATCGAGTTGCCACCGACCTCCGGTTCCAAACAAATGAAATCCAAACAACCTCCAAATCCTTCACAAAATCATTAAGATCCTTTCAGATCTAAGGTTGTAACCCTTTGTAACCTCTTAGAAGATCGACAGCATCATTGATTCATGAACTGAGAACAAAGACCTCACTCCTCACTCTCGTGCATGCTGAACCACTGAACCACTGAACCACCCAAAATTATTGCAAGGGCCCCCAACAAAATCCGGCGATTCAGTGGTCGATCGAGGTTTGTGACGGTTTCCGCCGACCTGCTTGTATTTGGGCTTCCGTTGATGGAGCCCAGCGCGGAAGTAGCGGCCGTTCACCGTCGGATGCCCAGCGCCGGTCACCACCAGGAACGGCGGAGCATCTTCTCCTTGGTGAGCCAAACACTGGTGCAGTCAAAACCCTAGGATTCCCACCATGCTTTGATAGCCTGAAGCCTGAACAACCGTTGTTCTACGCTTTTTGCAAGGTTGAAAGGCTAGGTCGGGAATATGTATGACAATGTTGTCAAGTCTGTTTTAACAAGAAAACTATCCACTATACTAACAAGAGTCTCCCCTAGGATTTCCGCTGGCCACTGGCCAAGCGTAAAGATTACAAAACCTTTCGGAATTGGGGTACGCCACAGCCAGCCCTGCCTAAGCCGAGGCAAGAAGCTGACTCCAAGACATCCGGTAGGAACAGCCAGCCCTGTCACATCACCCCCCCAGCCGCTTTGAGCACAAAGAACTGACTCTAGCCTAGCCCTTGATCTTTCCCCCATCTTCTCAGCTGAGCCTCCGCTTGATGAACCTGCTCCATCAGAAATCACATGTTTCTTCCCTCTCAATTCCACAAAGCCCAACGCAGTCAACGGAGCGATCTTGCTCTCGAAGATCGTGGGGTAAAACCAGGCGCCGTCACGAAGGCGGCTCACTTGGACCACCCAGGGTGCTGAAAACCTCAACCTCCTGATGGGTTCATCCTCCTCCGGGCAATTGGACCAATCCACATCCTCAACGTCAGATCAGTGAAACAATGAAAGGTTTCACATGCAGAAACCGTGATCTGAAAAACCTCCGCGTGATGCAAAAAACGGTCGCGACCTGTGACAGGTCACGTCACAGGTCGACTTGATCCCAATGGATCCCAGGAATTCCAGGGGCCCTGGTCTCAACGGTCTTTCCGTTTGGTCTGTCACTGGAACCACCAGGAACGAGTCATGCATCACGGTGTTCCGAACACGAGTTGTGCTTTGGATCTGGGTTGGTCGACTAAAGGTTCTCTCTGGCAGAGTTGCAGGCCATCCAGGACTACAAAGGGCGGTTTCATGTCCACGGATTGGTTGTGCTGATCTTTTTCGGGAACGCCACGAGGAATCGTAACAAGTGCATCGCTTCGTTCGTAACAAGTGCCTTACTCGTAGTAACAAGAAGCTACTAGTAACAGGTGCCACGCTAGTAGTAACAAATGATGTCTTGGGACCTATGACAGCCCTTTGCACACCCAGAAAACCCATGTCCAGTTCCAACGGGGTGTCGTGCATGGGCCCCCCTTCGATCGGGAACAACACCCAGGAAGCCGTCAGCCTTCCCGGACAACACCGCAAAAAGAGGTCCCAGGATGGGAACCCTCCATCTGCAGAAAAGCATCTCCATCATTCTTCACCTTGGCACTGTGGCACACGGACGAAAGAAAAAACACATGGACGATCCTAATTTGGTCTGCTTTGTATTTGATGTGGGGCAGATTTGGGTACCGTACCTCGGCCCTCCAAGAGAAAACTTCTCAAAAGCCGACCAAAAATGAGAGGAATCCGTTTCCTCCCACTCCAACCCAGTTGGACTCCCGGAGAAGGTGTACATGTAAAAGTTCTATAATCTTTGAAACAATCGCAAACGCTGCGGGCACTCAACGCCTTAGGGCTACTATACCTACAACATTCAATATGATGGATGGTTTTCCTTTTAATCTCTCACACACACAAACACCGGTGTGTGTTAAAAGCGGGGAGGACCGTCTCCAGGCATTGCCGCCGGAAGGTTCGGAAATGTTCGGCACATAGGAAACCCAAACCCGAGCCGAATTGGGCCAGGGTGTCTTCATATTAAAATGTACACACCCACCTTGTGCTGCACAACTCTCGGTACAGTCCCAGGCACGATGGTCACACTATCGCCCTCCAGGAGGTCTCGAGCAGTTCCCCAGGAAAGGCAAGGTGCTGGAGGGAATCGGGGCACGGAGATCGATTCCCAGTCATTCAGCGGTGGCATGTCGGTCTCCGCCCGGCAAAAGTAGCTCCAGCCATCAGTGCCTTCTTCGTCATTTAATCTCCATTGACCTTGGCTGCTAGCTGTTGTGTTGTTGATCTTTAACAGCCTCCTGCTCAAGTTGTATCCAAGTCCAGTCAAGTCTTCTGACAAATGAACGCAGTTGGTAGTTCCAGAAAAAAAAAGGCTTCTGGTGCGATGTTCTTCGTCACCGCGCGAGAAATAGATGACTGGGTCTCCATCCACCTTCTTGTACTTCACCTTCCCCGCCGGTCCGAGCCCATCGTGTGCATAGCGGCCATTGACCGACGCACATCCAGCACTCGAGACGACCAGAAAGGGCGGGGGCGAGTCGAAAGTGATCGCGTCGCCGTCGCCACGATGGCCTTCTCCAGCGGCGGTGGCTTCCAGCGATGCTCCGTCCGGAGGATCTCCTGGAGAGTGTGCAACCCTACGTGTCGAACCGTCCTCACCGTACCTAAGGTTCGGTACGACTGGATCCCTAGGAAGCTGTTGGCTGAGTCTACTTGGGGAGAGGGGAAAGGCCGAAGGAATTAAGATCCAAGAGTCCATGAGTCCACTCATGCCTCATGCCTCCCCGATTCTAAAGCATCTTGCCAACTGGGCTTCTGGGGACGCATGACCAACCCGAGTATAACACAACTCTAAGGGACTGGGGCTAGCTATGGCCAACTCTTGGGCCAAAGCTCTACGGCTCAGGGCGATCATGCAATTCCTGCGCGAAAGCTGGCAGGGCCCGATTCATGCAGGCCCGACTTGGTGTTAGACAATTCGCAGGTCTAACGACAAGATGCATCTTTGGAGTCTACAAGCAACAATTTTCTTGGACCACTGCTTTGTAGGAGAACCAGCTGGTTTCTCGGCTTTCTATACGCCTCAAGAAAACGGTACAACCTCATGCCCAAGCATGTTCTAAAGGGCCCTATGACCGGCGAATCTGTCCTTCAGGAGTTTCTCCCGACTGCTCGTGCAGCGATCGCAAACTGCGCACCGCTCGCATCGCAGCGTCGCGGCATCGCGCAAAACACCGGGCATCGCTGCTTGCTGGAGCCGCCAGAAGTGCCGCAAGTTGGCGCGTTTTTTTGCGTTTAAAGCCCACAAGTGTTTCGGGTTCTCGTCCCAAACCCAGCATGCTGAGTGGTTTCTCCGGTAGATCGTCCGACGACATGGGCGGAAGAGTTTGAAAGAAGATCAGGTCTCCTCAGATCGCTGGTGTAACTTCCATCAGTGCAGATCACTGGGTGATGGAAGCAACTGAGCTCCAGGTATGGGTATAGAAACTGGATGCAACTTTCGACTGCGCGGCATGACTTTAGGAAGCCGCACTGCATGACAAACCGACGCCACAGAATGTGGGCTGTCCAGCAAGCAAGTAAGACTGTTGGTCAATTGCGATCAATTGTCCAAGAAATATCTGAATCACATATTATATATTAAAATATATACCTTCAGTTTGAACATACAATTATTAGACTTTAAACACACCAGGCACTCAAAACCAAAAGAGAAGATCCCAAGATCCCAAAACGTCCCTCTGTCTCACGCCCGTGAGAGTCTCGCGTCCCTGTCTAACGCTGCGCCTCGCGCCCCGTCAGTCCCGTCACACGGTGCTCAGCCAGCGCCGCTGCGTCTCGGGGTCGCCGATGTTCCATTCACGGCCCCCGAAGTCTTGCCCCGGCACCTGGAGGACAACTGGGGGGGCGAAGATGGACACGTCGCGAACTGCGAGGTCAGTTGTCATGACAGGACATATGAAGTATTATGAAGTCCTGTCCTATACACATTGATATATAGTTTTCCTTGATTCTGTGAGTCAAAGTGGGTTCCAGGAAAGGATTTTCACTGCTTCTAGTCAAGAAAGAATGGGAAAGACTGGTGGGCCCTCTAGCTCTACAAGTTCTTGGAACCGGTTGCCTACGAAACTGATCACTGGACAAAACAGATTGAGTGGGCCTCCACTTGTAAGAACCACTCTTCTATTACAAGTTCTCTGCTTGGATGACCATATCCCTCCCTTATGCACTAAAGACAAATGGATTATGGGTCAAAGCAGGTTAAAAGTGCTCCTGGAGCTCACAAGAAACTCTCAGCCTCACTCTCACTCCTCTGCCCCTCACACCTCCAACAAGAGCCAACTCATGAAGGCCGCCACATTCTCCGGATGGTCCAGGCCTCCGAAGGCCGCGACTCGGCGACGAAAGACCCCCGCTGAAACGGACCTCAGTTTATTTGCCCCTCTCTCCTGAGCTCGAACGCGATGAAGCCGCCTTCAGCCAGCCATTGTCTCTTTTTTTCGTTAGAGGCCATGAACTGACAAGGAAACACCTTGTAGATCTCTGGGAAGTCCATCTCCAGCAGTTCCAGTACTTGTGCTGTACCTATCGATCAATCCTTTGAGATTTTGGAACCAACCTGTCCAGATTCGCCAAATAAGTGTGTCCTTAGGTCCTGGGTCATGTGCGCTAGGTCAATATGCATGATACAGCTCCGATCGTCTCATCTCCGACCCGGTGACCGGTGGTTACACCCACCGCCCGGTTACACCCACCCCTGGCCAACCGAACCTCAGGAGGTGGGCCAGGAGCCCCCCCCCCTCTTTCCACTCCGCTGGGTGCCACCGGGCCCACCTCCGCGCACGGGCGACGCGGGCCGGTCCCAAGCGCCCTCGGCCGGCGCCAGGCCGCGGAAGAAGCGGGCGCCGCTGAAGTTCTGCGGGGCCGAGGGCACAGTTTGCGTCTGGGTGGCCTAGCACTGGAGACCTACCTAGTCACGCACTTGAACTAGAACCTACCTATATAGCACTTCCTGTCTGGGTGTGTCTGGTGACCTATAAGTAGGGTAGGGTTGTTCACTAGTGACCCCTTGGAGGCAGCTGGTATACAGATGAGTTTTAAACCCAAGAAATACGGTGCATGGGGCAGTGGAGGTACCTCATCCATCTCACCTGATCTTATGCATTCGTATTATATATATATATACCTTGAGTCTCCAATGACCCTTTTAAATTTGCCTTTCCAAGAAAAAGAGGTTTTTGAAAGAAAGCACTCTTTTTTGCATATGTCACGAAATGTTCCTTTTTTGTTTGTGCCCTGTCAGATCCTCCTTAGACAGTGTCCTGAGACCTTTTTTCGGCGTCCAAAACGCGTCTTTTTGCGTCCAAAAGGCGTCTTTAAGCGTCCGTGCCGGACGCGTCCGGATGAAGATTCACTCTGCACCTTTTTTTGAGTCCTCATCTCTAAAAACGCGTTTTTCGAGCAAAAACGCAAAAATATTAGACCAAAAACAAAAACGCAGAAAAAAAAGGTCTTTGGAGACTCAAGGTATACATACATTGCTATTGTTGAAAAGGGGTGAGATATAAAACAATGAGAACTTGGTGCGTCTGCTTTGAACTCAAAAATCTATTCCCAAACAATCCACAATAATCACATAATATGGAGTATTTACATAATACATTGGGATACATTGGGCTGGTTTAAAAAGGGCCAATGTAAGTCAATATGCATGGATATGCACGGCGAAGGAAGGACGTTGAAAAATCAAGGGTGTTCTATTTCAGTCTTTTCGGTTGGGAGCTTTGGGTTGGGAGGTTCTCTCTCTCTCTGCCTCTCTGTTGATCGTAGTGCATCGATCGATGAGGAATCTAAGTCTGGAAGGTTCCATGCGGTGCGGCGCCGTGGGATGTGTCTGTTCACAGAGGTCGTGCCAGGGACCGGGGCGAACGATGGATTCCATGACAAGTCAGAACTGTAGCCAGCGGTCCTTTTCAAACGAGATGACATCTTCGAAGTAGACCATCACCGGGTGATGGATGCGATTTCGGTGTCAGCGATCATCTGGGATCCCGATGATCCTCATTTCATCCCTCTCACCGAAGCCACCCTCGAGAGGGTGTCCTGCGTCCTCCACGGTTGGCAAAAAAGAAACGAAACAAAACAGAACACCCTACAAGTCCAGTCTGACCCAGGTCCCAACCTGGTCAAGACCGAGTAGTTTGCATAGTGTTTCATCGTTTTTCGTATGATATAGTAGTGGATAGTAGTGGTTTTGTATACGATCAACTCCAGTAAAACCGAGGTCCACTCTAGACCTGTCAGGAACCAAACATCCGCTCCGTTCTCCGCTCCGTTCGCCTGTGAACGAAGGTGGGTCTGCATCGGCGTGTCCACCACGCCGGGCATCGCAGAGCCTACGCGGACCCCTTGGGGCGCCAGCTCCTGGAAAGGAGGTCACGTGATGCCCCTCGTCCCTGGCGGAGGTCTTGTTCCGATCTTTTTGGGAGTTGCGTGGTTTCATGTTGTTTCTATTCCATTCATGATCCCTTTTGGTTGGGAGGCTGATCCTTGTGATCTGCAAGAAAACGCACCTGTAGTGGAGGGCTGAAGACTGCAAGTGCCTAAAAGGGCCAAGCCATCTGAAAGCCTTTGTCCCAGGGAGGTGCTGGATACTGCAAAACTCTGCTACCGTATTTATTGCAAGTCCTCGGTCCTCCCGACCGGGAAAGGACTGACTAGACCCTTATAGTAGATGGGAATTCCGATGCGAGTTGGTGCCAGAAAGATGCAAACTGAGAGCATGTCCAATCTTGAATCCGTTCCCAAAAGTCCACGGCCCAATAAAAAGAACTGAAACAAACTCAGGCTTCCGCCCCATCCGCACGTTCGTCGCGGCTCACCCCCAGCCATGGCTTTTCCCGTTCAGACCAGGGACGGACAAATCGATCCCAGTCCCCAAATCCCGCTTCACATGGGCCTCATCCAGGCAGCGCATGATCTGTAACAGGGCGGCCTGCCGACGAACGTGCCACGGGAACCTCGACCGCCGCAGCCAAGCTGTGACCGTCCGATGAGAGGACTTACTGAAATCCATCGTCCAGAAGTGTCAAAACCTTCAAATCAAAATCATGAACTCAATGACCGAAAAAAGAAAGAAAGACCACCCAACAAGCGAAGGCCACGGCCTTACTGGTGCAATAAGTGAGGCATCCTTCCAGTGGCCTGGCACCGTCCGCAGACCGGAAGAGTGGGGTAGTGCAGAAAGATCAAGTTATCCAGTGGGGAACTGCTGAAGAATGGGTGGTGAGTAGAAAACATGATCATGTTTCACTGGTCTAGGTTCGTTTTCTATGTTTGTCAGGGTTCCGACTCCCCCCCCAAACCTGGGTGATATTGTCTGTTCGATGTTTGCGTCGAAAGCACAGATTGGACATCCAACGTGAACCTGGGTGATGTCAACAATTGGTTGGAATGCACACCTGAGTCACTTGTCCTAATTTATGATATTTATGCCAGGTACGGTCCTCATTTTAGGGGTTGGACCCGCCAAAGAGTGGCATCTCATACCTCAGTCAGACGGGGTGCCACGGGGTTGATGGTTTTGGTCTTGTTGGCTCGCAGTTCTTCACTGCACAGGGCGGGCGAGCGAAAGACGTGATCCTCTCTGGCACCGACGGCATCGGCAGCGCGGCATACACGACCGACGCGGCAAGCAGCATGGGTTGGAACATAAAGGAGCAACATTCAAACAAGCACATACCAGGACCCTCCTGTCGGTATGTCCAATGGACTACCCCACACTACCGGCCGTTCGGCTTCCAAACAGGGCACCCCGACAGGAGGGTCCAGGTATAATTAATCGGTGATCATCAGCGCGCTCCAACAGGTCTCCAACAGACTTCAGAAGGAAAAACCTGGAAAAACCAGTCGCAGGTGGTGACCTGTTGGAGGTTCCAATACAGTTTTCCATCTATATAAGCACTTATAGTTTCAAATGTCTAGAAGTCTACTATAAGGCATCCATCCGGCCCATCCCCAACCCCCGGTCCCACCGCCCACACCCGACCCCTGTCTCCCCGGTCCCACCGCGTCCCAACCACGTCCCATCCGACCCAAAGCGTTCCATCCGCCTGTGCGCTGCGCCACTGCTGATGTGAAGGACTCGACCTTTCGACTCCAACAGCAAGGGCAGCAGCTCCTGGCGCCGCGCGGCCCAGGCGGTGAGCCAGCTCAAGGGGGCGGAAGGGGTGGAAGGGGGGCAGTGGTCGCCCCAACAAGAGAAGAGCGGACAGTTCGGGTGACTTGTTGGGGCGGTGACTTGAAGCACCAGAAATCCAGAAAAATCCATGGGTTCGGGTGGACTCTTGGAAGAACACTGGAAGAACATGTTTTGACCCATGAGTCATGGAGGATCTGCTTGACAGCAAGAACAGATTGAAGGCCATGGACATGGACGGCAAAGGTTGCATCCAGGAACTGGTTGTGGACTGTTAAAGGATGCTGAGTGTTGGTCAACCGCAACTTGCGGTTGACTGAGCTGCCATGTTGCAACATGGGGCTAGGTTCAGTGAAGGGGATGGATAAACTCCCTGAAATCATCATGGAAAGTGGATGGCATTAACCCTTGGATGACAATGAACTCCTCGTACCAAATAGGGGGTTTCACAGATGTTCACTCCACAAATCCACGGAGGATTTCAGGCAGTGTAGTAAAAAACACAAGTTAACATCTACCAGGACCCTCCTGTCGGAGGGTTCTACTTATAGCCCCTTAGCTGTGATTCGAGGTGTCCATCCACCACCCCGGACTGGGGGTCCTGGTAGTTAAATGTTCTTGGATGTGTCTGATATATGGTATCTTCTGGCCTTGTGTTCCTTGCGTTCCTTCTACGGTCAATCAGGTGAATCCATCGCCCTTGTCCAAAACGGCCACCCAAACCGGGTTTCCGCCCCGTTTGGGCCAAACAGGCACGCACGCGGCACCGAAAAGTAGGCTCGGAAGGGTGTGTGTCCGATGTGGCGTTTGGGTGCTTATTGCGATCTGCAAGGCACTCGCCACCATCCAAAGCATTCTGATCTTCTCCCAATTCTGATATTCAGTCCAAGAATGTCATCTGATTTCAACCTGAAAAACACCAAACATGGCAGCCTTTTTACAGATGAGACTGAGAGGTGCTCAACTGCATGGTGGTGCGATGACTTGCCGATTCCACTTGGCCACTTGATGAAAAGCTTGGCCACTTGTCGAAAGATGGTCACCACCTCCACAATGAAGAAAACACATTTCACAGGGGATGCACTTCATCAACGGTGAGTGCTTGTCGCTCGACATTTCTAGTTTCTGGAGGCAACCCGACTGGCCAATCTTCGAATTTCCCAGACTTTGGGTCATGTCAAACACCAAAAACATGGATGTTCCATTCTCTTCCAACGCCGAGCCCTCCGCCCGGCCAGCGCCAGCGAGGCAGAAAACCGCCCGGAAACGCCGCCGTGTTCCCTTTCTCCGCGCGCCCGGCGCGCCCGTGTGAGGAAGAGGGGGCCCTCCACGTTGATGGCCATGGTCTTCGAAAAGTCTTCTTCGGTGACCTGTGCCACGGAACCCACCTGGCAGTCGAAGGAGAAGAGGTCGACGCAGTGGGGCTCTCGCCCGGGAGGAGGGATGTGGTGCAATAGACTTAGTGAGTCAATGGTTCAATCCCTATAGAGCTCCTGGCCCATATCCTCAGGTTCAGTGGTTAGACCCCCCCCACCCCAACCACCTGGTTAGGAAGCAAGCCAGGAGCCCTAGGGAATCAAAATTAGGTTCCAAATCCTTTGAAGGGGTAGGGCGTGGCATTCTATAGAGTTGGCATGAGTATGCGATCGCTTGGGATTCAGTTGCTTTCGTGAAGTGAGTGAACAGAGGCCACGTAGCGTGGCAAACCACACTTCCACCTATCATAGATATGTCCAAAAAGTGTACCCCAATACTATCCAATGTACAAGAGTTGCAACGTCTCTATATATGTTTCATTTTTTTTCCAAGCTAAAATCCACCATATCTTGATAAACCAGAGACGACTTTCCATATTTGCCAGTCGTTTACCTTCGTTTCGATCCCAGCCCATCGCTCAGCTTCCGCGACACGACGAACGAAGTCACGTCACCCACCAACCCCGCGGCCTCTCCAGTCACTGCAGCATTGTGCACCACACATGACAGCGCTGTACCGCCTAAAGAAACAAAAAACAACGAACAGCGCCCAAGGAACTAGCAATTTTGGGGTGGGTCTGTGAAGGGAGAGTCTCCAATGCAGGTTTTTTTCGTTTAAAGGTATATATGGTCTCTTTAAACATGTACTGTGCTAGATACTGTTTTAGTAGGAACCAGATCTGGCACTTGGATGTGAAGAACACTCTGCAAAAAGGTTCACTTCACTGCTCAATCTCAAAGGCTAAGAGCTGATCATGTCCGCACATGTCCAAACACCTTCAAACAAGCAATTACCCTAAATAATAGATCTTTAAACAAACCTTAAAACCGAGAAACAAACAAATCACATACACACATGATATCACACGACCTTCCTCTTGCGGCCTTGGCACCTTGGCAAAGCTCTGCCACGCGCTGAGCGACCAGCTGACGTCCCTCCGTGGTGCCCACATCCGCCGGCACCGCCTGAGACTGAACATCACCGGCCTTGGAGGGTTCCCGAAAGGGACACCTGAAACACATCTCAAGTACGATGACATACTATGATCGTTTAAGTGATTTATAGTTATATTACCATTGATCGTTATTACATACGTATGAGTATATATATATATATGACTATATACATTATATACTTTAAATTTATTAGTTTGTTTGTGTTTGTGTTTGTGTTTTACTATAGTTTATTATAGTTTGTTTGTGTTGCTACTCGCTTCGTTCTGCTCGAACGCCACGAAACGAAACGAACGCAGCTCCGCCACATGAGACCCGTCGACGAGACCTGCGGCGACCCACTGCCGGTGCCTCCACGTTAGTGACGAGCTCGCAGGTCTCCTGCAAGGCCTGGACACGAGGCTCAACCGGAACAAAGGAGACACCGGAATCCTTCTTTTTGACATATTTACGTATACGTATACTCAAAACTTTAAGCCCAACTCCTCAAAACTCCTTAGATTCTGCTTCCGCCTCCTTCGGAGATGAGATCGACACCACTCCCTCCACTTCAGAAGCCACACCGTCGGCCTTGGGACGTCGCCCCACCGCCAGGACGTGGAGACCCTTCGAGGCCAACAGCACACTCAAGGCGCGGCCGATGCCGCTGCCGGCGCCCGTGACCACCTGCCGTTCGGACGACGGAAGAGGTGGGTGGGTTTTCTGCGGACGCAGCGGTTGCAGGTTTGCCGGCCGTGCAGCGGGGCGACAGGGCGGGGGTTGAAGCCGCTCCAAGGAGGAAAGGCGACAGTGGTGAGGTGTGTATGTGTGTGTGTGTGTATTTGTTTTTTCTTGGGGATGGAGGGTGGCACGCTGGGGTGGTGGAGCGGAGATGATGTGAGGGCAAAAGGGAGAAGGGAAATGGTTGTCCTGCTAGATCCTGCAAGTAATGCAAATAGTTGGACACCATGCCCCCCTTTTGGTCACTAAGTCAAGGAAACATGACACCCGCCGGAAATTGGTGATGCAAAGGAGAATAAGGAGAATGGTTGAACTGACGATCTGCAGCGACAACAAAAAACAACGAACAATTCCATAACACTGCAAGTATCGTATAACACTACGCATTACTGCCACTACAAAGTAACAAATAAAGAAATCACACCTATATACGCACATCTGCTTTCCGATATAACACGAATGAAAATTATATAGCAATCAATATTCCACTAACTAATTTCCACTGAGGCTGCTGTAATTACGTTGACAATATTAAGGCTTGAGCTTGAGACCCCCAGTTCTTCCTCCACACACAGATGCTCTCCACTCCCTCTCTGCTGAGTGCGCACCGCCGTTGGCTTCTGCACACCGCTGGCTGCACCCGACGCATGCTGTGCAGTGCCCAGTGCCGCTGCTGGGCGCTTCATGCGCGGGAGCAACGTGCTCCCTGGCCGAGCAGCCAGGAGTGAGGGCAGCAGCGTGGCTTTCAGCATGGGGAGAAATCGGGTTCACTTCAACAGGTTTGAGTGCCAAAGCTAAGTCCAGTCCATCCAACTAGAAATGAAGGTGGAGTCACTTGCATAGTCATTGCCTGGATATCCCATTTGAGTTCCCTTTTTGTTGATCCATGACGACACCGAATTCACCGAACGAACTGCGTCCTTTGCTCTTCTGCTCGGTGGAGTGTTTTCTTTTGTTGGAGCGTCGACGAGCTTCAGTTCGATCTCTGGGAAGTCCAGATGTGTTGGATTCTCAAACAACCTGAGTGGTGCGACTCGCAGGGAATGAGGGTGGCTGGATCCAATAGAATCTCTATTGGGGGCGAAACTTCCCTTATTCCCTACTAAGCACCAGTCAGCAACAGGTGCACCTCAGAATACATGGCTTACATGGCTTCACGCTTCCAGCAGAACATCGATAGGGCGTTAAAACATGAAGATCATCGGAACGTCAGGTTGTTCAAAGACGTGGCCTTGAGCCAAAAGCCTGTCATCAGTTCATATATATCAACCCAAGCAAAACCAGGCAAAACCATGGGCACAGTCACCCAATCATGGGCAAACATACAGGTTAAGAGCGTTTTGTACGCAAGCACCAGCAAACTGCAGCACCAGGTTTCGGTGCAAAATTGGTCAAGGAGACGTGACCCGGGAACCCCGGCAGACTTGAATGACCGGTCGACACGCGCAGATTCTGTGTCGGCGCGCAAACTGACCGTCGTGACCCGAAGCCTTGACTTGGAGATCCACCCGAGTTCCTTTCTTCACATCAGCGCTGAAGTCCCCGGGGGGGCCGATCTTTTGGGCTAGTCCAGTCATGTCTGACTTCATGTCTGGCCCTGCTTCAAAAAGAGCGACGAAGAAGCAATTCTTTGGAGAAACCGCAGGACAACCTCCCCGCATTGAAGGCTTCTGCTTCCAACAGTCCCACAAAAAGAATTTATTTTTGACACACGTCACCCCCGCTTTTGCTTCTTTCGCTCAGCCCTTTTTTCCCCAAAGCACTAAGTGGTCCACCAACCTGTGCTCGAGCACCGCAGCGGTCTTCACTGCTCCGTGGTCTCCCGCGGAGAGGTCCCGTTGAAGTTGGGCACCGAAAACGACACCCAAGGGCTGAACTCGACCGCATGCGGCCGCGTAACGGTTCCCTCGTCCTCGCACGACCCGCGTGACCCGAGACACGCCGCCGCCGGACGTCCGGCCAGCCGCGGCGGCCGAGGAGACGGGACCGTCCGGCAGCCGCGGGGGCAGTGAGTCCGTTCGAAGCCGTTCGGAGAAAAAGACGTCGGACATCACACTGTAGATCCACAGAATTGATCAGAATGTTGTGAGGTGATTCTGTTTTCTGAAAGGCTGGGTCTCCAAACCAAGTGCCTCCATCGCTGCTCCTGCTTGACTGATTCCCCAGATCAAGAGGTTCAAGACGATTGGTTGCTGGAATTAGGATACCTAAAGGGATATAAGCATGGATTGAATGGGCAAACAAACACCCCTGGCCCAAGGAGTCTATCATGGCCTTCTTTCCGTTTTGAGACGGCCGATTTAGGAACCCTTTGTCTCAATTAGAGACACACACACAGTATTCCTACCTGGTGGAGGAATCAATTGCCCACCGAGTTCTTCTACTCCGATACTCACTGCAGAGCACTGGGAACCAGCAAAACAGGGGCTACCGTGGAGAGACAAGACAGGCGCACTGGTCACAAACGGCGACCAATAGCTGACATATGGGGGGATGCTCAACAGGACGTATACAGCTGATACCCTCAAGAAGGTGTCCATCTCCAATGAATCATAGACAACCTGCCCTACTTTGTGTGATCACTATGCAACTTTTGGGCATGAGCTGAGCATCCCCCGCATGATCCTCTTGCTTGCTAGTTGGCTTGCCTCCGGGCTTCTTGAAGAGAGATGTACTGTAAGCGCCGCAACAGCCTTATATAAATGTCCACATACCCCCGTACGATACGTACATTTCCCTGGAGCACACATTATGGTGCAACGCAGATATGTTCTGGGTACGCTATTGTGATCAATTGCAGGATATGTGGATGTTCACAATCGAGAATGGAGCTCGACGACTCCCCCTGCAGCTCTTCTTCCAAGCTGTGAAAACAGCACTCCGAAAGTTGGAAAAGAAATGGCACCCAAACTCCATGTCCAACAGTTCAGCAATATTTCTGCTCTTCAGTTTCATCGAAGTGGTCAAGTCGTGCCCCTCTTCGCCCTCCTTCACCAGTGCGCGGGCACTGGCCCTAGCTCCACTCCACTCTCCCTCGGGTCCCGCCGCGGCTGGCGCGACCGCCGCACGCGGCGCTGGGCGCTGCGCGACCTCGCGGAGAGGAGGCGGCGAAGGCCACGGAGCAGGAGGTCCTCCAAGCGAAGGAGGAGACCTCCTCCCTTCACGGTGAGCGTCCTGGTCGACCCGATCGAAACACACGCGATTCGGTCCCGGTCCCCACGGTCGGTCGGTCGTGAGAAGCAGCGAACGCGAACACCAAGACCAGCGAATCGAAGGCGAAGACCTGTTTCAGACCTGAAGGATATCCAGGCCCAACCACATTGGTATGTAAAGGATCAATCAAGAAAAAAGTGGCTGTGGCTGTGGCCATGGCTCAAAACTTTTTTTTTCGGACCCGGGGAGAGTCTCCACGGGACAATGAAAAGAACAAATGACCGGGGAGGTCAAGCTACCACGGATCAGGGGTTCTAGAGTTTGACTCACGACCATATTGGAACAACCAGCAAACCCAGACACTCCATGTATGCCATATATGCCTACATTGACCCCGCAAAACCACCCCAATGTAGGCATATATGGCATACTGGAGAGTCTGGGAAATATCATTTAAGGTCATCCAATGTGATCCAAAGACCAAGCTGCTAAACATCTGCACCTAAAGGATATATATATATATATAATTAACTGCTCCTGACTTGTGCTATGCACTATCGTCCTAAACTTTGTTCCCAAGAAATACTATCCTTCGACCACACCTGGTGACAGTTAGAAAAGTTGAAACAACCAACGCCCATCACTTGTCCAAACCATCCAAACTACAAGTACAAATCATACAATATCACATGTATATAAAACAAAAATAATGAACTATATATATAGAGTACTATAAATAGTGCTGTTGTTTTAAATACTGGAACCTCCAAACCGGCCTATCACCCGTCCCCCCCCTTTAGAACAACTACCATACACAAACCGCCGACCGTGCGTGCTGTGCCGTGCCTCGCGTGGTGACGGTAGGTCTCGAAGAGGCGTCGCACCCAGCTCTTCGTCGTCTCGCTGTGCCATACCACGGGCGTCACGTGGAAGAGGCGTGCTGAGCGTGTCCACGCGCGCTGCTCGGTGTTGGGGAGGTCTTCCAAGAGCTTATAGGCCTGGAGTACGTGAGGTGTGGTTCAGTGAGGTACAGTGACGTTGGAGAAGTGGCATGTTGGAGATGTTTATGCAAAATTGGGCAAGGTGCTTTGAAGGGACTGAGCTGGGGAATCTGATTGGCCCAGATGAAAGCTGGGATCAAATATAGATTCTATTACAATCCAGAATAAGACGTCTCAGGCTTTCAGAAAAACATCACACAAGTGCCGAGCGCTCAAGATCACACGAGCCCGTTCCCGTTCCAAGAGCAGCTCTTTCACTGCCTGCAGCATCACGTCTCCCTGCATCATCTGCAAATGGAGGAAGAAGCCCAAAGGGACCTCGGCAAGATAGCTGCGTGTCGAAAGCCTCTCTTGTTGATGAGGACATTAAGGCCTTGCTCTCATTCTCATAGGACTTGCATAAGCTATCAAGCATTTCAACAAACATACAATGACACAACAGCTCAAGAGGTCCTTGTCGATTTTGGGGGGGGAACAACTTGCAGGTCTGGGTGAGGCTGAAGTGAACCGAATCGCCGGTTCATTGTGCCCAACAAGGGCCACCTGCCCCCGTTGAGAGGAGGGGTCCCTGGTTGGTCCCAGGTGGTGTCACTCAGGGGTACAACTTGGCAGATACAAGTGGCCTCTCTATCAATGAAGGCTAAATTTGATTTAGCAAAACTCTTCCTGTGCACTACCCTTTCCGTTCGCCTCTGAATACAACGTCAGTCCAAAAAAAAAAAAAGACCCACCGGCCATCGACGTCTTGTTGATGGCCCGAGGAGCGATGAGGAAGATTGCCCAGGTATGTCTTCCCTGAAGGTCAAAAGGACAGCCCGAAAGCGGTGTTTCGTCCCCGTACCCAAAGGCACCTGTGTCACCTGTGGCACCTGGTCGCTATATCTTGGTTGCACTGGACGTTTTACGATGCCCATGGAGAATCTTAAGAAACCGCCCCCGCCCCAGGGTCTAAACGGTGGATGAAACCGGTCATGTCCGGGTTCAAAGAATAGAGATCGCTGTTGTCCAAGAATGTCACGTCATGACTGATCGTCTGCAGCCCCACGTGTCCACACACCCCCCGCCCAATGTCGACAACCCCCCCCCAGGTGTCCGAAGATGACGTTGAAACTGTCGTCGGACAGCGCCTTTCCAAAGAGATAAAGCACAAAGGAGAAAGCAGCCAAGCCTTGGTGGAAAACAAACACGGTCTGCACAACGAGCCGGTTTGCACAGACATGTGTGTGTGTGTGTGGGTTTGTTGCTTTTGTTGTTTTGCTGCACTTTTTTCCTTGAAGAAATAACAGATCTAGATTTGCTTTGGAGTTTCTGGTATGTTTCAACACACACCCTCAAGTATGTCTGGGATTCCATTGGTTTATCTTGATGATTCAGAACCTTCTGAGTGCTGGGAGTTTCTCTGAAAGCTCGAAGTGATCTGAGGCTGCATGACTCAGGAACAAAAAAAGCACGAAGCAGGCACCTGCGGAATCTTGAGTTCCAGGTTGGAGGGGAATGTTCAACATTGCTACTAACCTTCAATCACCTTCATGCAACACGTGCATTCATATCCATCCATATATGCATCCATCCTCCTCTCATTGGGGTTGAATGCAAGCTAGGTCCTTTCAAAGCACGAAGCACCAAATGTTCATTTAAAGAACAAACCCTATGGATCCACATACCGAACCTGAGGTACGGTGAGCAGGGAGACTATTTCTGTAGGCTTGGTGGCTCCGACCTTCGGATCCACGGGGAAGAACTCCAAACAAACCAACCTTCGAAGGATCAACTTCGACGCGTTGCTCGGGGTGCTTCTGGGGAAAACGACGCGTTGGCCGTTTTCGTCCGCGGATGGCAGGGCGATATGGTCCTGAACAGGCCATGACATCGGAAGCCCGAAACCCACCGAGTGGGTTACGGGGGGTGGGTTGGGGGTAGCCCGAACCCCAAAAACACGGTTCAACGGCAGGGGCAAGGCACTGAGGTAGCAGATGAAGCCCAACTGGTTCCTGGATCGGCTCCCGAAGGGCTTGCCACGAAAGAGTCCGATGGCCAACAACAAGAAGGTCGTCCCCAAGGTGGCCAAGTCCTGCGCGTGAAAAGAGGCACGAGCGAAGGAACAGAGCGAAGGTGAAGTACTTTCGCATCCGATTTAGTGTCCCAGACACACCGTTCGGTCTGGTTCCACCGTCTTTCGTTATGTCGCCGTATGGTGGAACCACCTGCCGATGACCAGCTAAACTACTCAAATGCATGTGGGCTTCGGTTTGCGAAGGAGGATTGGCCCATATAGGCATTGATTGTTGTTCTTTTGTTCCCTTCGATCAGTGACGCATACCAAAAGACCTTAGTGCAGAACAACTCATGAGACTCTTTAACATAAAGCTTCACTCCACCGACTGGTCACAGGACCAAAGCTGCGGCTGAGGCATGGGCAACGATCATCTCATCTCCTATACCAATCTCCTTGTCCAACAAAAAGATGTGTTGCGATTTCACCTCGATCCTTGCAACCAATTCTCATCTTTTGGGGCGCCTTTATTTTTTTGATCCTCCTGGAGAACGGTCGGTGCAGCGTCCAGTGCCCAGGGTGCGGTCGAGTCCGCCCACCTTTAGGAGTGTCGTTCGGGCGCCTGCGCGAGTTCGAGTTCGATAGCAAACCCCAAGCCTTCTTCACGCAAAGGGCCGTGATGGCTGCGACAGCCACCTGGCTCAGACCTGACGACACGACGTGTCCTTTTTTGGAGCCATGAATGCTGGATCTCACGGACGGAAGGAAGGGAAGGAAGGAAGGACACTATATTTGGGGGGGGTATCTGGCAGGTATCTGGTATACAGAAGCTATACCTGAAAGGTATGGCAGACTCTGAGGCCACTCCTCTGTCTGAGAGGTATCCTAAAAGCGTTTTCAACTCCAGATCATGCGAGCAAAAGCAAACAGGCACAGAAACGCCTTTAGCTTGAGGGCTCGGCCGATTATATTATTCATCGACTGACTCCCACAAACAAAATGAATCATGTCATTGATATGACAAATACAATGCTTTAGGGCTTGAGGTGTGTATGTGACAGGTCCATTGCTCTCCCAACACCTAATCCACTCACATTCTATATATATCTCTGGGTAAATATGTTCAATGATAATAATCAGCATGTTAATTCATTAAACTAAACACACACACACACCTTATAAAAGCCCTTCTGCTGTGCCCTTCTGCCCTCTCCATCCACCTGCACCCGCACCCGCTGCCCACCTACGAAAAGCAACGGGTCGGACACAGAGAAGCGCTCGAAGGTGTTCCGCGCGCCGAGCCAAAGACTTTCCAGATTTCCTTCCATCAGTGCTGCCCGTGCCACATGCCGATACCTTGTTTGGCCGTTTCTGGCCGGAACGGACATGGCAAAAAAAGGCGGAGCAAAGAGAAAACTACATAGAAACACATGTCAATCATCTTAAATTGTATGCACATCACGTAAAACTCAACTATGCTAGTATACAGATGTATGCTGATAGACAGCTGATAGTTAAAATCTTATACGGTTATACGTAAAAGTTTACATCACCCAAAGGATGCAACAAACCTCACTTCATCTCACTTCTAGATGCTATTAAATTCTGCCTTTATTGATGGTCATCCGCTCTCCTCAACCCCTCCCTTGATGACTCCTCCAAGCCACAGGAAGGTCTCACTGAGACCGATGGCATAGCTCCGCGCGTCTCGGAGGCAGTGCTCCTGCTGCTGCACCGTCAGGCGCCGCCACTGGTCCTCAACGGTGTGATGCGACGCGCGCTCGGATGGCGCGCTTCCCCCTCAGCCTGCAAATGACAGACGCATTGTTTACGAACAAGGGTTCCACAACGTTGACAGGATGACAAAGGATGACGAATCAAGCAAGTGATCGAACTAGCTTCAATCCCCTGTGTTGCCATCTACTAGGTGAGAACATGCCACTGCCACTGAACATGCTCCAGTCAGTCAGCAACTGAAAACTGTTAAGTCGCCTCCACTGCTCGTTCTTCACACGCCTATACGAAGGGGCCCGGGCCCGGTAGGGCTGCCCTGGTATTCACCACTGTGTTCGGGACCAATCCACAGCCACGTGGGCTTTTTGGATCCCATTCCAATCACAAACATGTTCCTGTTTGGGCTCCAGTCGTACCTTCGTTTCGAAGGTGTTTGAGGTGGGTGCCAGGAGGGTCCAGTCATACCTTCTGAGGAAGTACGACTGGAGCCCGGGCCGGGGTTGTGTCCTTTGCCTGATCTACCCTCTTGCAGACTTTCACATGGACCCTGAAAGCCACCGGGCGGTGGTGGTTTTTGAAGGATCGTCGCCACACCACGGGGTTGTCTGTAAGTAGGGATCGTCTGCAAGGACCCTCTTCAGGAAAGATCTCCTTTAAAAGAAAAACGACCTTTCAGAGTAGAGTCCCTGCACGAGTCGTGCATCCAGGTGCATGCGTGCGTGCATGCGTGCGTGCATGCGTGCGTGCCCCGGTCGGACTGGACGTGAGAAGGATCACCACGACATGTCACACGAATCCATAAGGGAACGACCTGACTCACCTCTGGGTGACATGACACATCGATTGGGTCTATCATGGTGTATCCTCTTACCAGTTACCAGGGCCCAGTGGATGGTAATGGGGCCTGGTTGCAGGCCTTTCTCTAAAGTACAGTAATAACAGTGAACAGTGATAACTGCTTACTGCTGACTACATAGGACAAACCCAACATATCGATGGTCACTGTGGCCTTTCTCCTGGTGACTGGAACTCCTCGAGTGGAGTAGTACCTGAGGAACTGCCGCCACCACTGACCACCGCAACGACCGCTCCGAGACGAGGGACCGTGGCGCTGCAGGTGAACGTCATGGACTCCTTGCCATCTTCGGGAGCCATCATCTCAACCTGTGCCATGAGAACACCCGTCCCGTGCCATGCGGACACCGTGCGTTGAGGAAAGCGCCGGTGAAACGAAGGTGTGTCTGTGCCAGTCTAGGAAGATCTAGGAAGCATGCGCCAGCCAGAATTTGTGCCTCACGGGTACAGACTCAGGATGATAATCCTGGAAGATGGGTAGGAAGGGCTGCGCTCTAAGGGTTTGGCTGGTGCTGGTAATGGAGGTGCCATTGAGTCACCTTCAGGATCCGTGGGAGGTGATTGCTTGCGCAAGCAGAACCGGGATCGCTATGAGGCGACCACAACCCTACCTGGACCACATCAAACAACTCACAAGGTTGCCGACCGGCAGCTCGCTCCCAGCTCTCGAGCCGCACAACACATCAGGCCGCACCACTTCTCAGCTGCTTCCAACTACTTCCCAGCCACCTCAGCCACCTCCGACCAGCCACCTTCGGAACGGTTTTTTCGCCTGGAGTGGCTCGGCGGAGGCGACGGCCTCGGCCAAGCAGGCCAAGTGCGACGCCATGCAGATCCGCAAGTAGCTCGTCTCTGTCCACAGGAGCGGCGACCTCAGACCGAGATCTCTTCAGCTGGAAGAAGATGACTGCCAGTGGTCGATCTATGCACAAAAGGTGTCAAGAAGGAGGACACCCGTTCGACGGAAAGGACTGGAACGGTTCGGAAGGGGGGAGAAGCTTCCGTTGGACACGTGTGGAATCCATGGTGAGAAGTGAGAGGCCAACGGAAGACGTGTCCATTGTTGGTGAAGTTGATTTAACATTCGGCTGAGGCTCATAGGTCTTTCTTAATCTTTCTGCAGTGACCTATATTCTAAAGCAATTTCTGATATCCAGTGGGAACATATAAATGGACCAAAATGGATTGCAAACGTACTGGTCTTTTCTATGGTTTTCCATCTTGACGATCGTTTCAAGAGTGAAGGGATTGTCATTAACTGGCCTGAATCAGATTCACCCGCCTCTTCATCCGTTCAACCTCTCATCTCCTCCCCGATCTCGGCGGAAGCACGGAAGGCCGCAAGTGATGGAGAGGTATCTTGTCACCACATGGGAGATGAGAACCACAAACTTAAACCTCGTCCTCTGAAAAGCATGTTCTCCATGTTCTGATTCTGAACACCAAAAAGGCACCAAGCACAGCACAGGATCTACTTCGTTTTGACCACGATCAAAAGAATCATCACACTGCTCACTGAATCAAAACCAGCCAATCCAAAGGGGAATTTGGGTCGAGTACCACCGCTTTCTTTCAATCATCGCGACTTCATACCCGCAACCGGGTCGGCGTTTAATCTACCCGTGTGTGATACGTCATTGCCTAGCGGTTTGGCAAGCACAAGTAGCATAAAAGGTGTTGTCGCCTTGTTGTCCAAGCGTTTTAATTGGTCTATGAATCTGCATAGGCCTGGATGAACTTTATTGATTGGATGAACGAGTCTAGTTGATGATGCAAACATATGTTCAATGTCATAGCACTTCTTGCATCATCTTTGTCTGTTCATCTCATCAGCGCACCGTGTGATGCTACATCATCTCATGGCTTGTCTTCGTGTTCTCCCACAAGTTCTTTCCCTTTCAAAATCCTTTTTGTCTCGCTCCTTGCTCCGTGCGTATCGTCGCCCTCTCCGCCAGTCACGTCGACCCAGCGGCTTCGGGGGCACGACCGGATCCGAGCCGCAAGGCTGCTCCCAAGGACTCGCGGCCCTCGCGCTTCACGCCTGCGAGGGTGGCCGGCAGAAGGGCCGGGCAGAAGGGCCGATGGCACGGGTGGGGAATCCGATGGGTGCGGCTGACCGTATGGCACCTGACTCTGGGTCTCCGACGTCTGGTGGCTTTTGAGTGAACAGGTGAGGGTGACCTGTTGGAGGGTCCTTCTATATGCAAAGTTCAATATTTAGTATATGATACTCAGACTCGAATGACGCCCTTCTATGCATTCAGAGGACTCACTGACATGGGACCACCAGGAAACAACGACAACGACAACAATAACAACATATTAAAAACTGGATAGTGATCGTGCTAATGATGCCTTTTTCGGTTATAAATAGTTCGGAACCGCTTGAAGAACACTAGCAAGAACAATATATAAACAACATGCTTCCCACCCGCATCGATCCCGCGATCTTGACTCGACCCACCTGAGGCGTCGAAGCGCAGCGTGATCGCCTCAAAGGAAGCGTCGAGGCCAAAGGAAGGCTTCTGCCAGCTGCAGGAAGACCAAAATGGAGCCACCTGTTGCGAAAGCCATTGGAAGAGCCATTTCCAGCGAGATTCGAAAGAATCACGTACCTACGTGGATGGCACCATCAGGGACTTATTTATCTTATTTCGTCTGTTTCGTCTGAGAGGACATGCTCATCCGTCCAAAGGGCCATATTCCACCTATCAGGGAGTGTAAAGATGCCCTGCTCATTCGTCACTTCTCCCCGGTTTGTTTGTCTTTTCGACGACTCGTGTGACTTACTGTAAGCATGCCCTGCTCACGGTAGGTATACCACGGGTGACTCGTGACCCATGTGGACTTTCAGAAGCGACGGACCGGACATGAAATGGAAAAAAACACATTGATGAAGTGAGATGTGCAAAGATAGCTTGAAACTCTGCAATGAAAAAACGCCATCACAGCCTGAAGTTGCCACATCCAATGCATTGAATGCGTTTGTTCTTCTCAGGGCAAGGCAGGGCCCTCGCCTGTCGGTTGATTGACCAGCCTAAGGCCAGGAGCGCCCCAGGAAGAAAGACCGCGTTCACCAACACTGCCAAACGCATGGTCACCTGGCACCGGCTGAGCCGACACAAGATGCGTGTGTAGGGGACGGGACGGGAAGTCTCCGATGGGGCAGAGTCAAAGCGTGTGTTGTTGATTGTTTTTGTTTGCCGAGTTGACCTAGACAGACATGACCCCTGGTTTGATAGGTGCCATGTTGGGCGGCTGGTGGTCCAACACTGAGGTCATGGTCTGTACAAATGCTTTTTAAAACTGCAAGTTGGCTACCCATCCAAACCTGCAGGTAGTGGTACTCCGACCAATCGTCGCCTCGGCACATGAGCCGGTAGAGCTCGCTTGTCGGTGTTGGGAGATTTTGGGGGTGTGAGTGGGGTGGGGACACTCCGAGGAACACATCACATGTGTTCCTAAGTTCACCCCCCCTTTGGGGAGTAGTCTTCCAGGGGGGCCTTTTTATTGTTTTTTTTGGCTTGAAGTTTTGTTCATTGTTGTTCGATCCCGTACAACAAACAAAGCAAACTCTTGGATGGACATGGATGGACATGAATCCATGTGTCCGTTGGTAGTCCAGGTATAGATTTAACAACACATGGAAGGACTCATGCAATGATAGAGACCTCAGCCTTGGCCTTCGGGATGTGCAATGGACACCCTAAACTGTAGCGTTTTGTTGCCAATCGTTGCCTTGAATCATGGTATAGAATGGCATAATTAAATGTTCCAAGCAAACAAATCTATCAAAGACACAAGAGAATCTCCTTTGCAGGCTTAAACAAGAACAACTCTTCACACCAAAATTGACTCCCGTGGCTCGCGCATGCTCGCGCCAGTTGCAACAGCTCCCCTTCTCTCCCAGTCATGGTACCTTGATATAACTAGAACAAATCTGCGATGCCATCAACTAAAGAGGCATAAAATTATCTATGAGTAACCAAATCTGAGCAACCAAAAATCCCACCACAAATCTGAGTCACCCAAAAATGGCCTGCATGGTTTTTCTTTGGGACCTTGGAGGGTTCCCTGTTCAATTTCACTGTGTCGGGTGACATTTCACAAAGGGCATGCCACGCAAGAAGCTCATCTCCTCCAAGGGCAGCTTCCCCTCGTCCGCATCGATGCAGATCAAATTCGACAGCGTGACCTCGATGGTCCCCGGGAACAACGCGGACACCACGATGATACCTCGGGGTGAGGCGAAGGCGTCGCCGAACGACGCACTAGAGTGGGAGCACGGATTCATGCGGTGAGCCATGATGCGCCATGTCATGGGGTCACAAATCCAAGTGGAAACTTGGACTGGCTACAACTAGATCATCGGAATGTATCATACAAATACTTACTACGTAAGACCAAAACATGAGAGAAGATGAGAGAAGTCCTCTTTGGGTTTGAGAATTCCTCTGACAGGACCCTCTGACACCTCTGAAACCTCTGACATCACCAACTCAAGTTGCTCGTCCATTGCTCCTCCGAGCCGCAAAACCTCAAGGCATAGAACGGGCTCCCACGGCAGGCGCCAGCGGAGAGCACCAGCACCTGGCGTCGGGCCGCCAGCGGTGAAAGCCCCAATGGCGAAAGGGGGAGTGATCAAATGTTACAAGTCCTTCACACACAAAGACTCACAAAGAACATCAAATCCGACCACATCAATGTTGCCAGCGTCGAGACGCATCTCCGACTTTGGAATATGTTGAACGATGTAGCTGATGTTTGGGGATACCGGTATACAAATCATCTGATCGGGTTGAACCACATGTTTCATCTGCGTCTTGCGTCCCGTGGTCCATTCTGTCGCGGTGGAACATCCGGAGATCCGGAGACATTCGGAACATCCATCCCTCCAACTGGCTGGGGGACCGTGACCAAAAAGAAGCAATCTCCAAAGGGTGTTATGATGCGTTGGTGTTGTTGTCGTTGTCGTCGTTGTTGGAAGGCAATCCAAGGCACACAAAGGAAGGGCAAGAGAAATGCCGAGGACAAGCGCTCCAACTGGTGCCCTGCGATGTAGCCCAAGTCACACTCTGGGCGGAAGCAATAGTCCAGCACATCACCTAAGCGCTCGCTCGCGGGACGCGTGTGGAGATGTGAGGTTCACCCGACTCCGGGCCGGAAGCAACGGCTGAACGAAGGCCCCAAGGACGAGTCCACTGGGTAGGGAAGATGGTACAGTTCCCCCCTTTCCGGCGCTTTTGCTCCATGGTTTTGAGATGATCATGATCATGGCAGTTTTTCTGAAAAGCTCTGGGTTTGGGCCATCTGCTCTAAACTCAGGAAAGCTTTGCAAGAAAGGTCCACATATAATAGAAGGTGTGTAAGTTCTTCTAACGCTCTATGTCGCAAGGTGGCTGCGGCCAGGATCAACCATAAATCACGATCAACCACCAACGATGGATCGATACGAACAAAAATCCCCATGATGGTCCCCATTGGCAAATGCGACCGCTCACCGACCGCACCGCACACCGCTGTCCGACCGCACGGCTGACCGAGTGGCCGATCCGAAGCTGAATGACCTTCCATAGAGCAGAGCCTCTGGCGACCGGGTCGATTGAATTCTTTTTCCGTCCACCGGTTGGTTCGCTAGCTAGCTGGCGAAGTTGCTGGTTTCTGCCAGCAAAATAGAAGGTTTAGTACACTGGGTAGTACACGGGTAAGTATAGAATGTATGTATACTAAGTCCATATACATCCCAACATGCCCTGTAAGCGCCTTTACTCTACTTCTTGTGCGCGCTGGGATGTTCTGACCGTCTAAATTGGCACATGCACTTTGGTGGGGAAGGATCACCTATATATGATGGTTTGAGGCGCTCCATGCAAACATCTAAAAACCATCCCCGCTTATGTGTTGCATGAGTGGGGTAAATCTGCATCTCGTAGATGAAGAACTCCTCTTCGAGCGAAACCGTTCCCTGCATGTGGCTATCCAACGACGGTTGATCCAAAAGTAGAGTACCGCAACAATTCCAAGTGCACCAGAAAATGAACACCAAATTATTCTGTATCATCTGAACCTTGAAAGCCAAACCACCATGTTTAGCTATTATACATCATATACAATTTCGATATATTATGATATATTAATGTCTTTCTCTCTGCGGGCCTTGTGCGAGGCCCCTCATGCCCTTCTCGCCTACATGATCTGTGTCTTCACCCTCGTCCTCGCCGTTGAGGTGATCGATCGCGTTGACGGAGTTCACCGTCTTCATGAGCTGAAGAAAGGTCAACAAAAGAAGTGCCTGGCACAATGATCAACATACACCCAGCACCCAGCTTGCTGGTCAAGGAGTTGTTGGGTAATTGAAAGAGGACATAACATGTTGGGACCATGACGCAGCGGGGAACAGGACAGCCAACCAAAAACAGGTGCGACCACCATGACATTGGGAGCAAAGAGAAGCAAAGAGACAATGAACATGACATGGGGCCCTCTTTGGGATGTCCCATTCCAGGCACATGTCAATGTTTCTTCAACCATAGCTTCAAAACTCCATCGTGTGTGTTGATGTGTTTTTTCTTCCTGGTTTCTCATGTCATCACGCCCCTCGAAATCAACCGTTCATATCTTTCATAATTTCTACATGTGTTCACGGCAAACAGAAGCTGAGAGGACAATTTGTCCTCCATCTCTTCCAACACCTCCCAAGACCCTCGGGCTTTGGAGAGGTCGAAGTTCCCCGAGAAAGTTCCCCTTTGGAATTCGGAGTTCGAGCACAGAGTTCTCTTCCACCGATCCTGTATACCTGTACGGTACCTCACTGAGGCCACAGTCCCTCAAGCCAGAAAATAAAGAAGCACCTCGGGCCCATCTCAGCTCCGAACGGTAACTGGTTTCCACCCCTTTTCCGCCCTGCCTGCTCCATGAGTTCAGCAGACCTCTGAAGGAACTGCAGTCGCTCGTCTTGGGGACAAAGGGATGCACAAACGACGGACGGACAGCGAAGAACTCAGAACTGTGCCGATCAGATGGGGGGCCGAGCCCAGGTCGAAACCCAAGTCGCCCCACCTGAGGCCCTGATCGAACTTGCTCTTGGGGTCGCCCTTGCGTGCGGCGAAGTGCACCACGACGAAGGTCAGAGAGGCGACCAACAAGGCAAGGCCCAGATACTTCAGAACCTTGGAGTGGTCGCCACGTGGACAAAAAGTCGACCGCCAGGCCGCCAGGACGCCCGCTTTTAACTGGAGGGGTCGGAAGTGGTCAGAACACATCAATGGGAGGCACCAACCCCAAGTTTGAACAGTCCACCAAGTGGTGGCGGGAAGAACTGGAAGGATAGGAATAAGAGGAGTACACACTGAGGAGTACACCCTTGCAGCGTTGCAGGACATGTCTGAAGCTTTTTGAAGGTCCACGTATGTCCACGTTCCTTGGGATTTCCTTGATGAGCCCAAGCTCACTCACCATGGGACGTGTTGATCCTAACTTGCTCCTGCACCCTCCAAAAAAGTAACAAACTCTTTGCTGAACACACCAGCCAGCTCAGGACCTCCAGACCTTGAGCAAGCCAACAAGCAAGTTGCCCATAAGGATCCATCAGTAGGATGGTCGATGGTTTCTATAGTGCACAAATGTTTTAGAACATGCAGTTGGAAAACGTTTGCTTTTGCTTTGTTTGTTTGCGGGGGTCTTCGCAAAACATTTTGATGAAGTAAGTAACAGCCTTGACTGTGGGCGGCTTAATGTAATTTAAGTTGGCTTAGTTGGTTGACAAAAAAGGGGTTCGAAGAAAACCCTAATAGGAACCATTAACAGGTCTGTCCTGGCTAAACTATGTCCATCTATGAAAGTCCAGCACCCGAAGAAATATCTGCGTCTCCAGGAACTCAAAGAAGTAACAATCTGCAATTGCCACTCGAGCTTCGTCTCGCCAATAGATAGGTCTCTGGACATACTGATGTCCACCCAATGCGAGGTCTGGACTGATATCACTCGACTCCTTGGCTCCGCAGAGCATGTCTCCCATTGGTCGAGGACATGACATCCTCCAGGGCCAGGGATGAGTCTGTGACTTCAGTATATTTCGTAAATCAATTGAGGCTCATCGTCCAGTCATCAGCGTGTCGGCATGTGTCGGCCACCTCCTTTATTGGCATGCCTTGCCACCGCTTGACAGTGCTCGTTGTCAAAGTCGTCGTTGTACAAGTCCGAAACTTTTTGATGCCTGTCCTGCATTTTGGGCATTTCCCAACAGTTGATGCAGTCCATGCAAATCAAGGAGTGCATGTCGCACAGGCGGCAGCTGAGTGAGCCAATGTTCTCATGTTCGTCGAGTGTCTCCACAATGTTCATAGTCACATAGTCCGAACCTCTGTCGTGTCTTTCATCATTGATCGCACGCCTTTGGCGGTCCCTGTTCTTGTGTCGGTGAAGACCCCGTCTCGGACTGCAATAGTTCGCTGCGCTGTGGCGTTTTCCCGTCAAGTTGCACTGCGAGATCAAGCCGTGGCAAAGCGAAATCTTCCATTACAAGCACCTAGTGGCTGGATACCTAAGCCACTTCAAATTCTAGATTCTACATACTGATTGGGAGTTTGTTTTGATTATTGTTTGGTACACCAACGTTACATTGAGCCTCTCTTCCAGCCTATAAAATTTGAAGTGTCAAACCTCAAGACACTTATCCTAACATAGCAATACAGGAGGCCTAGTTTATTGTTATACCGTGTTTGACAACTGCCACCACTCTAAGGGTTCTCTGACCCTGCAAATCATACTACCCCTTGGACTCAGACCGGGATTAAGAGACATTCTGGAGCCTGGCAATTGAAGCACTCAGTATACTGTATACTCAACTGATTGAAGTATGGAATCAACATAAAGTAAATCACAACCGGGGTGACATGGGGTGACTTCTTTGATATTACTGCCTGTAGCAGGTTTTTGACTAACACAAGTTACCAGGATATTTTTCAAGAATGAAGACAATCTCTTGCACACTTACATATTTATCGTCCCGTGTGAATACCGCGTACTATGCTACCCTCTGGCCCTTTGGGAAGTGGAAATAAAACACGCAAACTCCAGATGCCCGCTGTCTATCTCCTGTTGTTCTGAACGTCCTTCACACGGCCACGAAAGCCCGCGCGGCCGTCAAACCCACTCTGAGCGACGATGAGCGGAGCCCAGCTCGCCTGCCAGAAAGCCCGCAGTTGGAGCCCAGCTTTTGGAACTCAGCTGAAAAGTGGGTCGCCAACTTCTAAGTGAGGTGATTTTAGACTATCCACAATGCCAGACCAAGGTATAGGAAGGTCCCCCAGACTTTCTGAGAGGTGACACTTGGCTAAGCCAACTCATCCGCCCACACACCTCTCCGACCTCTTATCCGACCTATTCCGTCCTCAGTTTCACCCAAAATCCTTGACGCAGAGCTTCAAGCGTCGTTTCGCCCGGATTCGAGCACCGCGCACGCGCGAAGAAGAAGACCCCGTCGAACACACGGGACTTCGCAACGCGCACCTGACTTCGCTTGACATGACATTCCTTGCAGATTCCAGCTGACCAGTAGTAGTCGTCCGCGCAGTAGGAACAAAGCGTGCCCTTGTAGCCTTTGCTGCAATCGTTCCGGTTCTCGCAGTTCTGGTGTAGGCAGCCCTTACCATGGCATCCTCAGATCTCAATGTATATCCCAAACGCGACCTGTCTGGGACTGGCATATTTACATACATTGGGGTGGTTTGAGGGGTCAATGTAAGCTATAAGCATATATGGCAGTCCCATGGAGTGTCTGGGTATGGTGGCAGATATGTTCTAGCGGCTGTCGACCATGCGATCGATGCTGACAATGCGAGAGCTAAGGGTGTATTCGGAATGTGTATACGGAACCACCAGAGTGGGTCGAAGACATTGTGCCGTCACTTTATCTCGCGAGAGCTAAGGCCGTTTCTTCAACACGCTGTGTGGACCTAGGTGTAGGTGACAAAAACTATCATCTGTGCACTAGCACAGACTTATATGTGTGTGTGATCAGTAGCCATTGTCTGTAGTTCAGGTTTCTGGTGCTTTCTCGACGCTGATCTCCCGAACTGGTCATTGGGACGAGATGGCAAACCCAACAAAAAAAAAAAAACACGTCCCCAAAAAGAGATCGCTTGAGATAAAACGCTTAAAAGCGAAGCGACGATAGCATTGGTGAGCTCCATCCGGCTGGGACTCAGGCCTTGCAAGCCTTTGGTTTGGAGGGCACAAGCAGCAGCGGCTCCCGGCGTCGGGCTCCAGGGGTCTAACGCACTCGTCGCACACCGTGCCTTGGCCTGCCCAGCCGGCGGAGCAACGGCACAAACGCCTTGGTGGCGGCATCTACGATGGAACCGAGGGGAAGGATGGGGAAGAATGCCACGGGCACCAGACTGAATTAACTTAACATAAATGAACCAACTGAATTAATAGCAAAAGACTCTGGAAAAAAACATATGGTTTCTGTTCATCTAAAGAAAGAAAATGCACCATGGCCTCCTCAAGAAAGACGTTCCTCTGCAAACAGGTGTGTTTCCACCCCATAGTCAGACGAGAAGCAAAAGGATCAAGGAATCCAGCTGTCAGCAATGTCTTGGTTTCATGAACCCTCCAAGAAACCCGACAGTTGGTTGAATTTGTCTCAGATTTTTCCCCAAACCGAGACGTTCCCAAGTAGCCTACCAACAAGAAAGGCTTGCCGGAAGCTCAATGCCCTTTTCAACTGATGAAAATGACCTGGGCTACTGGAATCTGCTTCAAACTTAGGGTCCCCAAAAATGAAAAAAAATCAAAGAAGTTTTTGAAAATATAATGACGCAGACTAAAAACAGTTTTTTTTAATATGGTTGATTGTTTCATTTTGCCATCAACCATATCAAAATCATCACTACCAACCATATCATTACCTCATTCATTTTCACAAAATCATCACAGCAAACCATATCATCACCTCATTCATTTTCACAAAATCATCACAGCACACCATTGTTTAAATTCCTTTGATGCTTATTTGATTTAATATGTCTTGAGAAATAGTGTTGCCTCATTGAACAATTACAAACAGAACAGGTAATGGTTTTTAGATTAAAATTGTGTCTTTGTTCCAGATTTTTTTCTATATTCTTCATCGTCTTCATATATTTTTCTTTGCGCTTCATTGTATCTATCATTGTTATTGTAATGACAATTTTTGTTGTAGTCTATACATTTCTTACAACATATATTACCTTCATAAAATTCTTTGATGCTTTTAGTATTTTTACATTTCTTACAATATTGCTCTTCCATCATATCTCATCATATAACCATCTTTTTCTTTTAAATAGATTTTTCACATAACCAACATAAAACATTTCTCAGGAAAAAACAATAGCCTATAATAAAGACAAATTCAAAGAACAAAACATATAATTCACATAAAAACTACTTAAAGATTAAATGACTTAATAAAATATATAGAGTATTATATGATGAAAAAAGTTATAGATTATCTATTAAATAATGGTTTAGCAGAAATACCTAAGAGAGGAAAAAAAAGAATTAAAGCAAATAATCATAGATGGTAGGACATTTAGATACAATAAAGCAAAAGAAATATTAAATGTTTTAAATCAAAAACTTAAATCAATCAGAAATACAAACGAGCTTTGGAGGTATGCCTTAAACAAAGCAAAAGATGCTTACACCCTTGGACGAGCAAAAGTATTACTAACCAGAAGGGCAATAAGAAATAAATTCAGAGTAGATGATGTCCAGTCAGCATTTAGAAACTATGCCAATTCCATAAAACTTGAAAATAAGCACGTTCAAGGTGAGCGAGGATTGGAAATGATTGCTCATCAAAAATCACGATTAAGAGACTTCTTAAAAAATATATAAATGTGAATCTGATGGTGTTGAACTGGACTTCTTCTTTTAATAATCTGTTCAATGTATCTTCATAAGTTATATAGTTTAATTTATTACTAGCTTTGTGCTTTACTACACCTTTACCTTTCTTTTGTTCCCTGTCCTCTCCATAGACTTTGTAGCAATAAGCCTTTGGTTTTAATCCTATAAACATAGTAGTTATTTTACCGTTCATTTCATCCTTAAACTTGCCTAATACCTTTTTGTTTGATTTATCATAGTTAGGATGTTCAACATTGTAATCACTAAAATCCATATATTAATTTGTTTCTTTGAAGTCTTTGTATAAATCATCAGTATCAACCTGTATTACATAACTATCAGTGTCAGTATAGACCAACTTAATATTATCTTGATATTTTGGTTTCAAAACATCATAGTCAAACGAATACATGTGAATTTTAGAATAGTCTAAAATCCGCCGGCCTGCCGGCGTGTTTTGTGGATTGTCTTGGTTAGTATAGCTTGTCTTGGTTTCAGCTTAAGGTTTGTCTCTCCGCGCGGATTTTTCGACAGCCTGACGCCCCCCCCC
>CAXAMN010025117.1:6247-37766 GCA_963970005.1 Durusdinium trenchii | reverse complement strand
TTTTTCGTCTTTTAATGTTGAGGTGCTCGTACTTTTAGTAATGAAAATCATCTTCCCAACTCATTTTTCGTCTTTTAATGTTGAGGCGCTCCTACCCCCCTCTCGCCTTGTCTTGTCTTGTCGCCTTGTCTCGTCTCTTGTCTTCGCTTCTCTTCTCTTTTCGTTCTCGTTCTCCTTCTCTTCTCTTCCCCCTCTTCGTCTTTTTCAAGCAGGCCATGCATTGGCGCACAGTCGTGCGTGTAGAAAAACGTATAAAAACCTTGCTTTTTCCACGCGTTTTGCGGGAACTCGCTGCCAATTGGGTTCTATATCGCTTACACTGTCACGGCGTTATTCTAGGCAATGGCTCTTACACGACTTCGTTCTGACACCGCAACCTGTGCACCTTCCAATCATGTCGCGCACAAGCCCCTTGCAACCATTTCCTCGCTACTTTTTTTTCGCTTACATGTCGCTTTTGCAGAAGCTCTGTGTTACACACGCGCTCTCTGCAAGTACTGTTCGCTGCCCACTCGCTTTTACACCAGCGCAGCTTTTGTTTTTGGCCAGTTGCTCTCCACTTATATGGCTCTTACACTACTTCGTTTTGATGCCGCACCTCATTGACACAAACATCTCCAGCCAGCGTGCATGTTCCAAGTCATGTCGCGCACAAACCCCTTGTTTTCACGCACTTTGATATCGTACACTCTGTTAGCTAACCTTTGCATAACCTGCACACAAAAAAAACACAATAGCTACACACAGCTACACACGCCCGGGCCATGGCGACCAGCCGTGCGGGCTCGAGCTGATGGCCGGCGGCATGCCGAAGGCTGTAAATAGACATGCCCATATAGATAGGTTTGTTTAACTCTATTGTTTGTTTATCCTTTTCAACTATTACAAGTTCATCATTTATAATGTGTCGGTGTTTGTATGTTGGTTTATTTACCAGTTTTTGGAAGCGTTCAGCAGTATTAACCAACTCAAAATCACCGTGTTTTCTAATATTTTCCATAGTTTTACCATAAACAGAATTATTTACTAATTTAAACAAGTCCTTTTCAAAATCATTATTTGCTTGTTTTCTCTTCTCAGTGTTGAATTCAATGAAAGGTTTTAAGAAGTGTGCTTGATCGAAACTTATTGCTCTATGGGCTTTCTTTAGTTTCAAACCGTGTTGTAGATAGAATTTCAAGGCGGATATGTGTAATACATATTTTTTCCATAACATTTAATACTAAATTGATTGTTTTCTCGTCAGTTGCTTCTTTTCCATAATAGTATTTATGAATATCCTTTTGAACTTGAGAAAGCATATTCTCATTAATATTCAGAATTTCAGGTGCTAGTGGGTAGTCCTTGTGGAAGTCGTGAATTTCTTTCGGATATTCTAAACCAACTTCCATAATATAACCTATTTCATCATCATCGGTGTAATTCAATATTTTATGTTCATCAATTTTGTTGTAGTGCCGTTTGAATTATCATTAAGGCAATTTCTTACACATTGCTAAACCATACAAGTTATTAGCATCCAAATAACTTATATAACTTGATGGTTTAGATTTATCAAATTATTCATTCATATATTTGTTGTTTGCTTCTACTTTTTTTTGTATGAGCATTGTGTCATCCCTCCTCTCAGTCCGTTTTCAATCATCTCATACATGTCTCTGATGTGGATTTGTTGAAGTCTAACTCCTGTTAGTGATAAAAAGGCATTCCAAGAATAATTAGGCAAAGTTATATAATATGCTGGGTCTAAACCATAATGGTTTAAGCACATATCCCTGAAGTTTTCAAAAACATCAGTCAGCAAATAAACATCGGTCATCAAATACAGATAATGGTATTCACCAAGGTTTTTTTTATATTAAAGTGTTTCCATACAACATTTGCCCTATCATAATCTCTATCAGTGATATGTTCTTCATACAACTGACTATAGAAGTGTTCCTTACTTGGTAGTTGTTCTTCATCAAATTTATCAAAGGAATTCATATAGTCGTATGGGTATATTCCTTTATCAGTTAGTAGATTTAAATCAGTTTTAGACTTGATATATGGATTTGTTTTTGTATATCTGAAGTGATTTTCCCATTCTTTTACTTTCTCATTTCCTTCATATGTATTTAGTCTGACTAATTTGTCCAGTGATGCTGATAGAAAAGCAAAACTGTCCTTAAACTGACAAGCACCAAATGAAAAGGTTATAAACTTTTCACTGTTTTGTGCTATTACATCTATCCTTTTGTTTTCATTCAATTCTATGTTCAATTCATTTGCTTTAGCAATGACTAAGTGAGCATCATAGTTTTAGGTTATGAAAAAATATTGGGAGTTTAAACAACTTAAATGAATAATATAAATTACATTTTACATGCGCTGCGCCTCTGTATTTACCTGTGAAGTGGCAGTGGTCGCGGACTTTCTCATCATCAGGTTGGAATTTCTTATTACATATTGAGCAGTGAGTTGCTTTTCTAAACTCTAATTCTTGTTCGTATGTAATTTCCATTGGTTTATTAACATTCATCTTTTCAAAAATATATTTCTTGATTTCAGTCAGTTGTTCTACAAACTTTCTCATACAATCCTCATCTCTGTATAACTATGGTTGGCATGTATTATCAATCCTGCTTACTACATTCAACATATAACCGCACGGTTTATGTTCCTGATATGTGCCTTTTATACCATTGTTGGAGTTAGTGGTTTGACATTCAAAATCTCCATAGATTACAAAAGGACACGGTAATTTAGTCTTATGTTTTTTCAAATTCAATATAACTACCTTTATCAGGCATTTTGGTTTGCTGTCCTTCTGATGCCATACAACCTGTTTCCACATGCTTATTATAGGCCTTTTCCGTTGAGAATGGATTTAAGCATTGATGACAATAATGTTTCCTACTATCATCCTTGTTGCTTTGACAGTGTAGTAATCTACTCTTGTTTTTTACTATGGCGTAATGATAATTATTGTCATCATCAAAAATCTTTAACACATCAATCTCATATTTAGCATTATTGTTGTTAGTTCCTCTATGTAAAATTAGTTTGTTGTCCTTCAAGCAGTCATCAGGTTCAAAAACATTTATTGAAACTTGCTTATTGTTATCTTCAAACCGGTCTATGTCCCTATTCCCTGTAGGAAATTTAACACCTTCCCAATTCAAAATAGTGTCATTTAACTTGTTATAGTGGAACATCTCTTCTGGATGATTTTTACTGATTTTATCAAAGACTATGCATTGAATACAGTATTTGAAACATTTTTGGTCTTTATTTGTTATGTTGATACACGCCTTTTTAAGTTTAATCCATTCTGGTAGTTCTATATACCTCCCCGCTCTTGTAGGGTCAGACTTATCAAAATGAATGGTTACTGAAACAATATTTTTAAATACTAAATTGGACTGTGTGCCTTCTAAATTGTGAATTTTCAATAAGATTTGTTGAACACTATGTTCTAATGCTTGGTTTAACTCATCCTCATTATGAACATTGTAGCGTGTTGCTGGTAATTGATAAAGGTGTTCGCTTGTAGCAATTGTATTTCCTCCATCATCATATTCAGGTTTTTCAAAAAAACCTTCCGTTCTGATGTTAAGTTTCATATTTCCATTATTTTTTAGGAAGTCTCTTAATCGTGATTTTTGGTGAGCAGTTATTTCCAATCCTCGCTCACCTTGAACGTGTTTATTTTCTAGTTTTATGGAATTGGCATAGTTACAGTTTCTAAATGCTGACTGGACATCATTTACTCTGAATTTATTTCTTATTGCCCTCCTTGTTAATAATACTTTCGCTCGTCCAAGGGTGTAAGCATCCTTTGCTTTGTTTAAGGCATCACTCCTATACTCGTTTGTATTTCTGATTGATTTAAGTTTTTTATTTAAAACATTTGATATGTCTTTTGCTTTATTGTATCTAAATGTCCTACCATCTATGATTATTTGCTTTAATTCTTTTCTTCCTCTCTTAGGTATTTCTGCTAAACCATTATTTAATAGATAATCTATAACTTTTTTCATCATATAATACTCTATATATTTTATTAAGTCATTTAATATTTAAGTAGTTTTTATGTGAATTATATGTTTTGTTCTTTGAATTTGTCTGTATTTAGGTCTTCTGTTCTGTTCTTTGTATTGTTGGTTTGTTGTTCTGCTTTTCTGGGAAGTGTTTGATAAGAATTCTTAGGAAATACGTTTAAGAACATGATATCTTATATTTTGATGGAGAGATTTTGTAGATATTGTGTCAAAGATTTACCTGTTGATAATTTTGAAGAAGGGCTTAAAGCTTGTAAAAAAATGCTTAGAATATAAAAGAGCAAACGTGATAAACATAGATAAAGTAAATGAAGCACAAAGAAAAAGATATGAATAAGATGAAGAATATATATAGAAAAAAGAAACTGGAACAAAACCATAAATTAAATCTAAAAACCATTACCTGTTCTGTTTGTAATTGTTCAATAAGGCAACAATGTTACTCAAGACATCTTAAAACAAATAAGCATCAAATAAATTTAGGCAATGGTCAGTAGATAGGATTTGATAAACATGAATAAGGTAATGATGTTTTGACTGCTTTGATTTTATACATTGAATACGGTAATGATGCTTTGACTGCTTTGATTTTATAAATTGAATAAGGTAATGATGCTTTGACTGCTTTGCTTTTATAAATTGAATAAGGTAATGATGCTTTGACTGCTTTGATTTTACAAATTGAATAAGGTAATTATGCTTTGACTGCTTTGATTTTGTAAATTGAATGAGGTAATTATGCTTTGACTGCTTTGATTTTGATATGGTTCATTAAAATGAAGAAATCAACCATAATGTTAAAATCTGGTTTTATCATGTTTCATTTTATTTTCAAAAACTTCACTCAATCAACTTTTTTAGCATTTTTTCCCTACCCCCAAAAAAGAACTATAGGAGTCAACATCGGTCCACCTACCATGCTTTGGCTCGGGCGCTTCGCCGGTGTCGACCTACCTTCCAAGTGTGCCACTTCTCCCGAGCTCCCCAGCTCCATCTCGCCGGGGCACTCAGGGGCGAAGGTCTCGCCGGTGACCCACAACTTGCAACCGCTCTTGCCACTCCGCGGTTGAACGCCCCGGCACTCCCATCCTTCCACCAGGTTCTTATCCACCGCGGTCATGGAATTTTGGTCGACCTTCCATGGGGAGAGTGCGGAGATCATAGATCTTCAGAGGGGTCTGTCGACAGTAGGTATGAACATCCTATTTATTTCGGGTAGGCTGTAATATCTGCCTTTTCATCCTATGTATATATAACCATGCCCACTTCGGCGCCAATTCTGCAACGTTGGAAGATCCAGGTGTCATTAAGAGAACTACTACCCAAACACTCCATGTCTGCATATGTCTGCTATATACAGTATGCCACCCCCCTTGACCCCTTTTCAATCACCCCATAGGCAGTCCGTCCTGCCAGTCGCAGTCGTTACGTCGCGGCGGGGCGATCAACTCCTCCGGCCGATCGGTGGAATCGCCTGGAGGAAAGTGTCAAAGTCCTTGTCGATCTTATCGTAGGTGAAGTTCGAATCACGTAGATCCAAGCCCGAGGGCCATTGGAAATACTTGGGGTTGATCTCCTTATTTTTTGCCGTCCAACCCGTGAACACCAAAAAAAAACACGACTATTCCCCAGGTATCTGGAACATACAAAAATATACAACAATCACCTGATCTCCTTGAATGCCAGGTCTCCTTCAAGGGATTTCCTCGCAACTTGTAAGTGCAACCACTCAACGGATCTCCCGACAAGTTCTCGATGCGATTGTAGGCGAGGTCCAGAATCTTGAAATGAAATTGTAGCGGAAAGTTCTGCCATTGCTTCATATCCTTCACTTCACCCCACAAACCCGTCTTGCGAGCCACCATCCACACTAGCTGATGATTGTAGGACAATGGCAGCAATAACTTCCACACATCCATGTTGAGAGGACACCTGCTCAGATCCAGGATGGTCAGCTTGGGAAACGCCATCCTCAGAACCGGAGAGAAAACAAATGACTTCAAGTTCTGTTGCTTCAATCCCATATACCCAAACACGACTTAATGGGACTGCCAGTCCTATGGCCGATCAGTTGGGGTGGTTGAAAGGGGGGTCTTTCTGGGGCGGCAGTCCTATATGGCAGTCCTGTGGATCGTCGTGTCTGGGATATATATTCTAATTAGGGCTGCACAACATCTCCCTGCCATGCGAGAGCGAAAGGAGGGTCATGGTCGGAGTCTGTCCGTCCATCGCACCGGAAAAAAAAAAAGACGGAAAGCGTGTTTTTTTTTTGCCAGCATCTGTGGTTTCTTGTCCCCCACGGGTGGATCGCTCATTTGGAAGTTCACCTGAGAGCCAGATAAACGCAACTCCTTCAAGGACTGCCCAGACTCCTTCGTTCGTTCGTGAACGGTTTGGCGGCGAGGTTTGGTGGCCTTCGACGCGGTGGTGGAGAGACGCGGGCGTTTCAATGACGAATTACACCAAGAGTTGCAAAGGACGGAATGATGATACAAAATCAAAGGACTATAGTGACTATATTAATTAATGTACTGTTTTTCAGATCTCATTCTATTCTAAGCCTATTGCTGCCGAGATGAGATGTGTGAACGCGAATAGAATCATGTATCAACATGTTGTTAATTATGGACTTCCTACCAGCAAACCCCGTTGGCTCCTGTGCTCTGGGACTCCATTTCGAAAACTCTCCTCTCACTCTCCACGTCCTTGAGGTCCCACTCCGCAAGTGCTCTTGTTATCTCTTGTTCTTTTGACATCTTTTGGGGATACAAACGAATACAAATGATACAAACCCTCTTAGTCATTCCAAAGCTGGACACGCCAAAGCAGGGCGTGGCGGCCATTTTCAGCAAATCCCATGTGATGAATCAAACGCCCCCGAGTCCTGGTGTCCGCCACTGCCAATCGCTGTGTCGTACCCAGCCCAAACAAGCCATGGGATTGAACTATTTACAGTACCTACATTCACTCTGAAAACATCTTAAAACCCACCACTGTAGCTCGCAAATATTCCAGTCCTATATGGATTGTTTGGGCAGGGTTCCTATAGTAGAACCTTCCCCTTAACGTTCCCGAAAGCTCACGTCCTTCCTGTGGTCCTCATTCTCTCCTTCCACTCATCATTGATAGAGCCTGAAACCTGGCTCTCGCGCAGGTCCAAATACTCCAACTTGAGATTGTTCCGCACCAAAGCGTTGATGTCCTAACCAACCAGGAAAACAGCTGTGACTGGTCCACATATCCATGGCAAATATAAAACTCACTGATCTTCTCAAAATACATTCAAATATCTTATATATATATGGTTACAACAATCCACTGATCTTCTCAAAATATATGCACTTTTATATGTGTCACAACAATTCACAAATCTTGTCATGACTCGCCCACAACAATTGCACAAAACCACACCATCCGACACCGGTAAAGGTTGCGAATCGGTTCATCCAAAGCTGAAACCTCATTCCAGAAGATCCCTTTATCTCCTAGGATTCACGGTGCACGCGGGTTTTGGCACCCCCCCGAAAAAAGGGAGACGCACGACTGTCTCGGCATAGGTGAACTGGCGAATTCCCCCCCCGGTACAGTAACTGCATGTCAGGCATCTCCACTGACCTTGGTGAACTGCGCCCAGAAGCCAATGAGATTGGAAGAGAATGCGAGGTTGGACAAGTTTCCTTTCACATGGCCTCAGTGCCGCAGTCAGGGCCGCAGGTGTCAAAAGCACCAAGTCCAAATTCATCAGAACCCTGAAATCCCTCGAATCATAACACCTAGACTCACCACAAACCCTCAAAATGCAAAGCTTCCTAAACACCATGCCATGTTTTTCTGACCACAGGCACGCTAAGTTTGCATGGACTGGCCGCAGATTGTGCATGCTTCAAACGACAAGACCGTCAGGCCAGCTGGTCAATCCTGTTTGGTGGAACATGAGTTTCCCCACACCGCACGTGCATTTGGTGCATCTGTGTGTATTGTTTCATGCGACCAATTTGCACGTCCGAACTGTGGCGCGTCCCTCTGCCGAAGCATTCCTCACCTCCAAATACGGGCAACCTTTTGGAATATGTACGAGTAGGCAAGATGGGGAATAAACATATAGGGATTCACCCGTCTTTTGTTCTCATTCTTTCTTGATAACACTAGTGTCACCAGAGTGTTCATGTGTGTTCTGCTGCGCCATTGTCACCTTCTGCGCCGTACAGGGGGACGGAGTCACAAAGCCGATCCGTGTTCGGCCATGGGTTGCCATCTTCTACTCACAAAGCCAATCTTCTGCAGAAGCAGCTGTGAACATGTTGCAGGGTTTTACGAAACGACAAAACATGGAAGGAATAGGACCTGCCGGAAGACCACTTTCATCTACGACGTGTGTCTCGGATTCGCCCCAGAACACGGCACGGTTCAAATGATCTTCTGTTACCAAGAGGAGACTAAAGAAGGGGGGTGACACTCCCATTACAATCTGTAGATGGCTTTGACCTTTCGAGGATCCAAGCAAATTGCAACTGACCTTGAAAAAGAAACACCACGCAAGTCCCACGTTCTCCGGCAGGTCCAGTCCTCACCTTCCCCTTTTTCCTTTCACCCCACAATCTCCGTCCAGGTGAAGGCACCGCGCAGGTCCACGTACGTTAGATGGGTAAAGTTCAAGGCTTCCAGAGATCCCGAGACATTGGATCCCTCCGGCGCGGTCAAACCCACGGTCACGCGGCATGCCCGCGTGTGCCGCAGGCGCACGAGAAGAAGCGGCCACGGCGGGCGGAACTGGAGGTTCGGCGTGTTGGGGGCGGGTCGGTTCCATGGATGAAGCGGATCCGAATTCACACTGTAATATCGTGTCCGAGAACGGCAAGCCAGGAGGTGTGTACTTATCGATCACAGCCATGATTGGCAAGTTCACAGCGAGCCCATGAATCTTCTTTCCCTTCTTTTCGAAGGAGAGACTGGGGGGGTGGGTGCCAGGAGGGTTCAGTCATACCTTCGTGGTACGCCTGGAGCAAACGCGAAGACACCCGTACCGAGCACGGGACCTCCTGAAAAGCAAAAAAGGACACATGACGACTCGATTTGTATAAATGTTGAAAACAGGCCAGAATCTCTTGTTTAACATGTTGAAAACAGGCTCTCTCCAATGAAAGGTTTTTTTTTTTAAGACTTGGATCCCCCGCCTCCAGCTTCACGACCTTCAACTGTTGAAAGCGTTTGAGGTCCTGCAACTGGACAGCCACCTGCCGACGCAGCTCCGTGCGGCCACGGCGTTAGGGGGGGCCGCCTGGCCGGCGCCCTGCGTTGGTGTCACCCGGCGCGTCCGCGCGCCTCTCAGCTAGACTTAAGTCATATTTCAAGCGCCTTTCGCCTGAAGTAAGAGGTGTTACCATCCACAAATCGGACAGGGCTACTGGGAGGGGTGATGAATCAAGCCGGCGCAGCTGATCTTCAACTGCTCCCGGTCGCGTCGCGATCCGTTCCGACTCGGCCACTTCGAAGTGACGGGACCCCATGGACCGGGGATCCCCGTGATCGACTGAGCGGAGAAAAGCCGGGACCGGGGACCCCACCACTTCCATGAAAAAAATGAAAAAGAGATCCTGGTTCTTCAAAGTGACCTATATTTGATAACCTGGTTTCAGGTCACTTAAGCCTCCTGTTTGGGTCACTTAGGAACCTTCAAAAGGTCACTTTGAAGAAGCTGGGAGAGGAGCTTTGTAGAAAAGAATGTTCAGTTTGTTTCCATCAGGTATCTCAATCAAGATATCAAGGAGATATCATCGGGGGTCGTTCGCTCGTTCGTCGGCCTGGGGGCAATAACGCAAATGGAGGCGTTCCGTTTGACGTGGCAGCTCCAACTCTGCTAGGCGGCCTCACTCCGTGGCGTTAACAAAGGGTCTGTCTGGCTGTCTGGCTGTACGACAGAGGCATCTTCTTGGTCCGAGTCGTTTGACTGACTATTCAATCGTTTGTGGAACCGCTTTTTTTGAAGGAATTGATTGGGCTTTGCCAAGCGGGCGGACACCCCGGCGAAACGTTCTGGGGTTTTGCCACAGTTCGCAGCTGCGTCCTCAGGTGAAAAAGCAGAAGGCCTATAGTAACCACCTGTGGTTTGGCTGGCACACTATCAAGTGATTCAATCTCCGCACATCTCTGTGTTGGGAAGGACATCCACTGGATTCATTTGCTTCACAATATCGATTCCGGCAAAGGCACCTGACAGCTCAGAGCCATCCAGGATCAGGCGCAAGAGGTTTGGAAAGTGGTGCAAGGCACAGTTCAAGTAGGTTCTTAGTGGCGTCAGGCTGGTCAAATGGTGGATTGAGAAGAAACATCATGCACAGTGGTTTCATTGCTTCCAAGGGGTGCGGACCCTCGTGCTTAAGTGATCTCTGATTTGCCGGCATGCAGTACAAAAGCATTGAACACATATAAGTGATGTCTTACGGGAGGGAGGTGCAGCGCAAACTCATAGAAAGCTCTTTTTGACACGGCACAGAGTCAACTTACAACTCCAAGGATCATGTTGGTGTCGGTCTTCTTTTTCATGGCGATATGCTTCACAAAGCCTCACGAATTGCTTGGGATATAACTTATAACAGTGTGTGTGGTCAAATCACTATAGGTAGATTGCATGATGAGCAAATCACAGCAACATGGCTCCAAATGTCCCAACCACCCTTCGCCGGCTGCGCCGGGTGGCCGCGCTGGGAATCAACCGTCACCGAAAAGCCGGGATCCAAACGGAGGACCCCTTGCAAGTCGGGCGTGGGAAGCTCCACGGGCTGAGAGCTTCCATCGTTGAGGAAGATTCGCTTGAGAAAGCCAATGGCCTGGTGGGACTGCAGGGAGCACCCTCGTTGAAGCGAAGTGTGGCGCCGTTTAAAGAGGCGGAAGACGAGAAAACACCGCTAGGTAAACCCCTCGTAACGTATACCCCAAATTGCCTGACCGAAGGTTCCATTTACAGTACTGAATTTGGGGTGGCCTTTGGAAAGTCTGGTCGCAATATACATCCACGTCATCTGCGAAAACTAACATGGAACCTGAAAATGGACCAGACTGGAAGACGATGTTCCTCTACAATCCAGTAGTTTTCAAGTCTTCCAGGCTTTCTACGTCTCCTTCGCTTGGATGGCGCCTCTCGCTCGCGGTCCAGTGGCGAAAGGCCGCTGGGCCACCAAATGTCAGTGCACGGACTCCGCAAAGGCGCTCCTGCTCTGTTGGCGTTTCGCTGGTCGAACCAGCGCAAAAGGCGGCAGAGACATGGTTGAACAAGCTCGAGGAAAGGAGGGCTGCGGTGTTAGCAAATGGTACCAGTATAGCAAGCGTTCGAACGGCACGAATGTAGCATTACATACAAACGAATTCATCCGAACGTTGGTGAATGCTCTACAGTTGCCAGGCTAGGATTTGCTTCACCCATCGGCCATTTCGGGATGCTGACGCTCCCGTCCTTGAAAGAAGTCTCCATCTCGGCTTTCGAGCCATGAGACCTTCATGTTCTCCTTCTCCAAGGCTTCGGCTGAAGCCTGGCTCCTACGACATACAAACGTCACTTCTGCAGGTTCGAAAAAAAAACCTTGCAAAACGCATGCTACCCAGCTACTGAGCTACTACCCGCGAGACCCATGGCCGTCCATGATGGCACCCAAACCAAACAAAAACTACTTACTAGTTGTCTCTATCCTGCAAACACACAACTTCGCCCTATATATAGTCGAATGCTCACCTTGAGAACATCTTGATTTTTCCAGGGCAAATCTTTTGGCCATGCCAACCTCACTCTAAGCTCTACTAAGCTCGCTACTAGCCATCTCTTCAACCATTCGTGCGAGTCTCAGAGCGCTCGCCTCTCCCCTGCAGTCCTACGGATTTGCTCCGGATAGCATCTGGACTTGTGCCCGCCCTGCTGAACACGTGCATCCAAGCGCTTTTGCCCTTCTTCCGCCTTGGCTTCATTGGTGACTCCCGGTAGGCTCAGGTAGAAGATCTGAATTGTGAATGACTCCTGAAAGGTTTCTGCCACCTGCCAACGCCCGGCCGAAGGCGCGAAGGAGAGGTGAACCATGGTGCAACCGATCCTGAAAAACGCGCGACTTGCTTAAAGCAAGTCGCCACAGCTCGACAGAGCAGTGGGCATGTATGAGATCCTGATAAGATTAAAACAAGGCTGAGATAAATTTCAGTTTGTGGACCAATCTGGTAGTCCACCCTGGTCCCACAGGTCATTTTAAGGTCCCAAAGTGGGCCCAGCTCGTGGAGCAAGCCATTCCCAAAACCAGCTGTCAGCCAGTCTCAAAATCAAGCTTTGGTCCTGGAACTTCTGCGAGGCAACTCAAGCTCTCATTGGACACTTCAGAAGACATGAATCAGTCCAAAGGACTGCTACAGCCCAAAGAGAAACACGTCCCTGGCGATCGAAACACCCATTAGTGCGCCCTATTGATCCTTTTTGGGGGTGTTGGGCATAGTGAATCCTCTGAGTTGGCCTGCAGTCATCATCAAATCCTCCAGACCGTGCCGGCTTCCCCCATCTTCCCCCGGGCCGCTTTGGCATTGCAGGCACGGGGGAGGGGTGGTTTCACCAGAGCACGAGGCGGTGTTGCAGGCTTCCCGATTCCCACAACAAGTCTGGAGGACCAACGTATCTTCAACAGACTTGAAGACGATTGCTTGGCACCATCTACAACAAAATCAACACCTCCCAAAAGCGCCTCTTTCAACCTCATCTCTTTCCCTTCCACTCCTGCCCCTCCCCCTCCCTCCCCCCCAAGAAGGGCCGCACCTTCCAGGGCATCGTGATGGAGTCCGCCAAATAGTTCACCCTCTCTCGGCGAACGAGCTCCTGGATCTCCCGCCGGAGCTGCTGCGCCGCCTGGTTGACCGGTCCAAGGTCCATCTCCTCGGAGCAAACGGTCGGCGGATGTCGCCGCGCCGGTTGCGCGAGCCATGCTGTGGCCTTTGGCAGAGAAGACAGCAGAGCGACAGGAGAAGACAGAAGAGCGTGGGTGGGTGGGAAGCACACATGGCACACATTCTGAGGCGCCAAGGCCAGGAAGGAAGGGTTTGGGGTTAGAACATGTCAGGAACCATATTGAATGTGTGTAAATGGAGCCTTAACTGGTTAAAACACAAAAACAGTCTAAAATCCAGCCAATGGCAGTGGCAGTGACTATAGGAGCATTCCAGCTATTGCCCTGCCCTTTTGTTTGTTGTTTGATACTCCATCAGATCCCTCACCTCATCACTCCCTTCACCACGCGCCTTCACCGCGCGCCTTCGCGCCCGCTCCCGTTCGGCACCGGTCGCGTCCCGAGGCGCCGCGTTGCTGCTCACCGCCGCGTAGACCTCGTAGGAGCCCAGCACTGCGCCGCGCAGCTCGTCCGCGTTCACGTGCACGGCGGAGGCGGCGAAGTCGGCGACCTGCCGCGCCGGCGGCAGGTCCAGCGGTGACATGCGGTGACGGTGTTCCGGTTCTCTGGTTTCTGGGAAGACGGATGGGGGTTGTGTGATGTTTCAAGGAGGGAACAAAGGTAGTACAGTAATGTACAGTGTATATATATATGATATATGCTATATTTGTTTTTGTCCGGCAAACAGTGAGTGTGATAGTAAATCTGAGCTAAATCTGTCAAGGAGGGACAAGTTGTTGATGGTTGTTGACACACGGTGCTTATTCTTGAGGGGGAGGGGAGTCCAGGGAATTATAGGGATGCATATATCGGGAAAGTCGGCCGGCATGTTTAAATAGTATTGTTTGAGACACAACTCCGGTTTCCATTCTCATGATATCAATTCCTCACATCGTCATTGTCTTGTGCAAGTGCAATGAAGAAAAAGAGGTCACGGCTTCAGACCTTGAGCTCTTGGCTCAGCTTCTTCTTGATAAAGCTGGACTTGCCCGAAGCCACAGCGCCCAGCACGAAGACAGCCAAAGGTTTCGGGCCTCCAGGGTTTCCAAAGCTAACTTGGGATGGGTCGAATGAGGCGCCAGAATCTTTGGGTTTTGGGAAACTCTAAAATGGGTGTGTTTTGGTTTTTACGGAGATCATGAGATCCACAACCGGTTCCGGATGGTCTAATTTCCGAACCTTCCACGTTGGGATGATCTCCAACTTACACGGCAAACCGGGCCTTGAGAGACCGAAGCAACATGACCCGAAGCGGTGCACGCGGTGTCCACGCGGTGTCCACCGGGGCCCACGAAGAAACATGCACTGAGACCCCACAGGCTCATGTGTTCGACGCGTGCGACCGAACGTTTGGTGCTGTCCGAACGTTTGAACGTGAGCACAACCTTCAAATGATTCAACGTTCACAACCCCCCATAAAAAAAAAGCCATGAGAAATCCCAGAAATATGCAACTTTACAAGCGCATTCATAAATGTTCTGTTTCCTGCTCGTCTCACTTGTGTCCTTGGCTGCGGCTTCGCAGGTGCCGCCTGAGGCAGTCTCCTTCAACTTTGCAATATCCTTCTTTGCCTTCTCCAAAAGCTCCTGCGGTCCACTGCCAGGGTTCCCACAACCTTACACATGGAAACTTCAGCCAATGCCTGTTAGGTGATACAATTTCGAGCATGCGCTACCGACCGGTGTCGACCGGATTTCTCTGAACCCATCTGTTTGGAGGACTCCCTTGCGGTCGAACGAGATGTCCAAAATAACGTATACGTGTCGTTGTTGAGATCACGCACGAAAGAAGAGTAGCAAAATTGGGACTTTCGACTGAAGGGAATGCTCAACAGATGGCAAACTGCATTGGTGAGAGGCTCTTGGACCGGCAGCGCTGCCAGATGCTTCGCGTGGAAGGGTTCGAGTGTTTCGCGCGAACCAAAAAATCCTCGTCGACGCGTGAACAAAATTCAACAGGTGGTGCATGCCTCCAAACATGTCGACATTTATGATTTATGTTCATATGTACTGAGTTCATGTCAATCAACATTTACTTTCAAACATGTCGACATTTATGATTTATGTTCATATGTACTGAGTTCATGTCAATCAACATTTACTTTCAAACATGTCGACTTCCTGTTTGCCTAATGTGCACCACTTCCAAGGATTTGGTAGAACTCAACGCAACGCAGCTCCTCTACCTTCTCCTGAGTGCACGCTGCGCAGTTCTTCAGGCATTCGCCTCGTTCCTCACAGTAGACACCACCGGTCTCTGTCAACGTACAGCTATGTCTCTGCCTGCACAGTCGCCAGAGAGCGCCCACACATGGAAAAAACACACATCTCCGGGATGGAACACACATCTCCGGTGTAAAACATTGCCAAACGACATGTGGGGTGGAAGACCAAATAGAATTTCTGTGGTACCAAACCATGCTGGGAGGTAGATCTGCTACTGTAGATGTTGAAGACAAAATCACTATAGATGTTACACGGCCTCACCATGAAAACACAACACACAACCACAATTGATGGATTTTCGACATTGGACCCTCAATCTCTTGTGTTGAATCATTCAAATTCCTGTTCATGTTCCCCCATCCCTAACAGAAAAGGAACTGCACTGTGCCTGACTTGGCACCCAAACAACAATGCATTTAAAAAAAACACAACAATTTTGGAAAACCAAACCCTGGCACCTCATAAGTTGGCAAAAGAGCTGCGAACTCCTTTGGTGTTGGATCCACTCCATCAGCTGCTCACCTTGCCGGTTCCATGGCTCTGTTACATCCAGCGACCGAGGAGAAGCGATTGGACGCAGTTCTTGTTCTCCAGTTTGGGATCTACCCGAAAGCCCAGACGCATTGGGTTCAAATTGAGGGGTTGTAGCAGAAGAAGCGCCTGCGATGGCCCAGGAACAAAAACAAGAACATGGAGCAAGGGCGCATCAGGTCTACTATATAGATATATTGAGTAGCTAGACGCTACGTGGAGGCAATCGCTAGTAGGTTGGAGGCCATTGCTACTAGTAACAAGAAGCTACTAGTAACAAAGGACATCGCTACTACGAGCAAGGACGCTACTAGTAGCTCCTGGCCATACTACTAGTAACAAGAAGCTACTAGGACATAGTCACTTCATGTCGCTTCTTGAACGAGTTCCTCCTGACGCGCCTGCCGGACCCTCCAATTTGGGCCCCACCCATGCAACACATAGGTCCAGCAAAAGCAACGCCAAAAACCCATGGCGAAACAGCAGCATCTGCATGCTGTTCAAGAATCCATTGCACAACTGGGGGGGAAACCATGAATGAAAGAAATTGATGATCTAATTATGTATGATGCAACTGTTGAAATGTGTGATTGTTTTCTTCTTGATGCACAAACCCACCTTGGCAAACCTTCTTGCTCCACGCAGAAAAAAACATTGTCACACACCTGTTGCCGCTGGCACATGTGCTGACAAATGGTCAGAATGCTGTGCTTCCAAGCGGAAACTCTGCAGAACCTTGTCACATGTTTTGTCATGCTTGAGATTCCATAGAAGCATTTGCTGAGTGTTCAATCCTATTTTGGAGCCAAATAATGAGGCGCTCCGAGCAATTCACATAAAACAATAGAATATCTACTAATCTACTACCAGCCGCAAAGTTAGTGGTGAAGAAGTTGGGAGATTGCAGAAAAGACCGCGGTCCAGGTACCTCTGTGAAAACGGTCATGTTTGAAGGACGTAGTCCAAGAGGATGGTTGAGGCTGTATTTTGGGACAACAAAACTCTGCGATGTGATCGAGGTGATCTTGCTGTTCTAAAAAGCAAGGAAAACATCTTATACCAGGACCCGACTCGTTCGGGGTGTCTATTTATAGACCCGAAAAGCTGTTATAGATTCGGGGTGTCCATTCACCACTTTTTTGGGGGTCCTGGTAGGTTTGGGGATTGACCCAGTTCCGAAAACAAACCATTCAGATCCACAGGACCAGGTGATGGGGTGCTTGCCTTCATCTCCACATCTCTCCATGATGCACTCCCATCTGTCCAATCAAGGTTACGCACGCGTTCACTCGTTCGAATGGCGCACGCGGGGATAGACTGGGTCAACGCGGGCCATGTTGTCTTTACAGGTCTTGATAGGTTGTGACCAAATCAAGGGGCTGGACTCAATATGACTCAATGTAATCCGCTTGTCCAGTCTGTTCCAGTCTGTTACAAGTTGTGACATCATGAAACACATTTATCTTTGGAGGTATTAGGTATTAGGTTGGAGGCCATTGCTCTTAGGTTGGAGGCCAAGTAGGTTGGAGGCCATCGCTTCTAGGTACCTGCTTAATGCATCTTTGGAGGAGCTATGTTGCACCTCCATGGCTTTTTTCACGGCTTCGCTCTTTGCCATCTCCGGCAGTCTCTGAGACTCCAAAGCTGGCCACGACGGTCTGGTCACGGCTGGGCCAACCGGTTCCTGGAAGACTTCGGGCAGAACTTCTGCGCTCACACGGCGCGTCCAACAGCCGGATCACACGCACGCACGCGTGGAGGATGTCATCAAGAAGCACTTCTTGAAATCATGTGAAATCAGTACTAAATAGATTAAGTACTGAGACACATCTCGTACAGTACCACTTGGTGGTTGATGCCAAGAACCCTTGCGAGTAAAGCCAAGCCAATCGGCCTGTTCCTTCCAGAAGATGGGACCCCGAAGGTGAACGTTGGTTGATACGAACAGTGCGGCAAAAGATCCCATTCACTTGTTTTGATACAGTGCAACAAACCAAGCCGCAAGCCCGTGCTTAAATCTCTTCCTGTGTCATGAAAAATTGGAGGCAAGGGGGAGCAAGTGTTGAACTTGGACCTCATCTAGCCTTCTACGCCTCCTGATCATACCAACACCTGTGAGATCTAACTCATGACCCTTTATTGGCTCCATTGGCTCGATCCACAGCACACCCTACAGCACACCCGCTTGTCGCTGCTCATCTGCTCATGCTGTTCGGATCATCACTGCCTGACCGCCATCGTTGTGGCGCTCAACTGGACCGGCGACTGAAACCGTCCGGCTGAAAACCGACCTACGCCCGTATACCGTCCACCGGGTAGCAAAACGCGACCGGGTCGCACTCGGGTGATGATCCGAGGCCGAATTAAGAGACTCAAGTACAAATAGTACGTGATGATGATATATAGTACTATCATGCGTGTGATGAAAAAATGGACTTGAGGCCGAGGGTAGGTGACGAAAGCTAGCAGGGATGCATCCGTGTCAGTGGAGGCAAAGCATACAGCGCCGTCCAGTGACAAAGGACTGGTGGGACATCAAGCGGAGTGAGGCAAATCTTTTTTCGTATGCATGGGGCTGTTGGAGGGATGGTTCACACGGTCTCGCTCATGAGGTAAAACGTTGCGAACATGTAAGACACACGAACAGCAATGACACAGCCAACCTTAGCTTGTGAGTCTGTTGAATCTGTTGCATCGCATCCCAAAACCTCCACGGAGGAGTTGAACCAAAGTGGATGCCATAAGAGGTGTCCAAGAGGTGTCCCAGAGGCGTCCCAGGGGGGAGTTGAACCCGCGGAGGGGGGTGGCCCCCCCTCTACATATGAAGTTTTCACGTGATGCGGCGATCTCGAGGATTCCAGCCCCTCACTTGCTAAAGCAAGGAAAACTCCAGCTAGCTGGTGCTAGCTTTCGTGACTAGCGCTCGCATGGTGTTCTTCACATGTCCAGTGGCAAGTGTTCGAGAAGCATGACCCAGCATGACCCCTTGCCCTCGTCGTCTCGGCCGATGTTCAGTGGTTTCACCGCCGCCTCCGACGTCGAGTCCGTCGCGCGAACGTGCAGCGAAGGTGTCCACCACGATGACTGAAGTCCCGGCGTCACGAAGCTGTGAAGCTGGTGTCGTCCCGTCGGTTTCATCCCTTTCGCCGGCAGACCGATCATTCCACCAATCATCGGCGCCGGATGGGACGGTGTTTCACCACATGGGTATGAGAGGAAACAGCACGTGGATGAGTCCTCTTCGCTTCTCTCAACAAACGTCCGCAGGCTTGGATGAACTCACAAGTCGCCTGGATGTACAATTGTTCCTGGAGCTGTTGTTGCAATGCCTGGCAATGCGAGAGTCCATGAGTGAGCCCGCCGCCAATCTGTGATGCTCGGTTGTCAGTCTTTGCAAACATGTCCTGAGATGATCTGAGATGCTTATGTGTCAATCGGAAGATTGTCAACTGGGTATACATTTCATGCGCGTTCGATTGGGCAGCCCCGAAGCTGCAAGTAGAAGGCCGGGAGGGTGTCAACAGAAGTGAAATGAACTGCACAAGTAGCCATCAAGCAGCATGATCAGGGATGAGGATAAGGAAGGGGAGGAGGAGAAGGAAGAAAAAGGGATGTCGAGAACTGAGAATCATCCAAACGTGGTTGGTCCATACAATCACAAGTAGCCCATCTAAATAACAAATATTGTCAAGATGAATCCTTTGGTGATGGATGTATTGGTTTGTCTATCTAATCTAATTCTCTATCTATCCCTAGGGATCCAAGTACCTCCTCAAAAGGTACTTGGACCCTCCAAACCCACCCCAGTCCCACCTTCTCAGAGGGTACGACTGGATCCATAGGGTATCTATCTATCTATCTATCTGCCCATGTGGTGGACTCATTGACCGACTTCCGACCTCAACGTGATTCCGTGATTCTCGAAATGAAGGCCTCATTTCAAGCCACGGCCTCCGGCTTCGCGGTCATGGCTGGCGTGACTGGAAACTTCATATAGAACTGGCAGCACGAAAAGAATGTAGGGCTGATTCAGTAGTTAAACAACACTGTTCCTTTCTTACGAGTCAATAGTGTGACACAAAAGCACATCGCCTGGCACAAAAAAAAGGGCATTTGCATAAACAGTCTCCAACAGAGGTATTGACCCACACCCATCTCTTCTAAGCGAAACGATATAAATACTCTCAGGGCATCTCAGAACTATCACTTGCATGAACATCTGACGTGGCGGTGTTCTCGCCGCAGCTCCCAATATCGCCTTTCATGTCTGAAGCTTCGAAGCGGAAAAACAATCAGGATGGGTCGGGCTCCGTTTTGGAGACCCCACCGGTCTGCCAGTGACTAAGACTCTATAGTGACTATCTGGCAGTAGGTCACACCGGTCTGCCCGCATGCACACACACCAAAGTTGAACAGGAGACTCTTCCGTGGAATCTGAACTACAGCGAACCACTCTCCTGGGGCAGTCTGAACCGGTCTGAACCTACAGCCATCTAATAATATCCATTTCTCAGGGCTAGTTTGGGAGCTTGTTGCGAAGCATGCTTGGCCTCCTGGTGCTGCAGCAACGCCCCGAAGTTCTTGAATGATCGGTCGCAAAGCCTGCAGTATGGCTCATCTCCATTTGACTCTTCGCTTGTCTCGCTCGCATCACAAAGAGCTGGGCGGAAGAAATGCGGCGCATTCTGACGCATAAAGTCGTGGACAATTGCTGCTCCGCGGCCCTGACATACTGAACAATGGCCCCCCCTCCACATGCATGGTCACACTGGAGATGGAGGAATAGGCCTTTCCACAAGCTGGGCACATCTTGTTGCGAGGCAAATGAGTTCGCATGTGTTGATTCAGGTTGTTCTCATTCTCGAAAAGCCGGTTGCATGTCTGGCATTGGTATTCAAACCACCCATGACGATAACATGCTCCATAAGTGCAGCATCCGCCACAAAGGCCATAATCACAATCACTGGCCGCCTTGTTGTTGCATGCATCACATCGAGCCATTCTTTTAAAAACTCGACGAGCCGGTCGGAAATGTCCTTTGAGCCAAACAACATCCAGGATCACCTGAGCTGCGGTCAAATACGGCCAAAACTTGGTCGAATATCCCAATCATTCGTTGTAACCAAATCGTCCATTTCTGGGGTTTGGGCCATACTGTCATCCGATTCATTCTGATTCTGTTCGTCAGACTTCTTGGACCTCCCACGTCAATTTCAATCATGTTGACCGCTGTCGCCCTATAACATCCTCTATCGCCCCAGTATTGAAAACAGCAGGCGACAGCCGCAAAGCCCCCCTCTAGACTTGAGAGCACCAGACTGGCTGCCAGACTGGCTGCCAGACTTGAGGTCTGCAGCTGGGGTCTTCTTCTCTATCTGCAGCTTTAAACAAAGAAGCCCATTGGTCTTGAGAATTCGTGTCCAAAGCAGGACCACGTACTGCAGCCTGCCGATGCAACCCAGCCCCACCACCTGGCTCGCTTGGCCGCGTCTGTATGTTGTCAGTTCCATGGCACAGACCCCAAGAGCTCGGTGGCTTTTTCAGGACATCTTGCGGTCTGTGCCGACTCTGAGACCTTCGCACCAAATGGCCCCAGTTTAATCTCTAACGCGCGGCGAGACTAAGAACTTTTGGGCGAGTGCAGAAGAGGTAGGCAATAACCATCATATCTAGACTATGCTATTTGTACTGTCATAAATGGTAGTATGCAACATAATGATCGTCCATACATTTCCATATTATGACTGCAGCTCCAGAAAGAATTCAATCAAAGCACAAAGCACATAACTGCAGGAAAGCTTCAAAGTAAACAACTGCACATCCTGCGCGTGCCGCTGGCTCTCTGTGCCTGCTCTCTCGTCACCATCGCTGCCGCTCAGCGCTCCTGCTTTCGCTCCGCAACTCCCTTTCGAAGATGGGCCAGGGGTGGGTGCCAGGGGGGTCTAACCACCGAACCTTAGGATCTGGGCCAGGAACCCTAGGGAGAGAGATTTTTCGAAACAAAGGAGCCCATCCATCCGCTGTTTTTGTGCAAGGAGGAGCCCATCCAACCGCTGCTGTTCGCGGCTCGTGTGGCCTGTCGACAATGACGTTTGAAGACATGATGCAGCACCCAGCACCCAGCCAGAAAAAGCCCCCTAGAGAATGGAGCCACCATTCACATCACCAGCCAACCGCAAAACCGAATCCCCCAAACGAACCTGTTTGCGAATCTCCCAGTCACCCACACTTGCTCCTGTGAACTGACTCGGGACCTATCAGAAAACCCACTCAGGGGACACTCTTGGCCACCTGGACTCAGACACTGAACGTACCTCCGTGGTTGTCTGTCAAACATCTTATCAGCAAATGTGGGCTTTCTCTTCTCTGGCACCTAAACAACAACAACAACAACAACAACAACAACAACAACACCAACACCAACACCAACACCAACAAAACACCAATTATATTTTTTATGACCCTGTCCGCCTGCATAATCTCTCAGCTGTCATTCACTTCCTGAGCAGCGGGCCAAAAGAACGTGACGATGGTTTGTCGGAACGTCAGGAATCTCAACCAAACAAACTCATCAAAATGTGGTGTGTATCAAAATGGGGCGGAGACCGCCCAGTTTGACCCCTGGGAGAACGAACATAGACCAAAAGCGATTGGGCCAGGGTGTCTCCCTATTTAAATACACACCTATACCTATACTATACTTCTCCAAACTCTCTATTTCCAGTCCACACGATCCATTGCATCTCAAGCTACTCCCAGCTACGCAAGCTGCTCGTCATGAGTCAGATAGGACGAATTCATCAAACATGTCCACCGCTGTGCAAAAAAGCACACCTCAAATGTACCAAACGCACGTATGCCTTATGCTGATCCGACTGGTCTAGGATCCATCCAATCCATCTCAACTTGGTGTGGACGTCTACGCCGTCGTCACGCTCTTGAGCAGCAGTGAGAACCCCGGCTGTCAACGGAGCCAGGTATGAGAGCGCTGATCCGATGCCTAGCCGGAGCATCAGTCAGATGTGTGAAATAGGTCTACAGTAATAAGTAATTATAATGTCAAAATATAATTGAAGTTAAATAAATCGTAAAAATATATCGTTTGGAGTTTGGAGGTTCCCCTGTTCTTCTGAAAGATGGTGGTTTTGTGGTTCCAGGACTCCAAGAAAGTTCCCTTGCACGTACCGTTCTTGTCTAACACATGTACATAAGAGGTGATGCATAAGCCTCCTTAAGCAGGGAAAGAACTAGGACTAGGGACCTTGGGAAACGCTCCCGAAACGGACCCAGGAAAAAAGGAGCAAAGAGCCTGGAGGTGATCCAAGTCTTGTAAACCAAGAAGATACTATGCTGATCTTTGCCGCACGATTGAAATGAGACTTGGCATAAGTGAGACCTCCTCATGCAAAATCTGGTTGGCTGACAAATCAGCTATACAGCATAGAGAACATCACCTGGAGGGAACTGTTCGATAAATCATACGTAGAACCCTTTGACTCTTTAACTCACAAACGTGCAAGTGAGGAGCAGAAACTGATTGGAGAGCCAAGTAGTTTTCCAGAGATTAACACCAAATGGATGAATGCTCCGCTGAATCCGGTTGGAACGGAACTTCCCTTCCGACTTGTCACTACGAGAACATGTTTCAAACGTGAAGAGCAGCTGCCATTGTTGATGCCTTCAAGATCATTCAAGGCAAACCATGTACCACTGCGAAACCACGCGACTGAGTCAACACAAATCATCACAAATCCAGGTAAATCCCCAACATCCAGGGACCAGTCACCATCAGCACCTATAATAAAAAACACAAATGATCTCCAAAGACTGCCCACCATCTCAGGGACCCACCTCCAACCAAACAGTACCAATCCCACCAGCCACCAGCCACTTGTCCACCACAAACCTGCACTCATCCAGCGCCTCGATCCATAGTGGAAAACAGCAGGTGGTCGACGCCGTGTTTGGATCCTCTCGGTGCTCGTCTCAGCAGGATTCCGGACGAGAGCTGAGTGAGCTGAGTTGAGCTGCTTTGGGACCTATCAGAAGCGGATCCCAAGTCCGTTCGGGTCAACGCTGAGCTCTGTTCCAAACGACTCGTATACATACACCATGGAAAGCCACATGTCACAGTCAAATGCAATCATCTGACGCGTTTTGGAATTCGGCTTTGACCACTGTCCGGGTCTGTGAGGAGGACCTCACACAAAACGACTTTTACTGTTGAAAACCAAAAACACGCCAAACCAAAAACTTCCTTAATGTAGACTCTTGACTTTATTAAAGACCTCCCATATAAAGAGGATGTCCAATTCAAATTGGGGGGTTATTAAGAGTCTAGAAGGTCCTTAAGGTCACGCCACCTTCCCTGTCGTTCCTCCCTTCACATGTGAAGACCGTCCTTCGAGGGGTGTCGACATCTTCCGTGTCCGTCGACCTGGGCGATCCGACCCCGTCGACCGATGAACGAGACCGATGAACGACCGGCGATGACACGGTCGGCGGAGTGGAACGCGGTCGGGTGTTGCTGAGCGGAGAATGATGATCAACCAGCGAATTCGCTACAACGACCTTGGTGTGATATATACGGTCAACATTCGTTTTGAATGTGGCTTCTCGGCTGGTGAATCGTACCGACGGTACGTATCATTTTGTGAGTTTCCTTGTGCAATATTGGATTTGATATGGCACCCCATGACGAGGGAAGCGCCGGAATGATTGGATTTCGATCCAGCGCAGAAATCAATTGATCTAAGCCCTATCTGGTAATGTCACCCGAAATCCTGATAGGGTCTCTCGGGAAAGCATTCGTTGTTGGTAGTGAACACATTCCAGAAAACACAACAAAAAGAGTTGGCGCCGAAGTGTCTGGTCTGCGCTGTGTATTGTGTGTACTGTTGACCCACATCTATATTTGTCAGAGCCCCAAACCAGGGGCTTATTGAGATCTACGTACAACTTATTGTCATGATTCATGATCATGGTTTGGCTATGCGTTGCAGCAAGCCAGCCAGCCATCCTGTTTTTCTGGCCTGGGCTCCATCAAAGCCTATTGGTGAAACGAAAGGAAACTGCACGTCGAGCTTTTTCCAGGGCTGACCTTAAATGCAGTGCGAAGGCTGAGATGCTGGTTTCGGTGTTCCATCATAAGATCAATGCATTACAGTTCCCAACACATCCCAATCATCGATGCCAGGATCCCGCAAGTGCGGTGCTACCTTACAAACTCATTGCATGGATGAAGCCACGCCAAGCTGCTGGAAAGTGTTGCAACATGACTGTTGTTCAGTGGGGTTTAACAAGACAGGACACCTGCAATCAAATGAAACCAGTTGTGGCTCATTCACAGCTGGTGCCCAACATCCTTCTGTTACTGTTAAGCGGGTTTTGTTCTGTCCAAGACAATTCAAGAGACATCCAGAACAAACCGCAGATCTCAACTTAGCCAAGTAAATGATGCCCACTGACAGTAAAATAGAATCAACATTAGTGGCGTGGCACATATTCAACTCCAAAATGACCAATGGGCGGAGGGCCAGGACGCCCTGCTTCCCGCCCAGGGGTTGTCCCTCCGCCCGAACCGATTCTTGGAACCCCGAACGAACCTTCGGTCGTGATCCGCCCGGATTGACGATGATGAAAGATGGTTGTTGGGTGATTTGTGTGGCGAAATGAAAACCCAACACAGAACACCCTCTCAGCAGTTGACTAAAGTGTTCCGGCCTCATGATTTGGGCCCCTATATAGTCAAACCGCTTGCCCAAAGTATCGCAGCGCCGCTGCATCCACCCAACAAGATACATAATCAAATACTTTAAATGCATGCTACATCAAAAACCCAACACATGCCATCTGAGGATGAATCTGAGTTCTCATCATGGGACGTCAAAAACAAAAGAACACCTGAGCATTTGCCCTCAGCCAGCCCTCTTCTCCGTCAAAGACATGGCACATGTTCTGCGCTGCCTCATCCGGCACTTTGAGCTCTGGCCTGGCAGCAGTCAGATCTCGAGGACCTGTTTGGGACCTCCGAACTCCTGGGCATTCGACAGGAACTCTAACCCATTTCCAATCCTTCCATATCCTTCCAGTATCTCCGCATCCCTCTGACAGATCTCAGTCTTCTCTGTCCGACTCTGGAGCCACGACTCGGTATGACCAGTCCTACCGGAGCAAAAACACTGGGAGTTCGGTCGTCCCGACCCCCGAAGTCCGAGTCCGCATCCGACCTCGACCCCCGGTCCGGACCAGTCCTACTCTTCAGTCATTCTTCGAAGACGACAAGGATTTGGAGGTGTTTGCCACCCCAAATGGGTGGATAGAAGATACGAGTACTAACAAAGCTTGACGCCTGTGATCCAAACAAAGCTTGGTGCCTGTGATCCTTCCACAGGAGATGGTTGGACCTTGAGATCTTGGAGACGTCTCCCATCTTCTCCCCTCCATCTGCACCCTACTCGGCACCTCTGCGGCAGCTTGATTTGCCTCGCAACGCTCCTAGATTCGCTCCAGCGCCTCGGCCACACCGAGAGCCCCGCTCTGACCCTCGTCTGCCCCGTGCCGCCCGCGCCTCGGGTCCGGAACCGTCCGTCAATGGATTTCCACGAAGGGCGATCTCGAGGATGGCGTCGTTCTCCTGCACCGCCTCGGCCAGGGCCTGAGTCGCGAAAGCAGCCCAGCCCAGCGTCGCGCTTTCGATGGCAGGGCTTGACACCCGGGAGTGACCCAGCCTCGGCACCGACCTCGCCGATTTGATTGTATCGAAGGTCGATGTTTGTAATGCTACGGTTGTGCTTCAGCACCTCCGCCAACGCCTGGCATTGGAGCCACATGGAACGAAAAGAAACAGCCCATCACGGATCAAGAAGGGATCCACGGCCTGTGCCCCAGCATCTTTGATTGGATTATTGCTAAGATCGATGTGAGTGATGCTCTCATTGATCTCGAGCACTTGTGAGAGCGCCTGGCAAGTCCATGACATTGCAACGAAGAACGAAGCGCCTCTCCAAACGCACCTGGACTTGGGCATCCCCGATGTACTGGCTCCGAAGATCAATCTCCTTCTTGGCCCCGTCGGTCTTCAGCTCTTGCACGAGTTTCTGGCCAAAGTGCTAGCCGATCCAGATAAGGCCATCAAATCTCTCGACGAGGCGGAGAAATTCTAACTAGATTGTGCGTGGTGGTACCTTACAAAATGACCATTGGAACACAGCAGAAGCAAAGACTTAAAACAAATACAGTAGACGTGCTTAACAGCAACGAGGATCATTTGGCGATTGGGGCCACCAAAAAAAATCCATGATGATGATGAGGATGATGATGATGATGAGGATGATGACGATGACGATGATGATGATTATTATTATTATGATTATTATTATGATTTCTATTGGCTCCCGCGTGGCTATGTAACACCTTGTAACCACCGGATGTCCCTGAATCTTCAGTGATGCTCGCACCAAAATGCCCAAGACTTTTTGGAACCTTGGCCTTTCACGTCAATTGATGGAGTCAATGCTATTGGGATCTAATAAAACTTAAGCTGTCTATGCTCTACATCTTAGTTAAAACACATGACAACAATGGTTTGTTTGTATCCAAGCTCGGATCGGCTTCCCTCCAGCAGAAACTGCAACACCCTGAGGCCTCAACAGTAGCAGTTGCCTTTGCCTGGCTCGACGTTCTCGGCTGCGAACCCTGTTGAATCCAAAAGAGGGCATTATGGGGGACTGCATGTTTATACCATATGCTTCCGTCTGATTCCATGGACATTGTTGCCTCAACCCATAAACAACAAAACCAGAACAGAGCAAAGAAAAACGGTACAAAGTCGACGCCCAAGGTAAGGTAACCCCGCTTTCTACCTCCAAATCCCAGCAGGAAACTCTTCAGAACTTCTAAAAAACAAGGATTTAGGGGGTCTGCCACCAGAAATTCCGGGTGGGTATAGAAGAAAAACCTTGGAGCCTTGACCTGCGATGATCACACAAACAAACGATGTGTGAGTTGCTTCCAAAAAAATGCTTGACCATTTCATGTACGGGGTTACCCCTTTGAACAGAACCTCGAGGATCTGGCAACTTCTGCCCCTCCGCGGAAATGTACACTCAAAACCCATGGCACCTTCTGTACTCACTTGATGTCTAAATGTGGCATCTTGAATCTTGATGTGTAAAGACACACATGCTTATCATGCTTGACATTGAGACACTGTGAGGAGTTGGTAGGAGTTGGTACGCGTCCAAATAAACTCTATAGCAGAAACACCTTGGAACGACGGCCTTGATCGGATCACCGTGCGCCCTGCAGCGCCTCTTGGTTTGCCTCGCACCGCTGGTCGATGCGCCTCATCGCCTCGGCCCGAGTTGAGTCGAGTCCCTTCGCGGCCGGCGTGCGCCCGTGCCGGGCGTCCGGCGTCCTCGCACTGATGGCCCGACTCCGCGGGGTCAAGGCCGATGTGGAGGATGACGTCGTTCTCCTGCACCGCCTCGGCCAGCGCCTCAGGAGCGAAAGCGCCGCTAGGAGCGAAGGCAGGGCGTCGAGTTGGCACCTATGGGAGTGACCCGGCCTTGGCACCGACCTCACCGATGTCATTCCATCTAAGGTAGATGTGGATGATGCTGCGGTTGTGCTTCAGCACCTCCGCCAACGCCTGGCATCGGAGCAACATCGGAGCAAAACAAACAGCCCATCACAAATGGATCAAAAAGGGATCCTGGGCCGGCGTCCATTGCTGCTCTGGATTTTGAGATGTTTGGGGTACAAATGCTGAAAGTTCTGATCTTCCACCCTGCTACAAAGCGGACCCTCCCACTCTTTCACATCGAGGATGTTGTCCATGCGATAGTAAATGCCGTGACCAAATGACCCAACACCAAAACACAACAGCTAACACACATCTATTAATGCCTGATGGTTTCGGAATTAAAACCAGCACTCACTCACAATCCCGTGCAGGGCCTCCACTCCTGAATCTCCGATTTTATTGTAATCAAGGTTGATCCTTGTGATCCTGTTGTTGTGCATCAGCATTTCGGCAATCGCCTGGCACCGATGTCGGTTCCGACAGCACTGGACCGGTCACCACAGGGGGCCGGTCTAACACGGACGTCCGTGGCCTTCACACCGGTGTCGGTGATCTCTGCTTGTGCAAGGTAGATGCTGGAGACGCTGCGGTTCACCTTCAGGGTTTCAACCAGCACCTGGCACGTCATTGGCCCCACTCTCCGCCACTCCGCCCTCCACGGTTTCCAGTTTCCATCAGTCCCGACCAACGTCCCTGGCCTTGACTTCGTCATCGCCAAATGTCTCGTCATCACCAAGTGTTTCGTCACTACCATCAAAAAAGATTTCGTTCATGGCGCCGCCTTTCTTTAATTGACGCGCCAACTCCTCTGGCTGCACAAGCCCGATCCCGGGTGGATGGCTGGCCGGCGTGATGGCGATCCCACAGTCAGGGAGTGCGGGCCATGGAGTTTTCAGGATTCGGATGGACTTGTGTTTCATAGTGTTTCTGGAATAGTACTGCATCAAGATGACATATGCATAACTCAAGTTTCCAGATCGAATCAGAGTTTGGCTCACAGCGCTTCACAACAACAGTTCTTTAAAAATACTTCACTTCGAGTAATGCCCACCATGACATTTCAAGCTGACAAGTTTTCTGGCATGAATTGAAACATTTGTTCGGCCTGCTGCTTCTCAGATGTAACTGTTACTCTTGCAAGACAGCGGCGTGCCGCCTGTCAGGTGTCTGGTCCGGTAAGTGTACAGGACACACAACAAAAACATTTTCTTTGACATATACTGTGGCAATCTATCCGGCATATATTCCAAACTTTTACTTGGTTGTGTGTTGTGGTTGTGCGTTGTGGCTGTGTGCTGTGGATGTGTCTTTGTGGTTGTGTGTTGTGCTTGTGCTGTGGATGTGTCTTTGTGGCTGTGCGTTTTGATTGTGTCTATGGAGTTGTCTTTGTAGCTGTGTTTGTGGTTATGTGTTTGTTGTTGTGTGTTTGTGGTTGTGTGCTGTGGTTGTGCATTGTCTGTGGTTGTATGTTGTAGATGCGTCGTTGTGGATCAAACAGTGGATCAAACAAACATGTACACCCCGGTCAACAATCTCATAGAAAACCGTTGCGCACAAGAGCGCGCTCCGCCAGAGCGCTCTGTAGCTTCTCTGACGGGCCTCGTGACCCTTGACCTTTACTACCTGTACCTTTGCGGCTCTATCCCCTCAATTGCTGACAGAAGCGAACTGACCGAAACGACACCACAGCAAAAGCAATGCGTCCACATGTTCCAAGCTGTGCGCTCCGCTGCCGGGGCGCGCGTCTGTGTAAGGCAACACGCTCAATGCAGAAGGTGAGGGTATGAACAAAAGAAAGGTTGCTTCAGTTACAAACATGCGCTATCTCAACTCATGCGGTGGGCCAGCGCGCTCCGGCAGAGGAGCGCGAATGAATCCACTGGTCGCAGGTCACTCAAACATTCTCCAGCCATATATTCCATGTCATTTTCTGTCTTTGTAGTTGTGTTTGTGGTTATTTGTGGTTATGTTTTTGTGGTTGTGCGTTGTGGTTGTGCGTTGTGGTTGTGTGTTGTGGATGTGTCTTTGCGGTTGTGCGTTTGTGCTTGGGTACTTGTAGTTGCATTTGTGGTTATGTACTTGTGGTTGTGTGTTGTGGTCGTGTATTAGGAACATGTATTTGTGGTTGTGTGTTTGTGATTGTGTCTTTGTAGTTGTGTTTGTGGATGTGTTTGTGGTTATGTGTTTATGGTTGTGTGTTTGTGGTTGTGTGCTGTGGTTGTGGGGTGTGGTTGTGTGCTCTGGATGTGTCTTTGTGGTGGTGTGTTGCGGATATATCCTTGTGGTGGTGTGTTTGTGGTTCTGTCTTTGTAGTTGTGTTTGTGGTTGTGTGTTGTGGTTGTGTGTTGTGGTTGTGTGTGTTGTGGTTGTGTCCTGTGGATGTGTCTTTGTGGTTGTGTGTTGTGGTTGAGGTCCGGCGGGGGACACTGCTGTCCGATACTCGCGTTTGAGGAGGTGAGGAGGCGAGGAGGAGACTGACAGGTGGGGAATGGTGGGGAAACCCAAAAAAATCTGCAGTGTCCTGGATGCGCGGATGTCCACAAAATGCGTCTGCACGGTCTCCCGCATCCTGCTCTTGTTTTGCGGGCGTGGTCGCAGGAGCCTGCGACAGGTGTTCTGACGGTGCAAAAGCCAGTCTTTTGCCGGCCACTAGTTGCAGCAGTAATAGCTCTGAATACCTTCAAAGAGCACAACGCACCCGGCAGCCTCTGCTGCTCCTCGATTCACTTGGAGCAGATCCTCAATTTCGTGCAGAGCCTCGTGCAACTTTGCTGTTAAAGACAAGGTGTAACAAAACCGGGCTGTTTCGTGCCAGGCCTGCTTTCCCACAACAGTATTACATTCATTTCCGTTCAGGTCGAGGTGAGTCAGCACATTGTTGACTGACAAAGCGTTTGCGAGTGCCTGGCGGGTGTGGGGTGGTTCCCCTCCCAGTGCCAAAAACATTCCTCCATCATGAATGTTTCCTTTGTCCTCTCTGTTTGAGTTTTTTGTGTAAATCTCAATCTTTTATGATATATATATATATATACAGTAATATATACTTGGATATACTTGGTGAAATCATCTGCACTCAACTGGGGGGAACCCCCGAGCTTCCAAATCCCACTCTGTGATGCTATTGCTTTGGCTAACTCTGCATTCGACAAATATCCAATGGAGAAAGGTTTGGAAAATACCAGCCTGCACACCCACGTCTGTGACCTTATTCCAACTCAGGTCGAT
>CAXAMN010025116.1:0-11820 GCA_963970005.1 Durusdinium trenchii | reverse complement strand
CCCGCTTTCTCTCCGGCGTGCCGCAGGATAAATCCTTTGACGTGCAGCGACAGGTTGTTTTCATGTCCTTTCAGCAATCACCAGTCTTTGCTCTATGAAACATTCAGTATTTCATATCCCCAGGCTCACCTTAGCTCCGCAGCTTCTTGTGTGCCACTTTGTCCTATTTGTTTGCACCGACCCTCATGGCCAATCCTCGCGCTCGCCCACCTGTCAACACAACCAACACAGAGTACTATTTGCCACAGCGCCCCCCAAGCTGGCTCCAACCTTCGATTTACACTCAACCTGACTTTCACTCTCTCAACAGCTCCCTTGACCTTCTTTTCACGGTCAACCAACACCTTCGCCGCCACCCACTCACCACAGACCCCATGCCAGACCAAACATATTTTCAGGACCAGAGAGCATACAACCTCCTTTACCGAATGCGCGGCGACCTGATCTTGATGGACCAGCTGATTGATAGCCTCTCCCAGGCTCGCCGGCTCCTCCAATTTATCACCACCGGACCAGGCCTCCCAGGGCAATATCGCGTCAACCCCACAGCCTCACTCTCCAGCAGAAACCTGGCCATTCTACACAACATACCGCCAGGTTTCCCCCTACCACCCGGACTCTCCAGCCGTTCACCTTCCCCAGCACCACGTACACCACCGCAAGACGCGGAACGATTTCACCATCACTGGACCGGCCCTCCACCACAAACTACTCCGGCCACCAACATCAACACTGCCACTCGCATCCGAGAACGCTCTCGCTCCCGTGACACCCGCATTGGCTAAGTACAACATTCCTTACTTTTATATAGTGGTATTTTTGTATTTTTTTTGGCTGCTTTTGACTGTTTTCATGGGAAGTGAAAGAGCTGCAAAAACGAGAATAGAAAATAACTTTCAAACATTTTTGTGGTGACTGAACCGCAAAAACACTAAAAGGCAAAGATGCACGCCATCATTATGTTTCATCAGTTCCTCCTCCCAAATGGTTTGATTCCTGTGATCACATTTTCCCCTTCAGGTGTGTGTGCTATCTTGGTCTTGTTGAAAATCTTTCACTTACACATACATGGGGTGAAAATAAAATTCAATAGCTTCCACGAGAAAGCTCACATGAGAAAACGAGACTTGAAAATAGCGCAGGGCTAGTCATTTTGCACTTGCACTGCTCCCTCATTCACGCACGCACAGGCTGCCGCCAGTGGCCGGAGCAGCCACATGGCGACAGTCTGTGGGAAACCTAGTTCAATTAGCATTGCTTGCCACGCTTTAATTTAAAGCGCCCAGTCTTCAGATTGCAAGTGATTGCGCACCCAGCTGCGACCTGCCTCTAAATAAGCTCCATGAGAATGTGTGTAGCAAGTCTGTGGGCCTGTGGCCATTGGCTTTTGCTCAAGCATTTGTATTTTTGCAAGAGCTTCCAAGGGTGATAAGACTTGAGCAGTTTCTGTTGAACCAAATGAGCTGTTTCGCCACAACCCTTTCCATTATTGCCATCATCATGGAAAAAACTGCGCGTTTTGACGTCGCAGCATTGCAATGTGAAATTCAACTAAAATTCACGTTTTGAAGGACGCTTTCCCTTGGGCCAAACCATTCAATTATCCTTTACTTGCAACTTGCGAACTTAAGCACACATGACTGACCTCAATTATCAACCCAGACCCAGACACCTAATAATTTTTCCGCACCAGCAAGTTTCAAAAAACGCTGGCCGAAGCAGCCAGCAGACGGTGTTGGCCCTGGCCGAAGCAGCCAAAGGCCACTCACCTCGTCCAAAGGATCCCAAACATCCTCCTCGAATGCCTCTTCCTCCTCTTCATTGTCGTCGTCATCTGCCTGCTCTGCCTCGAGACGCGGCTTTTTCGACTTGGGCTCTGACTTTGCCTCCGCCTTTGGTTTTCCCTTAGGCTTGGGAGCTGGCTTTGGCTTGGGAGCCGACTTTACCTTTGGCTTGGGGCGTGGCTTGCGCTTCGGGATCGCTGGCTGCGATGAAGAAGTCGTTGACCCCACAGCTTGCGCATAGGCACTGTTGAACAATGGCGAGGCAGTCTCCTTCACGCTCACCTTCATTAGGTCCAGGAGCCGTTCTTCCATCAGCTTGACATGGGTGTCAATGTAGCAGATGCCCATGTACGCAGTCCTAGTCTTGACGCATGCCCACGCCAACTTTCCATCAGCTGGGCTCAAGTCCAGCACCAGCTTGGCATAGAAGGTGCGCAGGAGCTCCTCCATCAGCTCAAGCGGTGGCGAGAAGTAGCAAACAGGCTCGGGCAAATCTTTGGTTCGGTCGTTGATTTTTGGCTCATCCTCTCCACCTTCTGTGCGCCCGCCCACCGCGATCAAGTGGCGCTTGCCATACAGATCCTTTTTCTCCGACCGCTTCACGCTCCATTCATCAGTGAGCTTAGGAAGGGCCACGCCCTGAATGAGGTCACCTGTTGAGCTGCCAACATAATGGAGTCTTGGCCGTTGTGGAGTAGCTTAGCCGAAGCAGCTAAAGCTTTCAAACTTGCTTCACTTGAGTGAAAAACGGCTGCAAACGAGCAATTTGAAGTCTGAGAAGAGAGGGCAAATCGCCCTCTTCTTTCGAGGTTCAAGAACGTTCCCGAGCCTCGGGTGGAGAGGGCAGTGAGGGGACAACTATGGGCAAAACTATATTATATAGTGGTATTTTTGTTTCGCCCTCTCAAAACCCTCTCCTTTCGAGGTTCAAGAACGTTCCCGAAGCTCGGGTGGAGAGGTCAAACCGCCCTCTCCTTTCAAGCACTGTCGTCGATTTTCTCACCTTCGAGCTGAGAAGTCAGCTCGCGCCTTGCCCGCTTCCAACTTTCTAAGGTTTTCTAATTAGCAAGCCCCGGCCGAAGCAGCCAGTGACTTAACCTCAAGCCTACAACAAACCCTGCAACCTTGGCCGAAGCAGCCAATGGAAGTAACGGCTGCTGCGACGAAGTTAGCCCGGCCTGCTCTTTTTGGAAAGGCGTGCTGCAGCCTTAGGCCACACGATCCCACTTTTGAAGCTGCCAGTCTTCAAATAAAGGGAGTCAGGTGCGATCTGCACTGCAAAGGCAAAATCCCCAAACCAAGTCTCCAACATAGTGTCCCAGTCGAAGCGGTCGTGAGTCGCCCGACTTTGTGACAATGCTGCCATCACTTCAGTAGCGTGCCAAAAGTCATTTTTGACATAGTTATTCAATGCCAGTGTCTTGCCTGGCGCACGCGCAGGAAGAGCAGTCATGATTCTGTGCTTTGGTCGCGAGTGAAGGTCGGACAACGCGATTGTGGTGCAAATATCCAAAGCAAAAACAATGTCTTCCAACGCATCCGCTGCTTCTTCAGGCAATTGTTGCCAAGTCCAGAGTAGGGCATTTCTTGTGCGTTCCACCCGGTCAAGGACTTGGAACAAAGGAAAAGCCAGAAGCAAACTCTGACGGCTCCGTGGTTGCAAAGTGCAGAAGCTGAGTTTCTTCGTGTGAACTTTTCTCAGCGCGACTTGTCACAGGCATGAGCGCTGCAAAGGAGCTAGCCATTGAACTCTTTTAAGTGTTAACTACTTAGCCTCAAATTTGAGCCCCAAGCTGAAAGCAAACACTATACCGAGCTGGACATGGATGACGACTTGACTGAAGTTAGGAAAACCAGGGCTTTGGTGCAAAACTTGGATTGTTTTCCCCATAGCTGACCTTAGTTGACTCACTGCTAAAAAAGCTTCTGGCCGCATCAGCCAGGAAGCTGACCTTAGTCGACTCACTGCCAAAATAGCTTCTGGCCGCATCAGCCAGGAAGCCAAGCAGCCAAGCGTAGTGCCACCCATTGAGAGTTTGCGAGCCTTGGTACGCGCATGTTTTTTTAAGTTCTCATGCTGCAGGGAGCCTGCCTCTCTGACAGCATACATAGCGAACTTACTGCTGCATTTGCTGAAGCTGCATGCTTTGCAACCAATGCCCCACGGTTGCTCTTGGTCTGACAGCCATGACCCACCTTCAGGATCATGTGGGCTCAAAACAGAAACTCATGAGTCCACTTGTCGCACAAGCGCTTCCATTTCTTGTATGCAGAATCCTTCTCACATAGCGTCATGACAAGTGCACAGGCCTTGGCCGAAGCAGCCAAAGGCCTGGGCACCTGGGGCGACGCACCCTGAAGTTACACTAGGTGAGATTAATGGCCCAAAGGAGCAACGAGCAAGCCAAATATCTTCACAAATGTGAAAAATAATTTTCTTGTGCGTAGACGAGGAATGTGGAAGGCTCAAACGAGTTTGAGGTGCTCATTGAAAAGTTAGAGCTTTGAAACAGCAACCACATTCCAAAAACGGTGCAGTTAATGATAGATTATTAATATCTAGCGTGTGTTACTTGATTTGCCTCTGTGCGCTGCTGCTTAGGTGAAGCATGACATGAACACATTTCTTCAAAGGTAAACGAGAATTGAAAATTGATTTTGCATCCAAATTGACTTTTTTAGTTTTGAGGGAAAAACGGCCAAAAAAAATACAAAAATACCACTATATAAAAGCAAGATTCAGCATCACAGCAACATTCCAACCCGGGATCTGCAGCAGCCGCTATGCACCTTCCCACACCTGAGACGACCTCTCCGGCCACAGTTGCTGATACACTTATGTTTTTAGGTCTCACTGACACTTCTCGGCGAGCAGGAAAACCTAGCCATCTAGCCGGTCTTCCACTCTTCACCTTCTCACTGCAGACTTCGTTACCCAATTGCGTGTCACCATGTTTTCCGCAGCCATTTGACCGAACTGTTTTTCCATAACTGCTCGCCGCCTCTACGACATGATGCCTAGCGATGATTTACGAACCACACCACCTCCCCATTCAGCCACAATTACCATCTCCTCTGACCCACCCACTACACACCACGGACATTACTTACCGGACAATCCGATGCCATCTTGGCACCATCAGTGACACACCAACCCGAACTACTCTTGCTCCACTGGATGATCAGCACTATCACCTCACTTGTTGAGGACCTTCAACTTCACCCAATTGTGCAGGATCCAATCCCCCCAATGTCTACATTTACCAACACACCAGCTTACAGACTCTTTCTGCAGCTACGAAACACCCTGCGTCACCTGATCAACACCACCCACGACGCCCAACGTGGGCTCAACAGGCTGCAATTCATTCCTGGCTCACCAGGTTCCCACGGGCATTACCGCATAGACCCCACACTTACCATCCCACCACAACAAACCAACTACCTTTCCGCAGCCGCCTTGCAACATACCACAGCCATCCCACCACCCACCGATACACCACCACTTATTCGCCAGCTCCGATGCAGGGATCGGTCTCGCTCCAGAGATCGCCTCCCTCTCACCACGCCATCACAACCAAATCACACAACCCATCACCATCAGACAACCCCAGACCAATCCCATACCGCTCATGGCCATCGTGGACAATTACATCAAGCACTCTGGGCGGCTTCCCATTCCTCAGCGGCCTACCACATGACTGCTGGCACACCGTCTTCCCCCCCCTGACGCAGCCCCGGCGACGCTCTGTCTCACACTCCACGTTCCGCTCAGGAGAAAAAACCCGCACAACAAACTACACTTATACATTTTCATTTTTACATTCCAGCTTTCACTCACTTCCGCAGCCATTTGAACTCTCGAAGGGCCGCTACCTGTCTCCCTCTCCGCCTCATCACTACCCCATGGACCACGACTCTCCGGACTGGGATCGCACCCCTACAGAGTCTATCGAGGTGAAAGATGAGACACCTCACACCACCAAAGCCGAGCCTGTCGAACCCCCGACCAACGAGATCAAGTTGGAACTCATGAAAAAGGAGGAAGATTCGCCACAGCATACTACTATGCTTTGTCCTCCAGTCCGCACTGTACCAGACAAAACATCCACAACATCCACATCACCTCCTGCAAAAGCCCCCCCTGTTTCCCACACATCCTACCGCAATCTTTCCACACGCACTACGTCACAGGCCAACCCCAAGACCACACCAACACCACCCACAGCTACTCGTCCGCATCCCACAGCACCACCCACACCACCATCTACCACATCCTCTACTAGCACTGAGGACCCTATCATCCTCACCACCAATGTTCCCATCCTGCCAAAAGCACGTCCGGGACACCCACCAATCAATACCACGTGGGTGGGCCCCCCACAGTCATACCACCCTCCACATTCAGCAACACCCACACGCATCCCCCTACAGGTCACCATTCCACGCCCCCACCGGAATGGCCAACTTCTACCTTTCAACTTTTCCACCGACATCAAACACTACCTCAACCCCACGGCACACTCCACCCGACGACCAGCTACACCATGCCCGGCACCGCCCACTCACTTCCAACCAACCACTACCACAAATACCACCACAGTGTTCCCGCCGGTACCCCCCATTCCAGACGCACCGCTGACAGAGCAACAAGCTGCCACGCTCCAGCAGACCATCCTGCGGATTGCTCGTCAGGCCGCCGCTGCAGCCGCGGCCGAGCTCAATTCACGTTGAAGCAGCTCGTGGTTTCACCCCACACCCTTCTCACACACCGTGTGACGAACCAAAAAGAACACCGCCTTTTCCGGTTTGTTTATTTCCACGTTTCTGTCTTTTCTTCATGCCGTCTTCAACGCGCATTACACTTTGACCAGGACTTTGTATCACCATGCAATTTCTTTCCTGACCGCAGCTGTTTTTCAACTAGTGATCTTTACCACATTCAGCGCACAGCCTCCACTATTGCCTTTCAATGGAGAATGCCGCTGATTACGATGAGCAGTCTGAGGTACTTTTTCTCTTCAATGAAGACCCGGAAGAGCCACCCTCACAGACACATGATCCACCTCACCCGCTGCCGCCTCAACCAACTCCAGGTCCTACAACATCGCAACCCACACCATCAGCCACCACCAGCATCTCGGCAGACCAATCGTTTTGGGCCGAAGTATACACCCTCCAACCACCACATGCCCTCATGGGCATCCTCACGGACCTCCACGTCCACAGATTCGTTCTCCACCAACACCTGGACAGTCTCAACGCCCTTACTGACACCCCTATCGGACATCAACCTCTCACTGATACACTTCCACCTCCCATCCAGCGTCTCATCGCCATTTACCACAACAACGTACAACGAATCCAAAGCCACACACGCCTGGCTCTCAATGCCATTGACACCATGGCCCGCTTTCCACCAGCGGCATACTTCCTGGATCCCACCCTTGGCGCACAGGCCTCTCCACAGACACATACACAGACCGATCCTCCACCCAGTTCCACCTCACCTCTCCGCTTTTATCCCATCCCCACTGCCGCGGCCAAGCATACAACTCTGCAAGATGCTGCCACCCAAACTTTCCCATGTCCAGACTCCATCCTGGCCCACCCAATCCCACCGCTGCTCATGCACGAATCCCAACAGACCACCCCTCGAGCAGCCACCCATCACCGCCACATTCAGACAGACATCCATGCCATCGTCCAGCTCCCTTCTTTTGCCGGCCTCATGCCCATATCAGACACCATTCAACCGGCTACCTCCCTTCCAACCGCCAGCAGCACCTTCCCCACTGCATCACCCAATCCCACATCAGCCACAAACAAGCAACCACACGACCGATGGCAATACGTGAACCTCATTCCCACTCCCACCGTCACCTTGCCAGAGCAGCCGCACACTCCTCCGACATTTCCCTCCCCCATCGGCGGCACACCGCGCAACAGACGTTCCAAGACACCTCCTCGCACAACTACACCCGCACCCGACAGCCGGACCCACGCACCGGTTCCCCAACCCCCCAACGTACCACCCCAGCCACCACTCGACAGCCATCACAAGCCACAGTCCACCCTCTTCCAAAACGACCCCCACCATCACTTTTCCAAGCTGAACCCCTCCAGCCTGTGCCCCCGGCAACCGGCTGGCCTTGCTTCCAAGGTGGATCCTCTACGCCCACCCCAACAGTGGCACCACCAGCAACCACAGCCCCACCCACTCACCCGTGGCCAGCGCATTACCCAATCCCAACACAACAACCTTCCATCATTCCACCACAGGTCGGTTCCACAACCGTGGCTCCACCATCCCCCATGGTCATGCTCCACCCTTCCACGACAAGGGTGGACAGGCAGGGGCGCCCCCTGCCCTTGTCTCAACAAGACTATGACCCTACTACGGACCCGTGGCACGCGGACAACCACTGATCATGCGGCGGCAGCTTCTGAGGTACTTGAAATCCTTTATCCGTGGATGATTCACACCCCAACTACACCATCCCACAAGTTTTCGTGTTTGTGTGTGGTTTTGTTTCAGCAAGTTGCCATACGCCAACCATCATCTTCGGACACTAGCTCCCCTCAGTCCACAGACCGACACACTTGGTTTCACTTTGCACAACGAAAAACAGTGTGTCTCAGCGGCGTGCTACTTAACAACCTTTTGACTTGGCATACCACCAGGATTTATCCCTGGCCTTCAGCAGCATTCAGGTTTTCTCAGCTTTTTCCTTTTCTTTTACTTGTGTTTTCGACAGGCTAAGTTTTTGACCTTTCTTTGTGTGACTGACGCTGCTTTCTGATTCAATTTACACTCACACACTTTATCTCGTATTTTCAGCTTGCTCAAATCAACAACCGGTGCTCCTCGCCCCACGATCCAGTGACACTTTGCCCAGCCACCATGGACGCGCAGTGGCAGCAATACTACTGGAATCATTATTTGATGCAGCAACATCATCAGCAGCTTGCCAACCCTGACACCACAACCTCACCTCCCACCACCACTCACCACACCTACAACCCCACTGGCACCTATGGTCCACTCACCCACGCACTCCGTACGCACCAAGTCCACCACTCCAATCCTTACGTGACTCCACCATACACACCGCCATCGCAGCATACACCGCCACCACAGGCACCACCCTCACAGCCGGAGTTCCCACCTCCACCCCCGCCACCTCTCCCTACGGCCGAACCTGTTACTCCGCCACCATCAACCTTCCAACACAGCCCACCGCCGCCACCAACCGCCCGTGCCGGCGCAGCACCTGCCCCACCACCACCACACATCCCATCCCCCATTCCACCAGTTCCAGACTCTTGGAACCCAACCGACCAACGTTGGGACTCCAACACCCTGCACGGCCACCAACTACATCGTACAATCCAACCCACCCAGTGGTCTCGGAAAGCAGGAGTGGCAGGACTCCCGACCTTTGAAGTCTTCCCGTGGCAATTGGCTTACCACGGCACCTCCGAATTTACTGCCCGCACACTTAGCAACGGCAAATACACCGGATTTATTGCCACCAGAAGCATTGCGGAGTCGGTTTTCGTGACCCACCTTCTCCAAGAGCTCCGTGAAAAACGCCTTGACCTTGATGGCATTGCGGAGACCCTCCACACCAAACAAGGCACAGACATTCCCAGCAAAACCACCCACGCCCGAGCGTTCCACGCTCCCCTCATCAAACTACTCATCGAGCAACTACAAACTCATTCTCCGGCACCTGCGGAAGGCACCGCTCTGCGCGCCCTCAAGAACACCACTGACGAACTGGCCCGCGCACGCCAAAAGCTCCACGATTTGGGCAACCCACTCACCCCAGTCAAGAGCACCAGCAGATCTTCCGCACCGGCCGCCCCATCCCATGCACCCACTCCGCCACCACCAAAACCGCCAGCCCTCACCGATGTCTTGCAACCCCCACACCCAACATTGCAAGATGATATCCCCGAGGGCTGGAATCACCCAGAGATCCAGCACTGGGTCACCACCTTCGACCCCACCATCCAAGAAGCCGCCAACGAAGTCGTCCGTTTGCTGCAAACGAGTAAAGTCACCACGCAGCAGCTCAAAGACGCAGCCACACGGTATGGCCTGCCACTTAACCGAGTCGACCGGTTGCCAATTCGGAGCTTACAACAGCTCGTGAGTGTGGGAGCAGCCATTGGCTGCTGACTCGCTACCCTTGCCCAGCAGCAACCCAGCCACACCAACCTCACCCAACTTTTCCACTTGCACCGAGCACTCTCCGTGCTCATTCACCACACCCAATACATCGACCGTGCCGAGGCCATCTTTGTCACAGGCCTTATCCACATCACACTCCTTTTCGCATATCCTTCCAACACCCGTCGCTCACAACAATGGCGCAACCGTCTCCGCCAGCTCCACATCCTACCCCACACATACCACTACCACAACTTCCTCTCCTCAAATTCTGTTTACATCAAGCTCCACTTCAATCCTGACCAGCCCCAACGCTGTTACCATCAACATGGCCACTTCTATGTTGGCTCCACAGCCATTGGCATTCCCCACCGCGAACACAACCGCCGTGCCAAACTCAGGCAACTCCAGAACAACATCCCCATCTCTGCAGAACTCTCCTTACGTTATTGGCACTCACACAACAACATCCACCACTACACTACCATTCAACTTACCTCCCATGATACATACGACCAAGCCTGGATCCAAGAACACCACTACATCGCAAACTGGATGCCTACGCTCAACTGGCCTTTTATTTCCCACCACCTCAAGCTCAAAGCTCAAGGCTGGCAGTTCACCAAACACAGAGCCCATTTCTACACCAGATTAGCAACCCACAAACGACTCTTTCGACGCCTTCGGCAACGCCAGTACACACTCAGAGAACCACACCTTTACACCTCCACCAAGCATCACGCCCGTGAACTTCTCCGCAACCTCACCAAACACTCAGCAGCCTCCTTTGAAGCAGCCAAAGAGCTACGAAGTGGCCGCCGCACGGACCTTGAAGTCTATGCCATCCGGCGCATGGCCGCAAACCTTGAAGAACCCGGCCGCAGCAGAGCTCTCCACATCCTCAACAAAGCCCTCCTCTACCGCAACCTCACACCGCCAAAACCAAATGTTCCACTGACAGTACCATTCCTGGCCCACGACGATTTCACCAAGCACTGCCAGCAATGGCTCCGTACTACCATTCAGCAGCACAAGCACCTGACCATCCCCCTCCACCTCCCCTCCCACAGACTGCGCGAAGCCGCACACAAAACCCTACGCTCCCACCTGCATAACCACCGCGCATGGGAGGACACCCTCCACTCCCCACCAGATCCAGCAGACCTCCCCTGCGCATGCGATCATCTTCGCACCCTCCTGCAGGATCCCGACACCCCCACCATCAACGGCCACTACATTCTTACACTTGATCAACTCCAACTCCCTACACATCTCGGCATCTTTCTCAACGCCAATATGAACAGCACCTACTACCCAAGCAAGGCCCGATATTTCCTCATGTTCCGGACGGCCCGAGACGAAATGGCTCAAACTACAAGGGCTTCCGCCCTCCCTCGTTCAACATTTGCAACCATTCCTTGAGCACCAATGGCGCCTCCACAACATACACCTCAAGCAGCAACCCCGTTTTACGGCTCGCCTGCTCCGCCAACTCCAAGAATACCTCGGCCAACACACATTGCTTCACCATGCCGACCATGAACTACAACAACTCCGGCTGTTTTGCCCTCGCCAATATTTCATTGGCGCCTTGACTACATGGCAACCCCCCGAACTTTTTGAACCACTTCCCCACATCACTGCCACCAATATCCATGCCCACCTGGCAGCCACAGTTCCCCCCATTTTGCGTACCCGCTACAAGTGGGGCTTTCGCAAAGATTTCAACATTCCTTACGGTGTCGTCCACCTCAAGGAGAAGAAGCACTGGCAAAAAGGCCGTACAATTATCTCATACTTCCAATCACTTAGTGGCAACCTACTTCGCATCACCAGCCGTGCTCTTGACATCATCCT
>CAXAMN010025115.1:0-11822 GCA_963970005.1 Durusdinium trenchii | reverse complement strand
TCCCATCGTGGCAATTGAGTCTAACTGAAAACCAAGTTCGAAGTGTGTGTGCAGGCCAGAAGCCACGGTTTGGCCCTGCAGGTGACGACTATGCCAAGCCCAAGCAGAAGCCCAAGCCCAAGGCCTCTGTACAGGCTGCTCCAGTCCCCCCTGGGCCTTGTCAAAGGGCTCCAGTAGAAGTGAAGGAAGAGGAGGGGGGATTCTGAATGGCAAGTGCCAAAGAGACATGCCAAGAAGCAAAAACAAAAGAACAAGGGTGGCTGAACAAAACTAGCACAGCCAAAGTATGGGTCTTGACAAAGGGCACCAGCCTGACAGCTCTGTGGAAGGAAAAAAGGCACTTGGACATGGGAGTGGGGGACACCCAGCCTCGCATGAGCTCACATGAGCTCATATGAGAACACCATAGCCTCACATGAGGCAAAATCACCTCATATGAGGCATACAATGCCTCATATGAGGCACACTCACCTCACATGAGCTCACATGAGATCATATGAGGCTGTAGTGGTATATGTGGCACATCACAGTTTTGATTTTGTTTTTGCAATGTTTGAGCTGTGTGCCCTGAAGCTTTCTGGCTCAAGTTGGAAAAACAAATTCCTGAAACAGGGATTCTTGGCCTTGAGAAGGGCTTCGACTGGGCCTTGAAAAGGGCTCTTGCCAAAGATTTTGAAGAGGCCATCCACTTTGGCCCAGCTGCCCCAACAAAAGGGCATGAGCCTTGAAGAGAAGATGGAGGCTTTCCAGAAGTCCAAGAATGCAAATGTGGTTGCCTTCCTTGATGGGCTCAGCACCCCCCCAGAGGCAGGCCCTCTGGCAAAGGTTCAGTTCTGCCAGAGCTGGGCTCAAGGATGAGAAGGCAGACCAAATGTGGCAAGACCTTGCCAAGGGCAAAGGGAGTGACCCTCACAAGAAAGCATTGCTGCAATACTTCTTGAAGCTGGGTGGTGACCTGAAGAGCAAGAAGGATGTCTACATGAAGGAGCTGGTTCCCTACTCTAAGGTGCATGGTTTCTCGGTTGCACTCATTGCTCTTTTGCCTCCAGTACTTTCCTCCACTTGGCTCTCCTGTCAGCTCAGGGCACACCAGCTCTGAGGAATGGGTCCCCTTTGCCACAGTGTTGAAGCACTATGGACTGGCTGAAGCAATGCGCAGAGCACTTGGCCTCAGGTATGTGCAATTCTACCTTGTTAAAATTTTACTTTTTCATGTGAGGTGCACAGGGGGAGCATCCTCTGCCGAAAAGACCCTGAAGATGAATGTGAATGGCAGTTCTGCATCAAAAAGAAACTGGAATGGACCAAGGAGGAAACCAGGCATGAACAGAAAGGTGACTCAAGTGCCAAGCTGGAGTGTGCCCAGTGGCTGGAGTTGAAAGCCAAAAGCCTGATGCCTGGTGAGATGGGAGATGCTAACCAGGCAAAGCTGGCCTTGGCAGAGGTGACTGGCAAGGGCTTGCCAGCCCTCATGGACAAGGAGGGGAAGAAGCCATTGGACAAGGCCCTCACTGACCTGAAGGAGCTCTTGAAGCAAGGGGGGCAAGATGACCATGGACCAGGCCAAGCAGCATCTCTTTGATGCAGCCTTGGAGATCAAGAAGGTGAAGAAAGCTAAGGAGGCCTTGTCAAAAGGGCAGTGGTCTTGGCAAAGGGCCACCAGGCAATCTAGATGAGCTTTTGCCAAGGCATGGATCTTCCCTAGAAAAAGATGAGCATTGCAAACAACTCATGGAATGCATACCAACTTGGCAGGGACCAACATGCCACAATCTTAGCCCTTCCAGCTTCAAGATTTCAACGTAGGCTCTGAGTAAGGGCAAGAGTTGGCCTTGGCAAAGGGCTACATGACGAAGTGGAAAAGAAAAAAGCATGAGATCCCAGAAGCAACCCCAACAACACACCTGATCAAAAAGACCCCAGGTTTCAATGGACATTCCTTCCACTATGACACCCTGCACAACTTAGAGGAAGGAGTTGCTAGCCATGCATTGGCCAACACAATGTTTGATTTGTGTTTGAAGCCTGAGGGCTTGGGTGGGACACAGGATCAGAATGTTGTTTCTTTGTACAAGAAGGTGCTACAGCAGTACCATGAACAGGGGATCATTGCATCAGATCGAATAAGGAGACTGGGCGTGTCAAATTTTTGTCAGCCCAAGAGCAAGTATGATCATTTTCCTGAGCTCACAGGATACAAAGCTCGACACATAAGATATCTTGTGCCTGTGATCATGGAGATAGCCAAGGAGTTCAAGAAGGATGATGATGAGTACAGCCAGCACAGGTTCCAATGTTTATTTCACCTCAATGGCATGTACCAGTGCATTGACAGCTCTGGTATGCACATGGATGCCAACACTTGGAAGCTGTTCAAGCATCATACAGATCGCACTTTGTTGCACTACTCCAGGCTGGAGTACAGTCCCCAAGTTCCATCTGGTGGCTCGCATGCCAGACCAAGCCAAGTATTTGAACCCCAGATTTGTTTCAACCTATGCAGGAGAAACAATGATTGGCCATATGTCCAGGTGTGCCCACTCTTGCTTGAATGGCACACCTGCCCACCTGGTGCCAGAGAAGGTTCTTTCCTGGGCTTGTCGCCTTTTTCCTCAGCACCTCCATCACTGTGGCTTGGCTGTCATCCAGCCTTGACATGAACTTCTCCCAAGCTTTGTCACTGGCAGTGACTCTTCTCCAATTGCTGAGAATCACTCCAACACAATCTGCTGCCCTTCCAGCCAGCAAGCCCTTTTCTCCCTTCAGGTGGTTTGAAAAGAGCTCTGCCCCCCAGGTCTGCATCAACACTATGAAGGACTGCTTGAGGTAGCTGTACTTCACCTTTGCACTTGGGGAGGCATCAAGGAGCACAGATATAAGCTGGTTCAGCTTGAACAATGACTTTGGACATTTTGCTTGTTGAGGCTCTAGGCGGAGGTAATCGAAGAAGTTCATGGCCTCACTGCAGCCAAGGGTTCTGGTGTAGCCTTGCAGCAGGTTATCTAACCTTTCTTGGCTCAGATCTGGAAAAGCTTCCCTCTTGGGTGGGCACTTGTTGCCGCCACCTTTTCTTCTTTTCCTCTGATTCCTCTGGGGCTTCATCATTGGAAGAGCCCTTGTGCAAGACTCTGGTTTGAGAGAGCCCTTTGCAAGGCCCCTACTTTGACCAAATTTGTCACAGGCCCTTGGGCAAAGCTCAGCTGCATGCAAGGTAATTGTGCATGTTCCAATTGAAGGTCACACAGAAAGCTCTTATAACTCAAATGAATCTTAGTGGCTTGTGTTTCAGTGCATATTTTGACATGGATGGTGGCAAAGATGGTGTGCTGGCCTGGCAAATTGCCCAGGGCACCTGGAGACCTGCTGTGGGCCTGAAAGGCAAGGTTTAAAATTTTACCATAGAGCCCTTTGGCAAGGCCCACATCCCTTTAGAGCCCTTTGGCAAGGCCCACAATGGCAAAGCCATCACCTCCACAGCCTGAAACCATTTTGCTGAAAGCCTGAGCGCCAACTCCTCCCACACCTGTAGCAGTTCACTTGCCACTGCCCCATGTAGTAGGTGCCAAGCCTTTTTGCCCACACCCACCCATCACAGTGTGGATCTGCACACACCACATAGTGCCAGAACAGTGGTGCAAAATCTGTGAGGTGGTCCAAGGGGTCCAGCTCCACCTCCATGGCCACAGACCAGCCCTTTGACAAGGCCAAACTCTGGCAAGAGTTGACAGCTGGAGCCAAAATTTGTTGCCACGCAAAGGCTGGGCTGAAGCACCAAACACTGCACACAGACAGCAGAGATGAAGGCAACAACCAGCAGGGGTTATTGAAACAGCCTGCGCCAAATATATATATATATGTAAAAATAGCTAATTATGTTGTTGAACTGTTTATTGAAACAAACCAATAGGCTTATTGAAATAAACTGGAAAAGTTATTGAAACATACCAATAACTTTATTGAAACAAACCAATAATTTTATTGAAACAGAAACCAATAAGGTTATTGGTTTGTTTCAATAAAGACAAAGTTTCAATAATGGCATTGAAAATCAATAACTTTATTGAATCTTTTCAATAGGGCGTACTCTGGGTTCAAGACTGGTGACACTTCAATGCCGATCGGAGACGGTCCGGTAACAGTAGGCAACAGGTCCCCCTGTGCACTGAACGATGGAGATTCAATAGGAACTCGAAGGTTCAATGGCACCACAGGGAGATCAAGAGCTGGTGAACTGGACATCACACGAGACGTCGGTACATACCCAGACCTGGAACGATCGTCTCGGGAACCTTCACCGTCAGCCATGGCTACTAGGTAGTGCACTACCTACAGTGGGGGTAGCCTAGGCTAGATCAAGCACGTACCGCACTTATGGCGATACGGCTGATAACCTGTAGTTACAGGTGAACGGCCTACAAGCGCCACAAACCGCACCTGGTTTTCCTTGAGCCAAAGTCGCACGAGTGAGACGAAGTAAACACTACACTAGCATGCAACAACATCAATGTTGAACATCACACGCAGAGTCTAGGGCGAGTCACTGGTCTGCTTTGAAGAAGTAATTGGAGGTGCGTCATCGTTGTGGTCACCAAAAAATCAGGAACTTGTCCAAAGTGATCTGTCGATCCAGGTTGAGTTTCAATGAACTCAAAACGTCTGGACATGTCCTCACTTGCCTGAGCAGAAAACAGAATATATCAGAATCAAACAATCAATTCGTCTAAAGGGCCTGTAGCATGATGTGTTTGTGAGCTCTAAGGTCATCGAGAGACACCTCAAATGATGTGTTTATGAAGCCCACTCCGACTCCCACTGCCTACCACTACCTACCACCCACGGCGCCGTCCCGGCGCCCCCAACTGCAAACAAACAACGTTCACCGCGTGAATTAAAAAACTAAAACGTAAAGCAAGAAACGAATGAACGACAGTCTCCATGTTTTCCAAGTCCTTGATATTGTCAGATAGAAGGGCTGCGTCCAGCATATACGTTGGCCGGTAAGTCACGCCACCACGCTCTCGACTTTGCTTCCCTTGCGCCACCTTGCGGCAGACTGGTAACTGGTACTGGTGACACAGTGACAGTGACAGTGGCACAGACCCAGCCCAGACTCCAGACTATGTTGGACTGTTAGCGTTACTGTTACTTAGTGTCAGTGTGTGCTGTGTGTGTGAGTGAGTGACTCATTTAGTTTAGTCAAGTCACGTCCGTCAAGTCAAGTCGAGTCACAGACTAGTAATAGTAACTAGTAACTAGTAACTAGCAGTGACAGTAACAGTAACAGTCACAGTCTAAGTAAATAGTTTGAGTGTCAGTGTCAGTGTGACGTCGTGACGTGACTCACTCTTGACTCTTGAATTGAGTAGTCAAGTCAAGTCCGTCAAGTCAGTCAACTCAGTCAGTCAGTAGTCAGTAGTCAGTGGTCAGAGTCAGAGTCTGCCTTCAGGAAACTGGCAAGTTTGTTGAGCTGCGCCATCGTCTCTGAAGTATTTGGAAGTTGAGCTAGGGCATCTGAGATAGTGTTGAGCCACATTGATTTGTGACTCAGCATCGGCAGAGCCAGAATCTCCATCTCTGCCACTCCCAACCCATGTCGTAGTCCTGGCATATTGGGCCACAACTTCAGTGGCTGCAGAGCCCTCCCTAGCAGCACGTCTCTTGTTGAGGATGCTGATGCAATATATCAAGGAGATGCTGGCTGCTGATATTCCACGGGCAAGACATGCCAACCAAACGCTCAAGGTCGGCAAAGACTCCCCCCCACCTGTAGGTACAACTGGGCCTTCTTTGTCTAGGAAGGAGCCACCGACGATGTCAAGACGAAACTGGCTGTTTGAGCATTCTTCCTTGAGCAGGAATCGATCTTCTTCTGATAGAGTCGTCAAGTTCCGTCGACCCTTTGTTCTAGTAGCACCTCGGATTCCGTTAACACACATAGGTCCTGACTGGCACCAGCATCCCTTACACTCAGCCCGCTGTAGATGTTGTCGGCACCAACCCGGTGCCATACCCAAACAATGCCTTGCTGGCGGGTTTTGTACAAACCTTGCCCACCTTGTTGAGTTCCAGAACCAGGTAGCGGTAGCGGCAGCGCCAGGACGCTGCGCGAACACATGAAAACGAATCATCGTCCATGGAAATCTAAATTGCAGTTTACAGTGTACAGTGAGTTTACAGTTTACAGTGTGCTAGTACTAGACTAGTACAGTGTACAGTTACAGTAATAGTCTAGTACTAGTACAGTACAGTAGTACAGTACTGAACGGCCCTGGTGGTTTATGATGACTTCATATCATATCTGTGCCTGTGACTTGAACAGTGCGAGCAGGCCCCGGGCGAATGGTCAAAGCTTCACCCATACACACTGCATACTCCGTTTGAGTTTGCCCGCCTCTTTCCAACCAACTATCCCAGCCGCAGCCACTCCAACCAAAAGCTGGTTTTCTGCACAACTACGCACGCAAGGCATCTCAGGTGACCTAGAGAGATCAGAGACAGAGAGATGAGAGAGAGACAGAGAGAGAAACAAGGCAACTGACAGTGGTGTCATGGTGAATGTGTGAGAGAGAGAGGGAGTTGAACACACTGCAGCATTTTGGGACAAGAACCATCCTTTGTCATTGTCACGCCAAACAGCAAGGATAGACAAGAACCATCCTTTGTCACATCAGAAGATCCCCAGAGCATGGGAACCCACTTTAGATAGTTTTGTGTTTCGCAAGCATGGCCTTTTTGAACTGATGCGTCCAGGCACACACCAGGGTATGGATTTCTTAATTTTTAGATCCTCAACGGAATTAGTGGGTCATGTCCCCCCCAGTTCTGCCCTTCCAAACCGCACGACACCGAAAAACCCGTGCGACACCGAGGGGCTCCAGCCCGTGCGCCGACGCTGGCAGCACGCCGCGGGGCCACGCGATCGAAGGCGGCGACGAGCCGCGCATGGTCCCCAAGCGCCGACCCGAAGCGCCACTGGGAGGGGCGCCGTTCCTGGTAGTAGCGTCCGAAGGAGACGAATCATGCCGGTCAAGTCAGGGAGGCGATGTGTTTGGTGGTACGCCCTGCCATCCCAAAGAGTTCGGGAAGTAGTTCCGCTAGGGCCGCTAGGGTGTGCTTTGCTAGTGCTGCCATGACCTATGACGACAACATTAAAAGTTTGAAAGCAAAGACACAACGAGCAGCAAGGCAGCTCCTCAAACATGCTGGATGATTACTCATACAAACCTCCCCAACTTGCAGAACACTTCAGATTGTGTTAAAACAACGGGTACTCTGAGTGACTTTGATGAGTGAGGAATTTAAGCGATGGTTGCACAATCTAATTGATGGTAAACTTTTGCTGATATGTTTTGCATCGTGCAATCCAACTGAGCCAACGACATTCTTGCAGTTGAGACTTCCATGTTTTCCATGTTCATAGGATTCGAAAAACAACCCCTCTGCACCAGAAAAAAAGGTGTCCATGTGATTTTAAAAAAAAGGTCGACCGGGCCTCAAGACCCCAGCACCATCAATTTCACGCAGTGAAGTGGTGAAGTGTAAAATAGAATCAACCATTGAACCATTTTTTATCATTTTTGGAGCAACTATCAAAACATGTCTACTCAGGTCTACTCAGTCTACAACGATGTCTACTCAGTGGCGGCGGTCCGCGGTAGAGCTGCCTAGGCTCGGGTAGAACTGTTTCACTTGCTCCGGCGTCAAGGGCGGAGGGGTGTTGCTGGAGCCGCCCCCGTCGCCATCACCATCGCCATCACCGGAAGAAGAGTCACCGGAGTCACCTGAGTCGCCATCACGCACCTAGAATTGTACCAAACAACATGGTGTTGGTTTTTGTTTTTGGCTTTACAATCTTTTATATATGTCCAGCTTCTTTTGGTTGTGTTTTTAGAATTGTACCAGATTTTGTCAAGCTGGGAAGGTTGCATGAAGTAAAAAAATGCCACAGGCGGGCGGGCCACCCGCCCTGTACCAGAGTAATCCCTCGAATACTGAGGCCCCTGTGTATATTAGACCATTCATGTAAATGTATAAAAATAAAAAACCAACTAAATATATACAAAATTGGCAAATCATTTGTTTGCCATGTCCTCCAAATCACAACATGCAGCGCGAAGCATGAACATCAGCCGAGCCATTTCTACGGTTGTTCAAACTGAGTGGTCAAAAAATCACAAAATTATTTCGACCACCTGCGTAGACAGAAAACCTGTGGATGATGATGGTCACTAAGGAGTGGCTCGACTACCCGCCCGCCGAGCTGTTTTTTTCACCATCACAGGTAAGTCGAATGGAAAAACACATCTGTCCAGTTTCTGAGTGCGTGATTGACATGTCACAGAATGCCTTTTCAAATCTTCGGGGTTTGGGCGCCCGCCATTGTCCTGCGTTCCTTTCCTCCCAAGCACGTTTTGACATGGAGGAAATCTTAAACCTTGTCTTTCGCCGCACATTAACTTGTCCGTGAAAACGAGGATATACGAGGATCAACATGTCAGTTGCAAACTCCAACCACAGCGGAGTGCTGAGTCTGCAAAGCTCAAGTAGAAGTTAGGCGAGGAATCATCAAAGTGTTCGTTCACCGTAGGTTTTCTGATGCATGTTCAAGGGAACCTTCACCTTGTCTCCACCCTGGGGATCACTCCAAACTGGTCAGCCTGGTTTGTTTAGTCAGCCTGGCAGCCCTGTCCCTCATCAGAACTGAGACAAACCTGTAAAAATAGGTGAATCTTGGCGAATGCGCAAAGCTCTCTTGCCGCTTGGATCGTTGATATGTTATGATATGTTAAGCAATTAATGTCAACTCAGGATTAACAAATCCGAGCCCACACAACCTCCGAAAATTGCCCAAATTAAAAGTAGTATGGGTGGTTGATTTCCTCCCTCATTGTCTAGTTGGGCACCAGAAATTCACCCCAGTTAACCCGAGCCGACAACCAGGTCAATTTTTTTGCACTACTACTACTACTGCTGCTGCTGCTGCTACTACAACTACAACTGCTACTGCTACTAGCTGCTGCTGCTCCTACTACTACTACTACTACTTCTTACTGCTGCTGCTACTACTACCACCACCACTACTACGACTACGACTACGACGACGACTACTACTACTGCTGCTACTCCTACTCCTACTACTACGACGACGACGACTACTACTACTACCACTTACTACTACACACTACCTACTACCTACTACCTACTACTACTACTACTCCTACTACTACTACTACTCCTACGACTCCTACTCCTACTATACTACTACCACTACTACTACTACTACCACTACGACTACTACTACTCCTACTGCTACTTCTACTACTACTACTACTAGTGCTAGTACTAGTACTAGTACTACTACTACTACTACTCCTACTCCTACTCCTACTCTCCTACTCCTACTACTACCACTACCACTACCACCACCACCACCACCACTACTACTACTACTACTACTTATTACTACCTACTACCTACTTACTACTGCTACCTACTATACCTACTACCTACCTATTATGTACTACATACCTGTTTATTTTTGCAGTACCTACTACCTACTACCTACTATTACCTAGTACTTACTACCTACTTACTACTACTACTACTACTACTACTGCTGCTGCTGCTGCTACTACCTACTATACCTACTATACCTAATTATGCACTACATACCTATTTTGCAGTACCTATTACCTACTCCCTATTACTTAGTACTTACTACCTCTTACTACTACCTACCTACCTACCTACCTACCTACCTACCTACCTACCTACCTACTACACTACTACACCTACTACCTACTACCTGCTACCTACTTCTACGACGACTACGACTACAACTATGACTACCACTACTCCCTGAGCAGGACAGACCTTCTAGACCTTCTAGACCTTCCACGTAGGGGGAGGCGGGGGTTTATTAATCCGGTCTTTGCATTACCAATCTATAACACATCTCTTGCCGCCTCCCCGAAACATCTCCAGTGCTGTCTGAAATAGGTCTTTGGATCCAAACAACTTGTAAGTGAAGCCTGGCCTCCGTCATCATCACCATCATCTCCATCGTCTCCGTCATCGCCAGCTCCGTCCCGTTGCTGATCCTTGGAAGGCCGGCCGCTTTCGGCCGCGAGTTCGCGGCGTCCAATCCGGCGTCCAATGCTCCAGGGGTTCGCGCCATACAACTGCCGATTCCATTGGGGGGGAGTGCTTTTGGAGGATTTTCAGTGGGGCACATTCCAGTCCCAAACACGTCGTGGGGCGGTCAGTTTGTCTCACACATGAAGCACAATCGTACAAAACAGTCCATTCCTGACAAACTTGCCACAAACTAGCAGTCTTAGCGGCATCTTCTGTTTGGCTTGGGGACAGACCTGCGCTGCCTCTGTCACATTCTGGCTTCGGCTTCCACTGTTCAACATGTTTGTTCCCCAAATTTAATTAAGATATAGAAATCGAAAACTCCTCTTCATGCAGGACCTCGTGACGTCGTCAAGAAAGCTGCTGTACCAAAACGCTGGACCCGGTGCGAGGCTTGCACGTTTTCGGCTCTCGAGATGCGGGTGCGACAGGTCTGCTGTTCAAGGGTTCGCCAAGCACAAAAAGTGAATGCTCCGATCAAAAACTTGGAAGGAAGTATGGAAGATGATGCAAGTCGAAATGTCCCATTGCAAGCCAGATGGCTCTGGAGTGTCCAAAACAAATCACAGAACACTCGAAGCCAGGCAACATGACACACCCGACAATACACTGCGGCTCAGGATCTGCCGGGACATCGGGGCATGAATCGATGGCAGTATCGATGTATTTCGCCGCGTTCACTACCGAGGCCATCCACCTGAAGATCCTCGATGAAGTTGCTGACGGGACGAGGGAGTTCCGAAGCGGTTGGGGTCGGATCTGGCGTACAGTTTGGGATGGGATCACCCCCCAGGTGGAGTTGGGTCTCAAGTTGCTCGGAGGCTTTGGGATGGAATGATGCACAGTGAAAGCAACAGAATTCGGGATTTTGATGGATTTGGGGCTTGAAACGGGACACAGGTGCCAAGGGCGGCATGCCCCTATGACTTGCAGGAGCCGTTTCTTCCTTAAACTTAAAGTCTAAATTATCTCAGCTGAATATCTGCAAACTCAGGCCACTAGTTTGCTTAACACCTATAGTTGTGGGTGGAAATATATTTGCTTTCAAGGAGCTTCATCAGCTTCCGTCTCTTGATAATTGTTTAAGAACAAGAAAGGTGAAACCATAGTTAAACCTGTGGGATGGGAGCCGTGTTTCAAACAATCAAAGAACCTGCCAAGTTGATGTTTCAGTTCTCATTTCCCTTTACTATGTGCCAGCCCACGTATATCTTATCTTTTGGCTTTGGCCGGGTGAGCCCCCAGCTGCCTCTCATTAAACAAACAAACACATACTAGTACAGAGTATTCTACAGTCTCAACCGGGCTCCACAAAAAAGGGGGTGACCCCCGTTCTCAAAACAAGGAAGCCTTGTCCTACAATTGCATTAGACGGATGTCCTCGTGTCCTTTACAGTCTGAACCTACAGTATATTTAAGGATTCCTTCTACTGAAGCAAGCCTTCGTGTCCCCCCCCCTCTCCCCTCAAAACAGGCGTTTCGTCATTGCCAATCCATGCCCACAATGAGGTTTAAAGTTTAGAAGCTTAAAAAATACCAATCTGGCGTTCCCTGCCCCTCAAAACAGGCGCGTCGGCATTCTCAATCCACGCCCACATTGATGTCTAAAAAGAGTTTTTAGAGTCCCTTTTAGAAAGGCAAATCTGAGGCTCCCTGCTCAAGCCATGATTGAATGATATTGAATG